>JAJHZJ010000092.1:6450041-6887541 GCA_023548195.1 Bettongia penicillata ogilbyi
ATGGAGAACCAAGAGTTAGATCTCCGTTTTTTGATACTGGTCTAATACAGGGGATTTCTCCTGGTGTATATGACACCCCTTCCTTCAGAGGGACTACAATCTGACTCCCATTAACCTGGTTGTCCTCTCCTTTATTCTATTTCAGGTATGAGGAGGAGGTCTCCCTGAGAGCCACAGCTGAGAATGAATTCGTTGCTTTGAAGAAGGTGAGTGACATTGGACATAGGACTTGACTTGAAAGAGAGAGAAGGGAGAATGCCTGGAAATGTGTACACACAAAGCTTTCTTCAGGGTATAGATATCTGTTATCTTCAGAAGAGGGTAACATGATGTTTCCAAAGCAAAACAGGCTACTGAGCAACACAATTGGAAGCTGAGAGGTGATGTTTGATCAGGGAGAGGTAGCCAGCTCCAAGGAAGGGACAGGTATGAATTGACCTGTGGGGGAGACTTCTTGCTTTGGATTTTGTGATCTATCCCAAAGGGGTGGAGGTTCTGCCAAGTCTTGGAGGAAAAAAAACCCATCTATACATCTGTATCTTTTCCTATCCTGAATTTCATCTTTGTTCCTTGAGGTGGAACCTAAAAGGTCCTGCCCAATCAGATACATAAGGAAAGATGACTAAGAGTAGTAGGACATAACATATACATAAGGGCTTAGGAGATGGGAAGGGAGTTGAGCAAGTGAATGCTTGGTTAGAAAGAAAAGGAAGAACAGATCTAAAGATGTTGCTCCATATTGGGAAACAACCTATGGGAAATCTTTGAGATGGGGAAGAGCACATTTTGAAACTGAGAATGAAATACACTTACCAAGGAGACCTAGATTTATGTCCCACCTTTGTATCTTGTTCTCTATTTGTCCCTCAGGTTCCTCAACTATAAGATAAGGAATACATAACTTCTAAGTTTTCATTTCTATGAATTCAGTCTTCCTTCCCAATTTCTCAATAGGATGTGGACTCTGCCTACTTGAGGAAATCTGACCTGGAGGCCAATACTGAGGCTCTGACAGAGGAGATCAACTTCCTGAGGTCCTTGTACGAGGAGGTGAGAGGCTGAGAGGGGACTCCCAGAGATGCACAGCTCATGGAGGAGAGGAAAGGCCAGGGGCAGGAGAAGGCAGCCAGGGCCTGTGGGGTCTGTGGGGAATGACTCATTCATGGTAGGCTGAGGCAGCAGCTTTTCTCTTGATTCAGCCTCTTCTTCTGAACACCGTAGAATAAACATTATTTCCCTAGGACAGGAGGTATTGGAGTGAGGAGAGAGAGAGAGAGACTAAGGTATAAGAGCCAGTTTTACTTAGGAATTCAGCCCCCATTCCTGGCTCAGGAGACTAGAGGCAAAACCCTTAGCTAGAGATGCCTTATCCTCTACAGGAATTGGTAAGATGTGTCTGAGAAAGTGTTCATAGGACTAAGTAAATATGATTTGTCTAGTGAAAGATGGGAAGAAAATTTCATCTGTAAAATGAGAGTATTAGACTAGGTCTCTAAAATCCCTTTGCAGATCTGAATTTTGCAATTTTTTTCTCCTGCTCTAGTTTAGAAGATTTAGAGACAAAAGAACCCACCTGCCCAGGCCAGTCTGGGAGAGAGAAATGAGCTAGCTCTGAAGATAGTGGATCTAACTGGGAAATCAGATAGCAGGTCTGCTGGATATATCAGGATAAAGCAGGAATCTATAGGTCAGATTAGAAATCAGGAAGTGGAATCCATTGAAATGGAAACTCCCTGGATGGTTCTTGCCTCTTTATGTGGCTTTCCTAGAACTGTGTGTCTGAAATGGGAGACTCTGAGGGTATGGGCCATAGTGAACATGTCTGAAAGTAAGATGGAATCCTGGGAAGGAATTATACAGAGACAGAATTCCATTCTCCACCAATGTTTGACCATCTCTTTCTTTTCCCTTCTCTGACTTTGTAGGAGCTCCGAATTATGCAGTCTCACATCTCAGACACCTCTGTTGTGGTAAAGATGGACAACAGCAGAGACCTCAACATGGACTGTGTCATTGCTGAGATCAAATCTCAGTATGATGACATTGCCAGTCGCAGTCGGGCTGAGGCTGAGTCTTGGTACCGCAGCAAGGTGAGTGGGCATGAATTCATTCCCTTTTCTCTCACTTGGAACTGCAGTGGGAAGGTTGGTGGGTAGGTTTTAGGAAGGACTAGCCTTTTATCTGGAGACCCACATTTTTCAGGGCTGCCATGGAGACTCCTTTCCCAGTATGGTTTAAAGAAGGAACAGAAGGTTGAGGCAAGGGGATGGAGAAGTTTGTGATTTTTGCCTTTCTCTAGTACATACTTCCCCTCCTCCTCTTCTTCCCTTTATAGTGTGAGGAGATGAAGGCTACAGTGATCCGCCATGGAGAGAGTCTACGCAGGACCAAGGAGGAGATCAACGAGCTGAACCGTATGATCCAGAGGCTGACCGCTGAGGTGGAGAATGCCAAGTGCCAGGTATGGATACAGATCACATTTGGATAGAAAAGAATTATGTTAAGGGCTGGATGGGTGAAGGCAGAGAAAAGGCTGAGTTGGTCTCATTTGAGAAACATGATTTCAGAACACTTTGCTAATTTGCCTTCTCCTCCCTGGCTCCTGTCTCCTCTCAGAATTCCAAATTGGAGGCTGCTGTGACCCAGTCCGAGCAGCAGGGTGAGGCTGCCCTCAATGATGCCCGCTGCAAGCTGGCAGGACTGGAGGAGGCTCTGCAGAAGGCCAAGCAGGACATGGCTTGTCTGCTGAAGGAGTACCAGGAGGTCATGAACTCCAAACTGGGTCTGGACATCGAAATCGCCACCTACAAACGGCTGTTGGAGGGCGAGGAGCAAAGGTGGGTGCCTAGGACAGTCTTTCCTTCTTCCCAATCCAGCCAGGTCTCCCAAGTTGCTCTGTCCCTAAGCCTTCCGAACTAGGGCAGAGGAAACAATCACTCGACTCTCCTTTACAATCTTACCCCATCCTGCATTGGACAGGTAATTTGAACTTCAGTCCTATGATGCTCTTCCCATCTCTTTTAAGCTTTTGAGAGGGGGTCTTCAGTTGGACTCACTGGCTGTGGGTGTGGGTCCTCAGCTCAGAGCTTTGCCTGTAGCTTCCTGAGCAAAGTAGCAGAGTCAAATTCTTGAACCTTGAACCTTTGCACCTGGTATCAATAACCTTCACTTCCTCTCCAGACCTCCTCCCCACCTCCATTGCTGGTACTTAATCCCTTCCTATTCCTAGAATTCTACCACCCCTTTAATGTTGTACTTAGTCCTGCCTCTTCCTGATGGTTTGCACACTCAAGGCTCTTAGCTTCCTATCCCTAACCCTTTTTCCATCCCCATTCCACCCCCACCAATGGCACTTAGCCTGTCTTTCCCTCACATTTAACCCTCCAACCCTGGCATTTAGTGTCTATCCCATCCCTGACACTTTACCCTTAATCCCTGGTTCTCTCTGTCCCCATAGGTGCTCTAAGGTTTTAACCACATTGATCTGACCCTATCTTTCCTGGTAAATCCAGTCCCAGCTTTCCATCCCTTTAATTTTCTTTTATGCTTGAGGATTTTGATGGGAAGCTTTCAATGGTTTGTCCACTGCCACTCTGATTTCTTGAGTTCCCAAAACTGACTCAATAAAGGAAGCAAGGGTTGGAGTCAGGCACTAAGAAGAACTTTCTGTTGAGATACTCAAAGGTTGTGTCTCCTTCTGGATAGAACTTTAAAAAATAAGTGATAACTCTGTTGGTGATGGTGAAATACAGCCTCGTAGAAGACAGGGGAATGGAATAGATGATTCTAGTGTCTCTGGGGCTGGGTCAGTCACTAGGAGATGAGACAGAGAAATGTAAACCAAGTACAGCCCATGCCTCTTGGGTCTTTCAGCCAGTCAGTCATGTTAGTCGGTTGGGCATCTCTTTTATATGAGCACTGGAAACAGAGGTCAGGAGAGACTTGACTTCTGCCTCAGCCAGCTTCCAGTCTAATGTGGAAGTTAGGGCCCCAGAATTTAGAAGTAGCAGTTTTAGAATTTAAATACAGGTTTTCTGATTCTAAATTCAGGACCTATTGAATGACTTTGAGATTTATTTCACCTTAATTGAGTTGACTGAGGGGCTTTATTGGTATTAGACTGACCTGTCTTCCTTTTCTTCCCCAACACAGGTTGTGTGAGGGTGTTGGCGCCGTGAATGTCTGTAAGTAATTTCAGCTTTCCTCCTTTGTTCATCTTGCGGTTGCTAGAGTGTCTCTTGCGGTGGTTGCTTTCTGGATGCTATGAAGTGGACGAAGGTGAGTCTGGGTTTGACCCTGTTCTCCTGTCTTCTCCACAGGTGTCAGCAGCAGCCGAGGTGGCGTCGTCTGTGGCGATCTCTGCACCAGCACTTCCGGTGGCCGTGTTGTCAGCACCGGTAGCAGCATCCCCTCCGGCGGCAGTGTGGTGGTCAGCGCACCTAATGCCTGTGCCCCCTGCGGGGTCGGTTCAGGCTATAGTGTCCGCTCTTGTGGCACCAGTTCTTGTGGGATCAAGAGATGTTAGGCGATCGGGAGAAAACAGAACTGAACTTCACCCCAGAAATGTCACTGGAATCTGACCACATCCCCTTACTGCTCTTGGACAGCAATGCATTCCCCAGTCCCATCCTCTCTCCACTGGCCTAGTCATAGTTCCAACAGAGCAGGAGAACTTGCACATTATATGCCTCCAGATAAAATTTCCCAGGGATTTCCACCTTCTTCTACTCTCTGATGGCCTTATTCAACCCAGACCTCAGTAGTTGTTGGATGGCCTAATTATACCCAATCAGATCTATTTTTTGGATGGGTGGATGGCTCCCCTTTCTGAATCTGTTGCTCATTCCAGGCAGTTATTTCCTAGTAGCTATCTCACTCTATTATGGGTTCACATTCTTCTTTTTCAACTGTCTGTCTGTCTTCTGCTGGATTATTTGGCTCTGGTGGGTCTGTTACTCTAGCAACACCAAGGTCTATGAAGGGTGGAGGAGAAACCCCATCTGGGAGCAGGGGGTTTCCCAGTAGCTTTAGGTGATGATCCTTAATTGTGCCAACAGCCAGTCACCCTGTTTATGCTGTCATTGTGGCTGCTGCCTCTGGAATGGGGAGATGAGAAACATTGCTGTATTTTTGTTTTCAGTTGACTCTATGGTATTCACACCCCACCCAATTTCCTTCCCTTCTCTGTTCCCAAAAGTTCCCTGGAAGCCAATAATTCAATTTCCTGTATGTTTGTCTTTGTTTCATTCTGTATCTCCAATAAACTCAATGTAGTGAATCAAGTCTGGTGGCTAAGGGTCTTAAATGTATCTGTGATCTTGACTGAGTAAGGAGATTCACAGAACTCCTTACAGGCTTATCAAGTACTCCAGGATTGGAGCAAATTGAGAAATTCTCCGTTTGGTAGTCAACTCAAATCTAATTATCTGTCTCTGGGTGAGATGATTTCACAGCCAGGATATTTTCCCTAAATAACATAGGCTGGTTAGATCTGTCTCCTTCCCAATGGTGGAGAATGGACACATACATAAAAACAGTGACTAATCAACATTCATGAGGGTAACCCCTAGCTCCAAAGGAATTCTAGCAACCCCTGTGTCCTGCTATACCTGACCAACTCAAGTTTGAAAAGGAAACTCCCTCCCACTTCATTCTGTTGGTTATATCTCTCCCCATGAAGCCAAAATATTCATTTGCAAATCCACTGGAGGTCCAAGAGATCAGGATTTCCCTGATTACATGTAGTGTAAAACTGGACAACCCTGAGACAGCAGGCCACTTGGACATTGGGTTTTTTTTATGGATAGATCTGACCTTTAAGGACAATAACATGCATATTGGTAGGTCTTCTTCTTGTATGAGCATGTCTACATGGTTTGTATGTTTTCCAACAGTTAGTGCATCTTCTTGTAAAGCTTGGTCTATGTTTCTTGAAATACCAAACATGATTAGCCACCCCATGCCCAGGTAGTCGGGTCATAGTTACAGAGGGTTCTGGGACTCAGAACTTGATTTCTCCTTCTTTTAAACCTCATCCCACAAAAGAGCTAAGAATCTTTGGGGCCACGGCCACACGGAAGTGAGAATCATAGGATTACAGATATAGATCTAAAGAGACATAGGGGACCTGGATCACTAGCTTTGTCATTGATTCCTATGAGGATGGCCAAGTCTCTTTATCCTTCTGGGCTTTTTATAGCTCTAAGACTCTATGTTTTAATAAGCCCCTTTTACCAACACTGAGTGATTTGGTCCATCTGGCTGCATCTTTTAAGTTAGTTCCCACCCCCCCACCCTCCAAGTGAAATTGACCTGGAATGAAAGTTTCTAAGTTTTCCTGATCATTTACAAAACTTTGTAGATGTCACAACAATTCCTTTCCTTGAAATTGAAGCACATTTCCTCCAGGCCAGTGTTATGTCCTATAGATCTACACAGAGGTCAAATCAGAAGTTTAGAATCTTGGAGTCCTAGAACTATAGAATTCTCAGACATCAGCTAGGACTTTGGAGGCCTTACAATGGTCTCTTCATTTAACAGCTGAGGAAACTTTGGCTCTGAGGGAGAGGAACTGATTCCCTCAAGATTACACATTTTATTAAGTAGGAATTAAGTAGGAAAGTTAGAGCTGGAGCTTAGGTCTTCTGATTCTTGATATGTGATACAGCTCAGTGGTTCAGTGAATAGCACCCTGGACTTGGAATCAGGAAGACTTGAGTTCAAATCTGGTCTCTGACACTTACTGGGCAAGTCTGCCTCAATTTACTCATCTGTAAAATGAAGATAACAGAGTCTACCTCCCAGAATTATTGTGAAGATCAAGTACAATAATATTTGCAAACTTTAAAGTGCTGTATAAATCCTAGCTATTATTATTAATACTTGGGGAATCAAAGTATTCCAGGGGAATGTGACTTTTAAATTAAGTTTTAAAGAATGGATAGAAATTCCACAACTGAAGGGGAGAAAAGGTCTTTTAGGCTTAAGAACAAGCAGTATGAGCAAAATCAGAGAGATGGGAAAGTAAAGGATGTATTTGGGGAAAGAGAGGATTTTACCAGCTTAACTGGTAAGGGGAATAATATGAGATAAGGTTGGAAAGGTAATAACAATTGGAAGGAAAAGAGGGGTGCTATCAGATTGGGAAGGGCAAAGAAATTTGGCCTTTACTCCATAAGGAACAGAGAATCACTGAAGATCTTTGTCCAATGGAGCAGCACCACCAAATCCATGCATAAGCTTAATAATTCAGGCAGTGGTATGGAAGATGGCTTGCCTAGGAGCAGCACAAACACAAAAGCCTACAGAGCGAGGCTGTGGAAACAGTCTAGGAAGGTGGTCCTGTCCTGAGGTGGTGATGGCTTTAGGAAGAGGAAGCAGGGGATGACATGGGGCAGGGGCATAGATAGAATTGGGACCAATTCTAACCCTATGGAGAAAAACAGGATTCTAGAAAATCTTTGTGGCCCAGGACTCAGAAGACCTGCTTTCCTATCTCCCTTCTATCTATGAGACCAGGAATAAGTCATTTCATGAAGCCCCAGTTTTCTCATCCATAAAATGCAAAGATAATACTTCTCCTATTTACCTCATGGAGTGGTTTGAGGAAATTTTTTGTAATGCTTAAAGCATTAGATAAATGTGATCTAGTATCATTATATTTACATTTCAGACTCATAGCTGAAGGCCAACCTTGGTTTCAAGGGGGAGATTAAGAGGCTGAAGAAGAAGAATCCCAGAAAAATGTTCAGAAGGCCCTAGAGACCAAAGTGGGTCTAATACCTCAGTGCAGTCTTAAGCTATTAAAACTTAAAAGAGCTCTAAAACTTTTGAAATACTCTATTAGAGTATTTTTTGGTAGTTGCAACAAACCAGCCAGAGTCAGATAAAGGCAGAAACAGGAAGACCTTGAGACAGGGAGAGGGCTGAGACCTGTGACTTCATTATTGTGGGGAGCTCCCGGCACAGGGAGGATGTAGAAAGGCTAGAAAAGGGCTCAAGAGTTGCTTACTCTGCTTTGGTCCCTTGTGTCCAGTGTTTAGGAGAGTCTCAAGGAGTGTGTATGGCAGAAATAACGTGCATGTGTGTATGTATATATGTATACGTGTGTATGTAGTGTGTGGTGTGTATGTGGTGTGCACTGTAGGATAAGGACTATCCTGGGACTGAGAAATGAAAGCCCATGGCGGGAAGGGCAATGAAAGAAAAAATCATTTAATGAGATGTATTCAATGTCACAAATCACTTGCTTTGTCAGCAACAGGGAACACCCTACCTAGATGCCAAGTGGTATCTTAGCTACTTTTGTTGAAAAATCTGAGGAAGAACAGACCTCATCTTTTTGATGGGGGTGGGAGGGCAGGAGGTCTCCATAAAAGGAGTAAGGGAGATTTCTGAAACAAGATATAGAATATGAACTTTGCGAGAGAGGGTCCATGAGTTTTTGACTCATAATTCTCATGCCTAGCACATAGTAGATTCATTCAAATTCAATTCATTCAATTGTTAGTAATGATGGAGGCAATCCTCTAGAAAATACTGTTCTATTGTTGAATCATGACATAAAGGTGACTTTGAATTTTCAAAGATTATTACAATACAGGCTACAGATTCTATCAGGTTGGAAAAGTTTCAGGTAAGGACTCCTTTCCCAGAGGCTAATCACCAGTAGGCTGGCCACTTGGTCAAGAGTTTTTTGATCATGGCAACCTATAAAACAGAGAAAAAACACAAGCATATACGAATGGAGAAACTGAATCACTTTAATATGGGCATTCTTGCTATAGAAGTCACAGCTAACTAGAAGGTTGGCTCACAAGTTCTCTCTTTAGATAGGCAAACGAAGGAGTTGGCAGAGTTGGTTTTTTATTGTGCATGCAACTGCAACATGAAATATCATTTCATGGAATGCTTTGTCATTTTGTATTGTATTATGATGAGCTTTTATAAAAGGATTGCTGTGAAGATAATTATAGCTTATGTGACATTTGTTGCAGGGGATAAAGAGCAAGGGAAATTGTGTGAAGAAATAAATGGGACCTTCTAAAGTAAATCAATACATACTTTAACATTCAGTGACTTCAACGCAAAGATGGGCAAAGAAGAAGTTATAAAGCATGTTGGAGAACAAGTTCAGGAATAATGAATAAAAGGGGCCAAAACCTTAGATGCTACTCAGAAATTTCATTTCTCTACAAGATGTCCCAAGAGTCTTAGCCTTAGAATTTGGGGACTCCTTTTATATCGTGAATCTTTTATTCAGGAAGAAAACAGAGATATTGAAAATGGAAAACCCTAAATAGTGTCACAAAAAAAATGAAGTCTATGATTTCAGACAGGAAATAACTGGTTACCCATGTGAAAGCTATAATGAATCCTCAGACCCTTGGCTTGGTAGAATGAGGATTAAAACCTATGCCAAATTAGGAGAACAAAAATAGGATTATATGATATGCAATTAAAACAACTCCAAACTGAAATATTTAAATAAACTGTTGATGCAAAAAAAAATTTTAAAGGAAAATAGACAGATACAAATGCAACCAATTACCATTTCCTAAGTAAATTTACATGACTAAATTAGTTACTGAAAAGAGGGAGGGAGCTAAGAGAGCCAAGAATTTTCCTTAGCAAGAAAACACTTGAACTTTCCAAGTCAGTCAGTCAGTAAGCATTAATAAGTACCCGACGCTTTGCTAAGGGCGGGGATATAAGTTGTTGTTGGGTCATTTTTCAGTTATGTCCAATTCTTCATGACCCTAGTTGGGGTTTTGTGGCAAAGATACTGGACTGATTTGCTATTTCCTTCTCTAGCTCATTTTACAGATGAGGAAACTGAGGCAAATAGGGTTAAGTGATTTGCCCAAAGTCACACAGCTCGTAACTGTCTGAAGCTGGATATGAACTCAGGTCTTCCTGACTCTAGGGTCTGCACTCTATCCACTGTACCACCTAGCTGCCCAGGGATATAAAGAAAAGAGACTATCACTGCCCTCAAAGAGTTCTAATGGAGGAGGCAACAAGCAAACAACTATGTACAAACAAGCTATAGGCAGGAAATAAAAGAAATAATCAACAGAAGGAGGGCACTAAAATGAAGAGGGATTGGGAAAGGCTTCCTATAGAAGATGAGATTTTAACTGATCCAGGAGGTAGAGATAAGAAGGCAGAACATTCCAGGCATGAAGGATTGTTAGTAAGATTACCTAGGTTTTGGAGATTGAATATCTTGTTTTAGGAATAAGAGTATGTCTACAAGGTCTAAGAAGACTGGAAAAATAAGGAGGGGGTTAGGTCATGAATGACTTTGAATGACAGAGGATTGTAAGTTTGATCCTGAGGGTGATAAGGAGTCACTGGAGGTTATTGAGAAGGGGGAATGACATAGTAGACTTTGCTTTAGGTGGTGAGTGAAAAATGGACTATAATGGGAACAGACTTGTGGCAGATAAACTAACCAATCAGTAGGCTATTGCAGTGGTGCAGGTGTGAGGAGATGCAGGCTTGTACCAGGGTGGTAATGATATTGAAGGAGAGAAGGGAGTATATTTGATGGATATTAATTATAAAGGTGAAATTGATAGGCTTTGTCAACAGTTTGCCTATAAGGGACAAGGGTGAAAAATCAAGTATGACACCTGGATTGTGAGCTTGGTACACTGGGAGAATGAAGGTACCCTTGTCAGTAACAGGAAAATTAGAAAGGAGAATGTTTTGGGAAACATAATGCCTTGAATTTTGGACATATTGAGTATAAAATGTCTATGGAATATCCAGTTTAAATATCTAATAAGTATTTACAGATGCCAGACTGGAGGTCAGCAGAGATTAGGGCTGAGTAAATAGATCTGAGAATCACCAGGACAGAGATAACTATTGAATCTGTGGGAGTTGATAAGATCACAAGAATAGATGGAGAAGAGAGGGGGACCCAGGACAGATCCCTGTGGACATCCATAATGGGTAGGTATGACCTACATAAACATCCAGCAAAGGAGATAGAGAAATCAGATAGATCAGATAGAATCAGGAGAGAGTAGTGTCTTCAAAAACTAGAGAAAAGAGAGTATCAAGAAGGAGAGAGTGATCAACAGTGTCAAGGACTGAAGAAAGGTCAAGGGGAATGAAGATTTGAGAAAAGGTGATGAATGATTGCCAAGGCAACATCAATCTTGAATATAAAGTTGTTTGTAAAAGTATAGGGACATGGGGAAGGATTATGAGAATATCATCTTATAAAAGAGCAAAAAGCAGCTAAAAATTATAGAAAGTTTGGTGAGAGATGTATTAAGCCAGATTATCTTGAGAACATTTAAGGGAACTAGAAGGATTTATTTTGTATGCTGCTATTAGTTTTTTTTTTTTTTTTTTTTATTTTATTTATTTATTTATTTATTTAAATTTTTTACATTCATTTTCACAAATTTTTGGGTTCCAAATTTTCTCCCCTTTTATCCCCTCCTCCCACCCCAATACCCCACGCAATCCAATTTTCCCTATCTCCAATCTGCCCTCTCTTCTGTCATCTCTCCCTTCTCTTGTCTCCATCTTCTCTTTTCTCCTGTAGGGCCAGATGACTTTCTATTCCTCCTTAACTGTATGTCTTCTTTCCCAGTTGCAACAACAATACTAAACAGTTCCTAAAACTTTGAGTTCCAAATTCTCCTCATCCCTCCCTCCCCACCCATTCCCCTTGGGACAGCAGGCAATTCAATATAGGCCATATCTGTGTAGTTTTGCCAATGACCTCCCTGATAGTCGCGTTGTGCAAGACTAACTGGATTACCATCCCTCCTAACCTGCCCCTCATTGTTTCTCTTCTGTCTTTTGATCCTGTCCCTCCCCAAGTGTTGACTTCAAATTGCTCCCTCCTCCCTTTGCCCTCCCTTCCATCATCCCCCCCCTTGCAATATCTCTTTCTCCCCCACTTTCTTATACTGTAAGATAGGTTTTCATACCAAAATGAGTGTGCATTTCACTCCTTCGTTTAGTCAAATGTGATGAGGGTAAACTTCTTGTTTTTTGTTTTTTTTTTTTCTCAGCTCTCCTCTTTTTCCCTCCACTAATAAAAACTCCTACCTGCCTCTTAAATGACATATAGTTACCCCCTTCCCTTTCCCTCCCCCTACATTTCTCTCTCCCCATTTACCCTAGTTTCTTTTAAGGTATGGTCCCATCCTATTCAGTTCAATCTGTGCTCTCTATCTCTGTATGTGTGTGCATGTGTGTATGTGTGTGCATGCGTGTACATGTGTATGTGTGGTCCCACCAACTACCCAGATACTGAAAAGTTTTAAGAGTTACAAATATTGTCTTTCCATGTAGGAATGTAAACAGTTCACTCATGGTAAGTCCCTTAAGACTTCTCTTTGCTGTTTACTTTTTCAAGCTTCTTCTCATTCTTGTGTTTGAAAGTCAAATTTTCTTTTCAGCTCTGGTTTTTTCATCAAGAATGATTGAAAGTCCTCTGTTTCATTGAAAGACCATATTTTCCCTTGAAGTATTATACTCAGTTTAGCTGGGTAGGTGATTCTTGGTTTCAGTCCTAGTTCCTTTGCCTTCTGGAATATCCTATTCCACGCCCTTCGATCCCTTAATGTAGAAGCTGCTAGATCTTGGGTTATCCTGATTGTATTTCCACAGTACTGGAATTGTTTCTTTCTAGCTGCTTGCAAGATTTTTTCCTTGAGCTGGGAGTTCTGGAATTTGGCCACAATGTTCCTAGGAGTTTCTCTTTTTGGATCTCTTTCAGGTGGTGATCGATGGATTCTTTCAATACTTATTTTGTCCTCTGGTTCTAGAATGTCAGGGCAGTTTTCCTTGATAATTTCATGGAAGATGATGTCTAGGCTCTTTTTTTGATCATGACTTTCAGGTAGTCCCATAATTTTTAAATTGTCTCTCCTGGATCTATTTTCCAGGTCAGTTGTTTTTCCCATGAGATATTTCACATTCTCTTCCATTTTTTCGTTCTTTTGATTTTGTTTGGTGATTTCTTGGTTTCTCATAAAGTCATTAGACTCCATCTGTTCCATTCTAATTTTGAGAGAACTATTAAATTCAGTGAGCTTTTGAGCCTCTTTTTCCATTTGGCTCATTCTGCTTTTGCAAGCATTCTTCTCCTCATTGGCTTTTTGAACCTCCTTTGCCAATTGGGTGAGCCTATTTTTCAAGGTGTTAATTTCCTCAGCATTTTTTTGGGTCTCCTTTACCAAGGTATTGACCTGTTTTTCATACTTTTGTTGCATCTCTGACATTTCTCTTCCCAGTTTTTCCTCCACCTGTCTAACTTGCTTTTCAAAATCCTTTTTGAGCTCTTCCAGGGCCTGAGCCCACCCACCACCCCCCTGGGGTGTCTGGGGTACTGAGGCCCCGCCCTCCATGTCTTTCCCTGATGGCAGGAATACGTCCTCATCTTCATCAGATCCGAAGGTCGGGATCATTTGCATTTGTTGGAAAAAACTCTCTAAAGTCTTATTTTTCTTCCCTTTTCTAGGCATTTTCCCAGCCAGTTACTTGACTTCTGAGATTCCTTTCCACCCCCACCTGGATCTGCCTATTAGTTTTGATAAATCAATTTCAGAATATTAAAAAGCCTACAAAAATAATCACCCTTTTGTGATACTATCTAGAAAAATCTGACTAGGGGAGCAAGACAGAGATAGAAAGATTCCATTCAAAATAACAAAAAAAGCACAAATGTCTCAGAATTAATCTACTAAAACATACTCATAACTTAGAGGAAAAGGGTCCTTGAAGAAATAAAGCAAGACATCCAATTGGAGGGATATTAATTGTTCATGACTGGGCCTCAACAATAACAACAGTAATAGAAATAATAGTTAGCTTTTATATAATGTTTTAAAGTTGGCAAAGTGCTTTACATATATTATCTTACTTAATACAACAATGCTATGAGGTACGAGTTATTACTACCCCCTTTTATAGATGAGAAAATTGAGAGAGGTCATATAGGGTCACACAGCCAGAGAGGGTCAGAGATAGAATTTGAACTCAGGTCTTACTGATTATAGGTCTAATGCTACCTAGTTGCCTCAATATAATAAAGAGTATAATCCTTCCTAAATGAGTTTATAGACTTCAGATTAGATTTAGAGTTGCATAGAATCTGAGAAGTCATCTATTCCAACTGTTTTATTTTACAGATAAGATATCAAGCACCCAACAGGTTAAGTGACATGACCATCATCACATAGGTGGTAAAGTGGCAGCACTGAGGTTCTCAGTGTCCAAATTCAGCATGTTCTCAACTGTATCACACCACCCCTGTAGTGCCATAACCATCAAGCTACCAAAGGTCATTTTATAGACAAGACAAAATTATAATAAAATCCATCTGAAGGAACATAGGGTCGAGAATTCCATGGGAAGAGGGTATAGCATTACCAAAACTCAAACTATCTTATAAAGTCATAATTATTAAAAAAAAAAAAACCATTTGGTTAAATTGAGTAAAACAACAAAGCAGATAGTTGAGAAGCAATTGAACTAATTGCAACACTATGAAATGGTCCAACCCTTTGGTAAAACAATTTGGAATTATACTAGAAAAATCACTAGACTGCTCATACCCTTTGACCCAGTGATGTCATTAATAAGCAGCTACTCTGAGGAGGTCAAAGTGAGAAGGAAAAGTACAAATCCTACCTCTCCTTCCCATAATAACACTATCGCAATATAGCAATCTAAGAAAAAAAATAACCAGTAACCTGGAAACGGAGTGGATTCTCAATGACAGCAGAATGTCTGAAGAAATTACAACCTGCTAATGTAATGCAATATTCCTATGCCTTAAGAAATGACAAATATGAGGAATTCAAAGATACTTGTGAGTATTTTCTTGAGTTCATGCAAAGGGAAGTAAGCTAAATCAAGAAAGCGATTTACACAATTATCCATAACACAATGAAAACAATTTTGCAAGACATCAAAACTTTGATCAATGACTATGACTTCAGAGGACTGATGATGAAACAGACTCCTGTGCTCTTAGCAAGATGGACTAAAAATAAAAAATGAGTTATACCTTGTAAGATATATGCATTGACTATACTTGTTTGTTACAAGAAAAGAGGGAGGTCATTAGGAAGTGACAGACATAAGACAATTAATGAGATATTAAAAAATTGAACCAAAGAATCTGGAACACAATGAAAAGATTTTTAAAAATGGAAAAGATCTGTTTAGATTTCTATCTTTGACAGTGGAGTCATCATGTGTTGATTCTAATGATCACTGATGTACTGATTGAGGAAGTAGAAATTGCAATAAATAAAATAAAAATGAGAAAACCAGCTGGAGTATGCATAGCATACTTGAGGCAACACAATCTTTGAGGGATTGATTCTCAAATATTTGAGAAAGGAAGATGACAAATGTTTGGAGGGAAAATTGAGAACCTCATTACTACTGAAAAAAAGATGATCCAGAAAGCAGCTTTATGATGTTGAAAACATCCAACATATAGAGAATACGCTTCAATAAGATATGAGAAAGAGGAGACAGGTTATCAAAAATGACATTCTATAGCATATCCAAGGCACACTATTCAATATCCTATCACAATAGGAATACAAGCTTATGTTTCAGCCACTGATACTAAAGAGGCCAGAGTGGATCAGATCTATGAAGTCCTACATTTTCTAGAAATAACACTAAAAAAGATGTGACATTCAACACTGAGACTGGAATGATAAAAAAGGAACTCAAAAGATAACTGGAATAACAGGGAAGTTTTGCTTGAAGTACAAAAAGAATCAGGACAGAGACTACTAGAGTTTTGTCAAGATAAATCACTAGTCATACATAGCAAACACTCTTCTTCAACAACCTAAAATATGACTTTACACATATAATTAGCAGATGGTCAATACTGAAATCACATTGATTATATGTTTTGCAGCCAAAGATGGAGAAGCTCTATACAGTTGGTTAAAACAAGACCTGAAGCTGACTCTGGTTCAGATCATGAGCTTCTTATTTCGAAATTCAAAATTAAATTAAAGAAAGTAGGGAAAACTGTATGGATAGGTATGATCTAAGTAACATCTCTTATGAATATAAAGTAGAGGCGGAGCCAAGATGGCGGAGTAGAAGGACGCACGTTTACGAGCTCCGAAACCAAAGCCCATAGAATTAATGTAAAAAGAGTCCCCCCCTTAGCTTCTGGGTGAATACAAGGTGTGCAGAAGCAGAGTGGAAGAGATTTCTGTTCCAGGGAGCCCTGAAGACCCGTCCCCAGGGTCCAGAGCGCCCCGGAAAGTAAACCCGACCCCCAGCGCTGCCCTGGCCGAGGCCCCAGAGAAGCTGATCCGAGCAGGCTTCAGAGACGGAAGCTCCAGCAGCTGGGAAAGTCCCTCCGCCCACAGAAGCTACAGGTCAGTGAGAAAGAAGGCCGGGCTGAAGGAGAGGGGAAGCGGGGCGTCTCCGTGACTCGGGCCCCCTCGGGAGGAAGCGGCGGCAGCAGGGTCGGGGGCAGGAAGCTGCGGAGGCAGAGGTGTGGGCAGCGGCTGAGGCGGCAGCGGACCGGGACCCAGGAATCCCCCAGCGGCAGGCAGGATCTTCATTACGGAAGATTCCTGCATAAAACCGAATGGAGCTGAGCCTGGGAGACGGCCCTGCCCCCACCCTGCTCTGTTACTGAAGGCTTCTGCTTAAAGCCCCCAAGGGAGCGGGATTTGGGAGGCGGGCCCCCCCACCCCGCCCCCACCCATTCCATTCCTGAAAGTCTCTGCATAAAGCCCCCGAGGGATCAGAGTCTCGGAGGCAGCCCTGGCCCCACCCCAGCACCTGAACTAAAGCTCACTGATTGACAGCCGGCAGGAGGAAAGCCCATTTAAATCTCAGAGGCCAAGCACTAGCTGGGCAGATCCAGGCGGGGGTGGAAAGGAATCTCAGAAGTCAAGTAACTGGCTGGGAAAATGCCTAGAAAAGGGAAGAAAAATAAGACTTTAGAGAGTTTTTTCCAACAAATGCAAATGATCCCGACCTTCGGATCTGATGAAGATGAGGACGTATTCTTGCCATCAGGGAAAGACGTGGAGGGCGGGGCCTCAGTACCCCAGACACCCCAGGGGGGTGGTGGGTGGGCTCAGGCCCTGGAAGAGCTCAAAAAGGATTTTGAAAAGCAAGTTAGACAGGTGGAGGAAAAACTGGGAAGAGAAATGTCAGAGATGCAACAAAAGTATGAAAAACAGGTCAATACCTTGGTAAAGGAGACCCAAAAAAATGCTGAGGAAATTAACACCTTGAAAAATAGGCTCACCCAATTGGCAAAGGAGGTTCAAAAAGCCAATGAGGAGAAGAATGCTTGCAAAAGCAGAATGAGCCAAATGGAAAAAGAGGCTCAAAAGCTCACTGAATTTAATAGCTCTCTCAAAATTAGAATGGAACAGATGGAGTCTAATGACTTGATGAGAAACCAAGAAATCACCGAACAAAACCAAAAGAACGAAAAAATGGAAGAGAATGTGAAATATCTCATGGGAAAAACAACTGACCTGGAAAATAGATCCAGGAGAGACAATTTAAAAATTATGGGACTACCTGAAAGTCATGATCAAAAAAAGAGCCTAGACATCATTTTCCATGAAATTATCAAGGAAAACTGCCCTGACATTCTAGAACCAGAGGACAAAATAAGTATTGAAAGAATCCATCGATCACCACCTGAAAGAGATCCAAAAAGAGAAACTCCTAGGAACATTGTGGCCAAATTCCAGAACTCCCAGCTCAAGGAAAAAATCTTGCAAGCAGCTAGAAAGAAACAATTCCAGTACTGTGGAAATACAATCAGGATAACCCAAGATCTAGCAGCTTCTACATTAAGGGATTGAAGGGCGTGGAATAGGATATTCCAGAAGGCAAAGGAACTAGGACTCAAACCAAGAATCACCTACCCAGCTAAACTGAGTATAATACTTCAAGGGAAAATATGGTCTTTCAATGAAACAGAGGACTTTCAATCATTCTTGATGAAAAAACCAGAGCTGAAAAGAAAATTTGACTTTCAAACACAAGACTGAGAAGAAGCATGAAAAAGTAAACAGCAAAGAGAAGTCTTAAGGGACTTACCATGAGTGAACTGTTTACATTCCTACATGGAAAGACAATATTTGTAACTCTTAAAACTTTTCAGTATCTGGGTAGTTGGTGGGACCACACATACACATGTACACGCATGCACACACATACACACATGCACACACATACAGAGATAGAGAGCACAGATTGAACTGAATAGGATGGGACCATACCTTAAAAGAAACTAGGGTAAATGGTGAGAGAGAAATATAGGGGGAGGGAAAGGGAAGGGGGGTAACTATATGTCATTTAAGAGGCAGGTAGGAGTTTTTCTTAGTGGAGGGAAAAAGAGGAGAGCTGAGAAAAAAACAAAAAACAAGAAGTTTACCCTCATCACATTTGACTAAACGAAGGAGTGAAATGCACACTCATTTTGGTATGAAAACCTATCTTACAGTATAAGAAAGTGGGGGAGAGGGAGATGTTGCAAGGGGGGGATGATGGAGGGGAGGGCAAAGGGAGGAGGGAGCAATTTGGGGTCAACACTTGGGGAGGGACAGAATCAAAGGACAGAGGAGAAACAATGAGGGGCAGGTTAGGAGGGATGGTAATCCAGTTAGTCTTGCACAACGCGACTATCAGGGAGGTCATTGGCAAAACTACACAGATATGGCCTATATTGAATTGCCTGCTGTTCCAAGGGGAATGGGTGGGGAGGGAGGGATGAGGAGAATTTGGAACTCAAAGTTTTAGGAACAACTGTTTAGTATTGTTGTTGCAACTGGGAAAGAAGACATACAGTTAAGGAGGAATAGAAAGTCATCTGGCCCTACAGGAGAAAAGAGAAGATGGAGACAAGAGAAGGGAGAGATGACAGAAGAGAGGGCAGATTGGAGATAGGGAAAATTGGATTGCGTGGGGTATTGGGGTGGGGGGAGGGGATAAAAGGGGAGAAAATTTGGAACCCAAAAATTTGTGAAAATGAATGTAAAAAATTTAAATAAATAAATAAATTAAAAAAATGAATATAAAGTAGAAGTGATGGATAGATTTAAGGGATTAGATCTGGTAGATAAAGTGCCTGAAGAACCATGGACAGAGGTTCACAATATTATACAGGAAGTAGCAACAAAAAACATTCCAAAGAAAAAGCAAAACAAGAAAGCAAAATAGCTGTCTGATGAAGCTGTATAAGTATCTGAGGAAAAAAGAAAAGTAAAAGATAAAGGAGAAAGTGAAAGCTATATCCAGATGAATGTAGAATTCCAGAGAACAGCAAGGGAGATAAGATTTTCTTCAATGACCAATGCAAAGAAATAGAAGAAACCAACAGAATGGGAAAGACAAGAGATTGCTTCAAGAAAACTAGAGATATAAATGGAAAGTTTCATGAAAAAATGGGCATGATAAATGATAGGGACTTGACAGAAGTAGAAGAGTTTAAGAAGAGGTGGCAGGAATATACAGAATAACTAAACAAGAAAGATTTTAACATCACTGATAACCACAATGTGGTTACTGATCTAGAGTCAGACATATTGGAGAATGAAATCAAGGGGACCTTAAGAAGCATTGCTAACAATAAAGCTGGTGACGGTGACAAAACTTCAACTGAGCTATTTAAAATCCTAAAAGATGATGCTGTTAAAGTGCTTCACTTAATATTCTACCACATTTGGAAAACTCAACAGTGGTTACTAGAATGAAAAAGATGAGTTTACATGCCAATCCTAAAGAAAGCCAGTTCCAAAGAATGTTCAAATTACTGAACAATTGTGCTCAGTTCACAAACCAGCTAGGCTTCGGCAATATGTGCTGAGAATTACCAGAAGAACAGACTGGCTTTTGAAAATGTAGAGGAACTAGAGACCAAATTGTCAAGCATTCACTAGGTTAAAGAGTATGCAAGGGAGTTCCAGGAGAAAAAAAAAATCATCTACTTCTAAAATAATAGGCTACTTCTAATCTACACTAAAGCTTTTGACTGTGTGGATCACAACAAAAAATGTCAAGTCCTCAAAAAGATAAGAGTACCAGATCATCTTGTCTCCTGAGGAATTTTTACATGGGCAAACATGAACTGAACATGGAACAATTGATTTAAGATTGGAAAAGGAGAATGACAAGGAGTATACTGTCACCTTATTTACTTAACTTACATGCAGAGTACATCATGCAAAATGCCAGGCTAGATGAATCAAAAACTGAAATTCAATTTGCTGGGAGA
Organism: Bettongia penicillata ogilbyi; assembly: GCA_023548195.1. Classification (NCBI taxonomy): domain Eukaryota; kingdom Metazoa; phylum Chordata; class Mammalia; order Diprotodontia; family Potoroidae; genus Bettongia; species Bettongia penicillata. The sequence goes on from JAJHZJ010000092.1 coordinate 6,470,311, forward strand.
AATACTAACAATTTCAGATATGCAGATGATACCACTTTGAGGGCAGAAAGTGAAAAAGAATTAAGAAGCCTCTTGATATGGGTGAAAAAGGAGAATGTAAAAGCTGGCTTGAAGCATAACATAAAAAACTAAGATACTGGCAACTGGTCCCATCAATTCCTGGCATATAGAGGGAGAAGAAATGGATGTAGTGTTAGATTTTATATTTTGGGAGCTCAAAGATCACTGCAAATGGTGACTACAGCCATGAAATGAAAAGATTCTTGCTCCTTGGAAGAAAAGCTATAGCAGATCTGGACAGCAGATTAGAAAGCAGATACATCACCTTGCTAAGGGTTTGTATAATCAAAGCTATGACTTTTCCAATAGCAATGCATGACTGTGAGAGTTGGAATATAAGGAAAGCTGAGCTCCAAAAAATTGATGCTTTCAAATTGTGATTCTGGAGAAGACTTTTGAGCGTCTCTTGGATAGCAAGGAGGTCAAATCTGTCAGTACTTGAATAAATTCATTCAGACTATTCTTTGGAAAGATAAATATGGAAGCTGAAACTTAAATACTTGGCCACATAAGGAGAAGACAGGACTCATTAGAAAATAATCTGACACAGAGAAAGATTGAAGGCAAGAGGAGAAGGGGATGGAAGATGATGAGAGGGATAGATAGTGTCATGGAATAATAAACACGAGCTTGGACAGACCTGGGAAGATATCGGAAGACAGAAAGTCCTCATACACTGTGGTCACAAAGAATCAGAAATAATTGAATGACTGAACCACAACACAATTATATATAGTTATATAATTTAGTTATATATAGTTATATAATTTATAAGCATAGGGAGTACAAGAACCTACTGTGATTATGGTTTATTGACTTAAAAAACTTCCACATCTAATTATAAAGACAATGCTGCCACTTTAAATACTCTCCTCCAGCAAGGTGTTTCCCTTGCTTATGTCAAAATTATACAAAATTCATTGAAAGATATAGCAACATAGCTTTGTCTGATAAATATGTTCCAAATCAGTCAACACACATTTATGTCAGACACTATGCTAAGTGCTATGGTTATAATAAAAACCAAAAAACAATCCTTACCCTCAAAGAGCTTACGTTGTAATGGGAGTAGACAGCACATGAAAGGAATTTGAAAGAGGAGGGAGCAAGGTACCCAGTGTAAGAGCATAATGGAAAAGTCCCGAGTGCAACCTGGTGAGAAATGAAAACATTGTTGGTCTTCCTCAAGTAAAAGTTCTGGGAGGAGCCATCCACTTAGAGGACTGGGTTCTGGGGCTAAGGTTCACATGGTGTGAACTCCAGGGTGGAAGGAATCTTCTAGGACAAAGAAGTTTCAAGAGAAGTATAAGACAGGGAGATACACATTTGCCAGAAGTGTACGCTACTATTAGGGAGTATGCTACTATTAGAAGTCCAGGGCTTGGGTGGGGCCTTAATTATACGAAGCGGGGATTCTCTATAGAGAGTGAGGCTTTTCAGACCCTTTTTGGAGATGACAAGGTGCTGACTGCATCAAGTCCTGAGACTCTCCAGAACATCCTGAAAAAGGTCCAGGGTGACTCAAAAGAGTTTGACCTAACTATGAGCACAGCACAAAACAGTGGATGAAAAATGTCTGGTTTGCTCTCTAGCTTATGACGAGTCTGTCTGTAGATCTGCTCCATCAGTGGTGATAACAATAACAGCTGGCATTTACAGAGCACCTAAAGTTTGGGGAGTGTTTTATCCATGTTCTTTCATTTGCTTATTTAAAGGACATATTGAGGACAGATACTATATATTAAGAGGGAGAGGGACTGGACCTACGGTTTCACTGATATAGGGAACAAAGCCAATCATGTGTCAGAGGTGAGACAAATCTAGATTTTCTTCCAAGGTCAATAAGCACTCTATCCACAATAGGCACACTTCACTTTATTGCACTTTGTGGATACTGCAATTTCTTTTCCTTTCCTTTCCTTTCCTTTCCTTTCCTTTCCTTTCCTTTCCTTTCCTTTCCTTTCCTTTCCTTTCCTTTCCTTTCCTTTCCTTTCCTTTCCTTTCCTTTCCTTTCCTTTCCTTTCCTTTCCGTCTCTTTCTTTTCTTTTCTTTTTTAATAAATTGAAGGCTTGTGGCAACTCTATTCCAAGCAAGTCTATCAGTGCCATTTTTTCCCCCAATAGCATGTGCTCACATCCTGTCTATATGTCCCATTTTGGTAATTCTTGCAGTGTTTCAAACTTTTTAAAATTATTATTATATCTCTTAAGGTAATCTGTGATCAGTGATCTTTGATGTTACCATTATAATTGCTTTGGGGTGCTACAAATCATACTTATAAAAGATGGTGAACTTATTCAACAAATATTGTGTGTGTGTTCTGAATGGTCCACTATCTGGTCTCTTTTCCCACAATGTCTCTTCCCTCTCTTCTGGCCTTCCTATTCCTTGGGACATAACAATATTGAAATTAGGCTAATTAATAACCCTACAATGACCTATAAGTATTCAAATGAAGGGAAGAGTCAATTGATATGACAAACTTCATTGCTTTCTTATTTTAAGAAATTTCCACAGCCACCTCAGCCTTCAGCAATCACCACCCTGATCAGTCAGTAGCCATCAGCACTGAAGCAAGGTCCTCCATCAGGAAAATGATTGCAACTCACTGAAGGTTCAGATGACGGTTGGCATTTTTTAAGCAATAAAGTATTTTTTTAATTAAGGCATGCACATTGCTTTTTTTAAAGATATAATGTTGTTACACACTTAATAGGCTACAATGTAGCACAAACCTAACTTTTATATGCACTGGGAAACCAAAAATTCATGTCACTTGCTTTATTGTGAATCTATCTTATTGTGGTGGTCTGGAACCCATCCTGCAATATCTCTGAGGTATGCCTTTTTAAGAATTGAATTAAAGGAGTAAATCAAGCTTGAGTATATTTGGGAAATTACACAATGTTTTAATGAGCTCAAGTTTCTCTGTGAAACAAAGGGACTCTTCTTTTAACACACATTTTTTTGCAGTGATGCTATGCGGCTGTGAGTCATATCCCAGTCTCTAGGGAATTAAAGTTACAGGTGTTACCTAAAGGCTAATGAGGAAACACATAGTTGAGGTGAGTAGCTCCAGAATGTTGCCAAAGAATATTTTTGCCATGAAAGTGGCAGGAAGGATGCCACTAAACAGATTTCTGGTCAGAAACTGAGTAATGCTGGCTATATAGAGAGAATGAGAGTGTAACTGAGGAATGGCCCTGTATCCAGGCAATGTCAAAAGAAGATCTCCTGTCCTTCGTAATGGAGTGGACTTATGCCACTAGATAAAGGATAAGAAGGCACTGGGGACTGTGATTTTCATTATCATAAAGAGTCTCTTCATTGATAAGACTGATTAGAGCACTGATTGTAGATGTGGTGGTTAATCACAGTGGGAATAAACTTTGCCTGCTTTAAAATATCACCCATGGCTGGACCTATTTATACATTCAAGGATGCTTTCCTTTAGACTCACCCAGTCTAAGACACACAGAGACACATGGTCATGGGAAGATGTGGAGAGGACACAGAATCGGAATCTCAGAGTTAAGAGTGATATTAAAAGTCACTTAGATCAACCTTAACCTGAACACAAATCAACCCAAGTTACCTACAATATCCCTACTTGTAGACCTCCAATTTGAGGAACTCACTATCCTTCAAGGCAGTCCATACTCCTTTGGGTAAATTCCGATTGTTAGCTTTCTTGCCTTAAGACTAAATCTGGTTTTCTACATCTTCTGCCCCTGTCTTCTGGGTTTACTCTGAGGCAAATTTAATTATTCTTTCTTGTGATGACTCTTTGAATATTGGAAGACATGAAGATATGCCCTATGTCTGTTTATTTTAATTTTTAGTTTACTACAATTTTTAAAAATGAACTTAAAAATTATCAACTAACGAACATTTTAATATGCAAAGCATAGCAAAAAAGGATAAAAATTGAACTGCTATGTATAGTTTTTTTTCATTAAGTACAGTTTAGTTGTGTTTTTTTTCTGGTAATATACAAATTTAGTATGGTAATTCCAACACTGCTCTGATTGCCTGTTCCCCTCTGAATGAATTTCTGTGCTCTTCTGTTTATTTTTTTAAATGATCCATTGATACTTCTCCCACCAAGTCTTGTTTTCTGAAGGCTATACATGCTTGACTTCCAGACAGAATAGAAACTGTCAATATTAGAGTGGACAGGGAATTGTAGAAAGGCCAGGGGAGAAGGCATCACTGAAGTAAAGGAGAGTCCTACCATCATAGGTTAGGCAAAAGACAACCTGAGTCAGCATCAATCTGTAATGATATCCTAGAAGAAAGAGGGAGGGTGAGGTTGAATTTTAGGAGCTGCTAGAATGGCAAAGAGCTGATATTGCATGGTGACCTCATGATGGAAGCCAGAAGATGGGTCCTCTGAAGCTATGTTTACAGCATTCCAATGACTTACTTCTGTTTCTTAAGCCATCAATTATCTATACAATTCACCTGAATTATTCACCAGTGAAGAACGAAAGTACTCATATGAATTCCCACCAGAATCTGGAGAATGAGTTTGTATGGCTGGACCTAGTGATAAGGGTTCAGAAAAAGAAGTTTACTGTTAGCTCATGTGTCAGGGACTTAAATGTAAGATTCATGTCCACTCTGATGAAGACGAATAGAAAGATCTTTTGACATCCAGATATATAGATAGTAGATATATGGACAGATGGATGAATGGATGAATGGATGGATGAGAGAGATAGAGAGATAGATTGAGAGACTCTTTATTAAGCACTTACATGTTCTGACCACTGTGTTAAGCACTGGGGATATGAAAACAAGAAAGAAAGATTATGTCTTCCCTCAAAACGCTTATATTCTAAGGGCAGAAGACAAAATATAAAACAGAACTGAAAAGGAATGGGGGTGGGGAGAGGAGTCATTTCCCAGTGTAAGGAAAATGTGGCAAACAAGAAGGAGGGAGATTCTGAAGAGTCCATGGGTGAGATGGAGCTTGTTGACTTTGACTGCTCTGCTTTTCCCACCACCATGTCCTCTAACTCCCAGAGAGGTGGATAATTGAGGTGAGGAGACAAGAAGGAAAAGACAACACTGCCAATTGTGGACAGATACCTTCTCTCCAGTCTCCATTCTACAACATTCTGAGTAGCCCCTCCTTTGGAGAACCTAATGGATAACCCAATTCCAGGATGTTTTTAATCTTTTTAACTTCTACAATCTTTCTCCCTACCTTGGAGTCTACTTATCTGGCATAACATAATAGTGGACTAGGGCTGGGGAGATCTCACCCCCAAATCCCAATTTTACTACTTGCTAGCCATCTACCACTTAGTGACTATGGAATTTGACCAAATTTTTGCAAGCAAAACAAAACGAAACAAAACAATATGGGATTGTTGGAAGAGAACTGTGTTAGTAGTCAGAGGACCTGGATTTGTATTTCACCTCCGCTGTCTACTACCCATGTGACCTGGGAAGGTCAGTTGACCTTAGTTTCCTCATCTGTAAAATGATTGGATTGGATTGGATGATCTATAAAATTTCTTTCATCGTGAATACTCTCTGATCACTCTCTTATCTAAATTGAATGCAAGATTCAGGTCCCACCACCTAAATTCTCTAGATTATCCCAAATTCTCTGGATTATCCCAAACCACAAGGTTCAGGATGGTGGGAAATGGAAAAGATGTTCAGGGAGTCATAGTTTCTGACACATAGCTCTATGGCCAGGCAAGGTCAAGAAGAAAGTGTTCTTAATAATCTCATCTGAAGTGGGAGAGCATGTGAAGAGGTAAGAACAGAGATAGAGATGAAGAAATAAGAACTGACAGAGGAAAATGAGATAGACTGGGGAGGGAGGGAAATCTGTAAGGAGAAAGGTCATTCCATGTCCTCAAAAAATTCTCCATCTGGTGTGAGAGACAGGACATGAATCCAGGAAAAACAAAACAAAACAATCCAACAATTTATTAAGGTCTTACTATATATAAATCATAGAGAAACAAAGATAGACCTGGAAGGAAGTGAAACTCAGTGATGGGGAATAGCGTGAAAGCTGAACTAGGTGTAGGTTAATAAGGGAGGGCTTCCCAGAATTTGGATCAGATGAGAAGAATGTCCTAGGCCTGGCAAGGGGAGAGCAGCCTGCGTGAAGACTCAGAAGAGCCTGATATGTTGCAGGGATGGTGGTAGGAGGAAGGGTCCAAGTTCCTTGGATAGAGCTGAGAGTCTGAGTTGGGAAATCAAGGAGATGAGAAGAGTAAGTCTTCGGAGGATAGAAGGCTCAGAAGTCCAGGCAGTGGAGTTAACCCTAAAGATTATTGGAAATAATCTTGTCTCTTGAGGGATTACATAGCACTTGGTGTGTATCTCCTCTTAGCATTTTACATTTTCTACCTTGTTGTTGGCATTCATATTTGATCTCTTTACTAGACTTTAAACATTTATTTTTGTATTCCTAGAACAGGGGCCTGAACATGGTAGAAAGAATTACTTAGATGGTTCACTTAGCATTGTTCATTAAAGCCCCCATCCTTCTGACAGAAAGTGGATCCTGGGTTTGGAGTTGTCAACTGCTCACAACCACATGGTGACTGGGGTTAGGCATATGGTAAACTGTCTCAAAATGGCCCCATAGCTGGGAAGGGAAGAGAGAGAGAGAGCCAGAGGTGAAGTCCCTCTCTCCTTTTAAAGACCTACTGAGTCATCACTGCTTCCTTCTCAGTATCCAATGAAAAGATTGCTTATTTATTTCAAAAGGCAAGAGTCCTTCAGTGTCAAGTTATGAGGTAAGATAAGAAAGTTCATCCCTACAATGCTCCCTTCAACCCCCAGTTACATTATCCTGCACTAAGTTCTTCCTTCAGTACTATCTAAGGCAGGCTTCTTAAATCCCTAAGGTCAGGGCTATCCAGTAAGGATCCTAAGTCTATTTAGGTGGCAGAAAGTCCTTTAGAAAACCATTAGGATCCTCTCACCAAGGGGTGAGATGTGATAGGCTGACATAGCTTTTCCTTATAAGAAGAGAAAGCTCTCCTTCCCACATCACTGGTGTGGAGGATTAGGGCTCAAACCTTTGGAAGTTGCCATGATCTATCTTGGTGTCTTATGTCCCTTGTTCTTTTGCTCCCTAATAGCAAGGGTTGCATTTTACAAAAGTTGTTTTATTTTCCCTAGCACCTTACACAGTCTGTACACAGTAAACCCTTACCAAATTTTTGTTGAATAAATAAAAAGACTTTTAAAGAGCTGTGTTGCCTTTCAATAGCAGTTTGACACTCTGAGACCACCCTCCTCTCTCCCTCACCCCTCAACAGTACTTGTATATATAGTGCAAAGCTTGTATAGTGGCTTTTGTCTCTGAGATTTTATATGTTCCTGAGACTGTATTGGGACAAGATACTTAAGCTCTCGTCTTGATATTTAGGCTGTTCTTAATCCAGAAAGAGTGTAGCAGACATGATTCTGGATTTGGAGTCAGAGAATCTGGTGTTGAATCTGAGCTTTGCTCCTTATTACGTGTGATGTTGGGCAGGTCACCTCATTTTTGTGTTCCTCAGTTTCTTCATCTTTGAGAAAGTCCGACTAGATGATCTCTAAATTCTTTGTTATTGAGATGTATAGCCCTAAAACCCACACTAGTGCTAATACCAGTGACACCCTCTGCTCTGTCTTGTTGTCCAGGGCTTGCTATTCCTGTGGGAATATTCCATTCCCAATGGGCATCACCTGGATGAGAAACCACAAAAAAGCCATAGATTTCAGTGCCAAAAATGGCTTCTCAAGTTTATTGGATAAAGATAAGACAATATGCATTGTGAAAGATCTGAGGCAGATTAGCAATGCCCTTTTGAATCCAGGATCCAAGAAGGGGCTCTAAATGGAATCTCTTTCCCTACCATCAGAAGTATGTCTCCAGATAAAAGGTGGGTAGTTTGTTGTATTCTCAGACCATGAGGTAGGAAAACAGCTGTTTTAGGAGGCTGAGATCTAGGGATTGGGAGTAGGGAATAGAGGACATCTGGAGATGATGGAAAGGGTGCCTCTGGTTCTTTGGATCCTTCTAGCATCTTCCACAACTGGTGTTGAGGGGTCCACATGGAGCACACGTTCCGGTGCTCACCACCAGGTTCCCACTGCAAGGGGCACTACAGACACTGCCAATGATGGGTCGGGAGCCAGACTGGCAAAGGTCACCACAAGAGACACCTCCCCGGGAGCTACTCACACCTGCAGAAGTAAGAGAGGAGGAGAAAGAAGAGGGTTCAGGGCAAGGTCAGATTTCCTGCTTGTGAAGCCAACATTTTCAAACTCCCAACTCCAGGCAAGATTAGTCATTTCTTGGCTCAGTCCATCTTGGGAAGGGTCTTTCTAATTTGACCTGACTTTGTAGGGAGAAAATGGTAGCTGTTTCCTTGCTTCACTATTTCGGTGTCTTCCTATTTTCCCATCTGGGACATCCTTCCTGAGGTTAACCCTAGTCCCTCCCATGGCTTGCTTGGTCTCCTATGACAAATCAGAGCATTCTTCTTGTCATTTTTGTTGCTTGTCCTTTGGTTCTTGAAGAGGACCATGACATCAGAAGGATGATGCCATGATTTGCAAGTAACTGGATTTAAGTGAGGGAGGGCTGTGCAAAGTCACCAGCCTCACTTTCTCCTCTGGAGCCATCTGGGTTCAGTGGCCAGATACAGATCAGGATGACTGGAGTTGGCACCCCCTGCCCTCTTGTCATGTTCTTAGGGGAAACGCCTCTTAGAGGATCTCTCTACCTTCCCAAGCAAGAAGTTCTCCCTGCTATCTAACCTCGATCCCCCTTTTCAAAGTCAAAATTACTTACAGACATTCACAGCGCCAACACCTTCACATAGCCTGAAGAGGGGAGAGTAAAGAAGAGAAAAGAGATGTCAGAATAGGATCCCAACTCATTCAGTTTCAGTTGACAAATTTCCAGGAATGAGGAAGTGAATGGATGAAACTAGAGAGATGGGACTGGGCGTTAGGATACCTGGGTACTTACAGTGGAAAGAGCCCTGGATCTGTGGGTCAGAAGACCTGGGATCAAATTTTGACACTACTTTTTACTACCTGTGGGACCTTGGGCAAATAAATCACTTACCCTTATTAGACTGTGAGGTCCTTGAAGGTAGGGAATGTCTTTGCCTCTTTTTGTATCCCCAGTGCCTGGCACATAGTAGGCACTTAATAAATGTTTATTGATTGATTCACTGTGCTGATGTCCGGTATGTTTGAAACCCAGCTTTCCTCTCTGATTACTTTCCAGATTAGTGTTTTCTGGTTGATGCTGGTTAGGGGGTCATTTTAATGCATGGTCAAGACCTCACTAGGGTATTCTGGGGACCTGGGTTTTCTCTCTTCTCCCTTTCCCTAGCATTGACTCTGTATCTTCTGATTTCTACCTGGAGTGGGGAGAAGACGTAATTCTAGGAGTCAAATTAGCTGCAATAAACCACTCTAATCTACCTGCCCCAATTGCTGGTATATCTTCCTTTAATGTCCCCTGTCCCCAGGACTGTAGACCACTCTGAAGTCTGATATAAGGCCCTATCTTCAAGTGAGGCAGGCCAATGTAATCCAAAGAGTGATATTGGAAGCCTAGTTTTGAGTCCTGGCAATCTTTTCCCTTAAATAGCTCATAAAAATAATTCCATTTTCAGCAGGGAAACACTGTATTTTAGTAGGCAGGACCCAGGATTTGAATTCAGGACCTGGGTTACAATCCTGACTCTGATGTTTCAAGTAAAGGGCTATCAAAATCCATGTTCTTCTTCAAAGGGGATCACCTTCACTGTGGGGCAGGCCTGCACATCCCCTCTGTACATCCTTTCTTGGATATCCTACCAGCTCCTTATACTCAACATGCCCAGACAGTGCTAGACTTAGAAGTAAGAGAAACCTGGGTTCAAATGCTGTCAGTGACATTTACTAACTGTCTGATCCTGGAAAGTCACAGTCTCTGACTTTTTAGTTTCATCTGGAACAATGAAGATGCTGTGATGTGCACAGAGTTATTGTGAGGAAAGTGCTTTTTACTCAAAGTCACAGAGAAGGGTGATCTTTTCTCCTTCACCTGGCTCCATTTTTAACTTGACTATTTACTATCTCCCTCTCCCTTCACTCCTCTCTTTTTATGGGTTTGCTACTTTAATAATGGTAAATTTAATTTAATCTTATTATTAATTATATTAGTATTAATAATTAGTTAATTATTAGTAAGGAAATTTCCTTATTGCTAACATTTAGGAATTCCTTGGAATTCTACTTGGAACTTGGTCTGGGGTTCCCTACCTGTATTCCTCGCCCTCCAGCAGTCGTTTGTAGGTGGCGATCTCAATGTCCAGTCCCAGCTTGGAGTTCATGACCTCCTGGTACTCCTTCAGCAGACAAGCCATGTCCTGCTTGGCCTTCTGCAGAGCCTCCTCCAGTCCTGCCAGCTTGCAGCGGGCATCATTGAGGGCAGTCTCACCTTGTTGTTCAGACTGGGTTACAGCAGCCTCCAGCTTGCAATTCTGGTGGGTGAGTGTTGGGTATGAAAAGAGAATTATTCAACTGTCTTGCACTCGTGGACACCTAGATTCTATGATGCCAGCAGAGACAATCCAATTATTCTCCCAACCCTCTGGGCTGTCCACATAGGACTACTGTAAGAAAGAAGGTTTCATAGTGTCTGGTAGGCTATCACATGTCTTAGTACAATCCATACAGAGTCCATTTCTAGTTTTTGGAAAAAAGCTTTATGGCACCTGACTTGAATGTCTCTGGCTTCAATTGGATCCATTTCTTGTGGGAGGGGGAACAGAAGGGGCATGTTGTGCCCATACCTGGCACTTGGCATTCTCCACCTCAGCGGTCAGCCTCTGGATCATGCGGTTCAGCTCATTGATCTCCTCCTTGGTCCTGCGTAGACTCTCTCCATGGCGGATCACCGTGGCTTTCATCTCCTCACACTGTGGGAAGCAGGGAGGTTCTGAGTGTCATCTCTTTCATGCTTTTGCCTCTGTGTTATCCCAGCTAGAGAAGGTATCTGTGCCTCCTTCAAATACCCTCAGAGGAGAAGACTACAAACCAGTCTATGGATGTGTCTACAGAGGGGCAGTCCATCCTGACGTCTACTCCCTATGCATCACATTCCTCCCACTGCATTTTCTAGGATGTGAGAGAGCCAAATCAACTCACCTTGCTGCGGTACCAGGACTCGGCTTCAGCCCGACTGCGGCTGGCGATGTCGTCGTACTGAGCCTTGATCTCTGCAATGACACAGTCCATGTTGAGTTCTCGGCTGTTGTCCATCTTCACCACAACGGAGGTGTCTGAGATGTGAGTGTTGAGGACTCGAATCTCCTGTAAAGTGGATTGGGAGAGAAGAGGACAAATCATTCATTTGGGAGGAAAGAGAGGGAAGGGAAGAAAGATGTGGAAGCTAGGGACATGGAGAAACAGAGAGAATAAGAAAGGAAGAGAGAGAGGAAAGAGGTAGAGATTGAGAGAGATCATGGGGCTGAAAAGATCACTAAGGAAAACCATGGGAAGCAGTGGGATGCCTATCACCAAAAGAGCAAACCATTCTCTTGGACTGCCAACCCTTCTACCACAATGATCCTCTGGGTACCCTGACCCTCAATGCCCAGCCTCCCTTACCTCTTCATACAGGGCTCTTAAGAAGTTGATCTCTTCCGTCAATGCCTCAGCATTGGCTTCCAGGTCTGACTTCCGTAGGTAGGCACAGTCCACCTCCTGTTGAGAGATTTCAGGACAGGCAACTGAGCAAAGTCTATCCATTTTTTTGAAGAGCAAAAAGATGGATGCAGGCCCCTGGCCCAGAGAGGCTGATACAGGGTGGGATCAGGACGGATCAGGTTCTGGTGCCTGGTTCTCTGTCACTCACCTTCTTTAGAGCCACAAAATCATTCTCAGCTGTAGCTCGAAGAGCGACTTCTTCCTCATACCTGGGATGAGAGAGAAGAGGCTCAGGTCTATCTGAACAAATCTCAAAAAATACCTTTAAATCATATAGATAGATAAGACCAGTCCTCAGAAGACTGTTGCCCCAATCTTTCAGGATACCTCTGTCCATTACCAGAATTATGGTTCATAAGGAATCCCTGAGCCTGGATGATGATTCAAATCCATTCATTCTCAATACAGCTTTTCCTTTGGATGACCCATAGAATCAGAGAGTGGTTTGTAAGGGAGAGAAAGAAGCAGGAGACCAACATAGAACAGACATCGGGACCACAGCCCTTTGTCCAGACCTGGGCTCCTTTCTATACCCCGGGGAGTTGCTTCTCTGGAAGCAAAGATAATTCTAAGATACTCCCATACTGCCTCAATCCTAGTAAGGCCTGGAGTACACATCTGATTTAGGGGAGCATTCTTATCAGATCCCAGGAACCTTTCCCACCCCCCACGAATCACTCACTTCTTCTTGTAGCCCTCCAGCACCTCCTGCACGTGGTTGAGCTCAGATGCCAGGCGTCCGCTGTCAGCCTCCACGCACTCCAGCTCCCTCCTCAGGGTCTCGATGTACCCGTTGAACAAGGGTTCCAAGTTGCTCTCACAGCATTTCCGGCTCTGATAGAATTGCCACTTGGTCTCTAGAAGCTTATTCTGCTGCTCCAGGAATCGTACCTATGATGCCAACAGCAAAAAGTCTGAGTATCTCCCTCTGGGGAGCTGAACTGTACAATTGCATCAGGGTTAAAAATAATGGAAAATGCACTGCATCTGGGTCACAGCATCTGGGTTGCAATTCTTTTTGCCTTGGTAGTCCTAGGTAACTCTTTTTTATTATTATATATTTTAGTTTTCAACATTTATATCTACAAGATTTTGAGTTGCAAATTTTCTACCCATCTTTCCCCTCTCCCACTCCAAAAGGGCATGCATTCTGTTTATCCCTTCCCCCAGTCTGCTCTCCCCACCTCCTGTCCCCCTCCCCCTCTCTTTCTTGTAGGGCAAGATAGATTTCTATATCTATTTCTATATTTCATTGCCTATACATCTTATACATTGCCTATACATTCTGGGTAACTCTTTTTAGTATCTCAGGGTATCAGCTGCTTCAAACGAGAAATCTTCTGTATCCAAAGCTTATGGCATCCATAGAGTTTAATAATAGCAAACATTTATATAGCATTTTAAGGTCTGCAAAATGCTTTGTATCTCATTTGATTCGCATAACAAGCATATGGGGTAGCTTCTATTACTATCTCTATTTTATAGATGAAGATATTGAAGCTGAGAGGAGGGAAGTCACTGGTTCAGAACCATTCAGTCAGAAAGCATCTGAGGCAAGATTCGAATGCAGGTCTTCGAATGTCATTGCTTGCCATCTCAGATCTCCAGTTCATTCTACATGCATCTTATTGGTACATAGTTGTTTCATGTTGTCTTCCACCATTAATCTACAAGCTTCTTGAGAGCAAGGATTGTTTTTTTTTTTTTTTCCATTTCTTTGGATCCCTAGTGCTTAGCAGAGTACCTAGTACACAACAGGTGATTAGTAATTGCTTATTGACTTGACTCAGAGAAGGGAGAAACTGTTGGAGAGAAAACTGTTAGGAGACTATGATCACACTAATCAGGGGCTCTCAACAAGGGCTTGAGCTAAGATACACCAGTATGAGTAGAAAGGCAGAGAGGAATTTGACAAGGAACGAGGCAGCCTAGAGCAAGGGAAAGCATATGGTGGGGACAAAAGACCTCCGTTTGAGAAAACTGCCTCTAAAACGTCTGATTTTAAATGTCTGATCCTGGGCAGGATCAGACTTCCTGTGCCTTAGTTTGTTCATTTATAAAATGGGCACAACAGGGCTTGCTGTACAGATTACCTCACTGGTTTGTCATGAAGAAGATGATTGGTGGTATCCCATTTGGTGTATATTGCAAAGCTCTATTAAATGGGATTTATTATTAAGACAGAATCACCAAGACATACTAACCAAACAGAGCTGGGTGGAGAGAAGGGAAGGAGGAGGAGGAAGAACTCTGCTGGGTTTTTTTCATCTTTGCATGTCCAGCATCCAGCACAGAGCTGACATAATGCTGTTCAATTAAATCAGAGTAAACTTCCTGCCATACCCACTCCTAAAGAAGGTGAATAATAAGGCTGAATAATGAACAAAACATCCAGATGTTTCATAATAATACAATTAGAATCAGTGGTCATTGAATGTGAGAATTGAAAGGGACATCAAAGATCATTCAGTCCAACCCCTTCATTTGACAGAGCTGGAAAGTGTCTCAGAGGGGTTGAGTAACATGCCTTAGGTCACACAGCACCTTAGTGGAAAAAGAACTCCATCCCAGTTCTTCAGACTCCCAGTTCACTACATTTAATAACCATAGACTGAAGAGTCGGAAAGTAGCTATTCTCACCTTCTGCCCTGGTTTCAGATGGAATTCCATGTAAGTCTTGGAATACATGACAATCTCTCTTGTTTTAGAGAAGGGGATTCGCAGCAACCTGTCACCTTATCTAATGACCCTCCCTTTTGGTAAATTTTTCTGTCCTTCTTTCTGGCCTAAAGCCCTCATGTAGCAGTTTCAGGCATTTTCTTTTGCTCCTGAATAATAAATAATAAATAAAAGATGACAATCTCTCTCTAGAGTGAAATTCAATCTGGTTCTGGCCAAAGGCAATCAAGTTAAGGTATAGGGGAAAGAATGTTCTGTAGTAACAGAATAAGTACTGGACTGTGTACAAGAGAAGATCTGAGTTTGAACCTCCACTGGACCACTTAATTGGCTGTGTGGGAAAGTCATTCCCAGCTAGAAGGTACAGTGGTTTGAGTCAGGACAACCTGACTTCAAATCTAGCCCCAGACATATCCCAGCTGTGTAACTCTGAGCAAGTCACCTGACCTCTGCTATCTCTGTTTCCTGATCTGTAAAACAGGGAGTAATGAAAGCATTTACCTCCTAGGGTTGTTGGGAGAAACAAATGAGATAATAGCACTGCAAATCTTAAAGTCCTATATAGATAACATTTAGTTATTCTGAGTTAAATTGAGTACTAGAAAAGTGGGATAATAGGTAACATTTATATATCTATTATCCCACTTTTCTAGTACTCAGTTTCCTTAGCTATAAAATGAAGACAGATGATCTCCGAGGTTTCCTCCAATGCTCAGTTTCTAGGCTTCTTGATATCTGATTTCTTTAGGGATAGATCCCCCCCTCCCCGATTCTGTCATCATTCTGATTTGACTTCAAGATATTTAGATTGAACTTTTTTTGACCTACATTTTTATGGTCAAGGTGAGTGGCACCTTTCTTAAAGAGAACCTTGTGGATCATCTCAAGGTCATGAACCAAAGCTCTTTTCCACAGGAACACTATGGCCACTTGCTTTGTTCTTGTTCAGCCATGTTCAACTTTTTATGAGCCCATAGACCATAGCATGCCAATACGGTCCATGGGGTTTTCTTAGCAAAGATACTGGAGGAGTTTGCCATTTCCTTCTCCAGCTTATTTTACAGATGAGGAAACTGAGGCAGAGGTTAAGTGATTTGTCCAGGGTCACACAGTTAGCATCTGAGGTCAAATTTGAACTCAGGTCTTCTTGACTATCCACTGAGCCACTAAACTCCACTTACTGATTTACATAAGGATAAAAATACCAAGTTTAAACCCCAGGATGAAAACGACCATGACAAGGAAGCCTGAAGTATAACACAGTAGACAAAGAAGTGTGGAAGGGCCTTAGAGATTTTGTCTACTCTATATCTGGTTCAGAGTACCTTCTACAATACCCTCTTCCTCTATAGGTGGTCATTCAGTTTCTCTGTAAAGAGCTCCAGAAATGGGAAACTCACTATCTCCCAAAGGTCAATAATTCAATTGTGGAACAGATTTGCTCCTGGGAAGTTTTTCATAATGGAAATATGTTCTTCATCAACTTCCACCCACTAATCCTCATTCTGCTTTCTGGAGTCAAGCAAAACACCTTTCATCCTTCTTTCCCGTGTCAATCTCTAATTATGTTCATAGGCTCATAAACCTAGAATTTCAGAGGGCGGCTGGTACAACTCACTAATTTTTATATATGAGGAATCTGAGTTCTACAGGAGTTCAGTGACTTTTCTACAGTCACACACCATCTCAGTTCACTGTCATCCATTCTTTTCTTCTTCACACTAGATATTTTCGATTTCCAACCCAAACTCAAAGAGCATATTCTCCATACTTCCAGGCTTCTTAACATCCTTACTCTATCCCCCTCTTTCTCTGTCTCCACGTAAGGCACTGAGGTCTAGAACTCTGTCCAGCCGGGCCTAATTCTGTGTCATCTCTGTTTGTGTTTTAGCGTCATAGATTTAGTGTTGGGGGCGGATCTTAGAAGGCATTGAGGCAATTGAGTCATTTGATAGATGGAGAAATGGGCACAGAGAGGGTGAGTATCTTTTCCAGCAGCACACAGCTCCTAAGTTTCTGAGGCAAGGAGTTGAATTCAGGTTTTCCTGATTTCAAACCCAAGACCCTATGCGCTATGACATACTACCTGCTCTCAACTCTTCTGCACTCATACTAAAAGTATTCCAATGGTAGTCATCATTTTCCCTTCTTGATCTGGGTCTCCTCTTAATGTCTGGTATATAGGGAGCTTGGGAACCCAAAGGACTATGACACTGACCTTGTCGATGAAGGCAGCGAACTTGCTGTTGAGACACTTAATCTGCTCCTTCTCCTCATGCTTCACACACTGGGCGTTGGGGTCGATCTCCAGATTGAGGGGGGTCAGGAGGCTCTCATTGATGGACACGGTGGTGATGCAGGGGGTGCTGGGCCCACATACTCCCCCAGAGCGATAGCCAAAGCTTCGGCCGCAGGAGCCAGCCCTGTAGCCCCCGCAGATGCTGCGGCTGCCAAAGCCAGTCAGTCCCCTGTAGCAGGACACTCCACGGTAGGGAGCGGCGCTGATGCAGCATCGATCACCCAACCTAGGTACAAAGGCTGAGACACAGCTAAAGTTTCTGGGACGGAATCCACAGCCCACGTTGCTAATTCCACAAGTCATAGCGAAGGTGGCAGAAGGTCCTGGTGAAGAAGGATGAGAGTCCAGCAAATGCTTCTGAGATCCAGGCAGTGCTTCTGCCTTTATATTTGCCAGGGTGAGCTGCATTAAAGGGGGCAGCAGAAAGGTGATGAGATGTGCATTTTATTGGCTTGGCATCACGCCTGTCTTCTTAAAAACCAACTTAGCTTGCCTCTCTGGTATGGCTGTGTCAACAATCACTGTTCATGGACCCACAGATCTCATTTCATCTTCAAAGCCTTTATAAGCTTCCCCCTACCCCAGTCACACTTTCCCTTCTACTCAAGTGCAAAGGGCAAAGGACTTCCTAGGAGCTGGCAGTTGTAGTTGGTTCCCCCACACCCTTACCCCTTATTCTCTCTCCCCTCCATTACTAGAATTATTCCCACCTCCATCCAAGGATAAGACCCATGAGGGGGAAAAATGTATAATTTTGTTCTTCTCGGGTAGGAGAAAATGCGAACAGTGTCCTAACCTCCTAGGGAGAGGCCCAGATTTTTTTTGGGAAAGTGTCCCTCCTTGATTAGGCCCTATGTCTAAAACACAAGTTTATCCTTCTCTTCTAAAACCTTGCTCCATTGGCTCACGTGAGGGTGAAGCTGGGTTATCAAAGACTTAGATAGAGTGGAAGGGTGGAGGAACTTAAGGGCTTTGAGGAATAGATTATTCCTCCTCCCCCTCCTCCACTTGAGAGAAATATAGGATGAGGAATCATAGATAATAGGATATAGTGATGGAACAAACCTTAGAATTTGCTTAGTCTAGCAGCTCAATTTTTTAGGGGACAAAATGGTGGCTCAGAGGACTTAAATGACTTGACTAAAGGTACATACATAGTTAAGCAGAAAATCTGAACCCAAATATAGGCAGAGATACTCAGAATTATTTTCCAGGGCCTCTTCTTTTGCCCTCAATGTCAACTGGTCCTCTGCATCCAATTATTTTTATGGCCTCAGGGGCGAAGCAAGCTTTGATATACAGACACTGGAAGCGTGCCTTGAGGTTTTCTTTTGTCATCAGAGCTTCTCTGTCTTGAGTGGCTGAGCCTATAAATTCCTCCCCAACAAATCTCCTCTGGTTTATATCTATATTGCCTCTTGTACATTTTGGAATATTGCTGACTGCTGAATTTCCTGGATAAGTCACCGTTCCATTCCAAATGTCTTTTGGACTGAAAATATTTCTCTACAATGGATCCAGTTTGGCTACTGGCAGCCATCTGGTCTGGTCTCTGAGCTTTGGCTCTCTGTCTTCCCTCCCGTGAGGAGAGTTTCTCCAGATGAAGGGGGAAGTGAGTGAGAGGTTTGGGAGAGAGGAGCCCTCCACACTGTTCTGTGGAACCAGAAAGGCTTTAGATGTATACTTAAAGACATCAGGCAGTGACTGTAATGAAACGGTGCAGCAAACCTAAGAGGGGTGGAGTTTCCCCAGACCTTGTAAGGCTTTTGAGTTAGGGTCCTTCAGGATCTGTAGATGTGGAAGTTTGGGGAAGTAGTTAGGGAACAAGAAGTAAGGGGAAGGATATGTGAAGTGGGAATGTGGATTCACAGTAATGCCTACTGAACAACTAAATAGGATTTTGTATCTGCCCCCATTTTGGAGAATTATTCTATGGAAGAATGGGTATAGGGTTTTAGATTGCTTGAGTTCTTAATTCTTTCTTGGGATTCATTCTTGGGATTAATTGGGGAGGTGAATGTAAATATGCCCTTCAACTCACAGGACACAAAATTCAAGAAAGGAGCCTGCATAATATACACACAAACACACCAAGTATCACCAAGTATGGGTAACAAGCAAGATGAACTACAGATAACAATCCAAGGAGGTATATCTTACATCATGACTATCATCGAGATTTGGTAGGATGAGACCAAGGCCTAGAATAGCCTCCAGTAGAGCAGGCCTTATTCAGAAGCTCAGGATAGGTAGGAGTGGGATAGACCAAGGTGGAGGTTAAGTAGCATTGTGTAAAATTAAAAAAAAAACCCTATGCTTTTGTTCACAAACCTGCCAGAGACAATTTTTATTAAATCAGTGTTTCTAATTCTAAACATCTCTGTCTAGGGAGAAGTCCAAGAGGGCACAATTTCCCCTTGCCTTTGAAAATTTCTCAGTTGGCAAACATTTTGGAGTTGCTGTTTATAGTATTTACAAATAAAGACAACATTTCACAGTAAGACATAACATAGTTACAGATTTTAGGTAACAATAGAATCCATTAAAAACAGAATTGTCACTTAAAATATACCTCCTAGACAGAAGTGGCCTCCTAGACAGGAGTTCTTAATGTATTTATGTGTGATAGCTACCATTGACAGTCTGGTGAAGCCTATGGACTTCTCTAAATAATTGTTTTTAGACTTGGTTTTCCTATCATTCCCAGACTAAAGATGCAGCCTCTGGTACTCATTGGCTTTACCCACCTGGTTTTCAATCTAGGTCAATTTATGCAGCCTTAGGCAGCCAGGTGCATCCCTCCACTCCCATCCACATCTAATGGGGGCTTATCCTATTGGTGCCAGACTTTTTGAGGATACTTGATATGTATGACAGCTCAGAAACCCTGATGTACTTTCAGAAATAGGTTAGCATTTGAAAAAGATATTTAAAAATATTTCAGATTAGGATATTTTGAGAACTGATAGTTAAAGAAAGACAGGTAAGTGTTTCTCATTCAAATTGGACCAAAAACTTTAGAGAAAATTACTCTTCTAATAGGATTTTGTTTCTACCATGACTATGTGTGTGTATATGTTTCCACATATACTGTATACTTATGAAAGAAAATATAGGAACCAGAGGAGTGATACATGGTGGAGCATACTTGGCTGAAAATTAATAGACACAGAAATAGAAAAAAATGGCTGAGAGACAGATATCAGGATTCTGTCGTAGTGACACGATATAGGGGTGATGGGAGACTTCAGTTAACTGAACATTTGCTGAAGCTCACTCTCTTTCCAACGCAGGGGAACTAATAATATCTTGATTTGTCTTCATGGTCATTTCATATTTTAAAAGGTAGAAGAATAAATGAAGTAAATTTCTATTATGTAATTCTTATGTATTATATATTATGTATCTAATTCTTATCAGCAAGTAACAGCTGGTTGATGTGGTAGAAATGATGAGAACCTACATGTTGCAGCTCCTGAAACTTTACCAGGAGGCAGTCCTTCTTGGTCCCTAAGTCTGTTTGGCTCTTTTCCTTACCTGATTTTCTGTTCTAAAGCATTGATTCTCTGATATCTGAATCTCTTCTGCTGCTTCTGCCTTGGTTTCATGCCTTGGAAGACACACACACACACACACACATTCTCTCTCTCTCTTTCTCTCTCTCTCTCTCTCTCTCTCTCTCTCTCTCTCTCTCTTCCCCTCTCTCTCTCCCTTTCCCTCCCCACCTCTCTGTCTGTTTCTGTCTCTGTCTGAATCTCTCTGTGTCTCTGTCTGTCTCTGTCTCTCTCTCCCTCTCCCTTCAGTTTTCACACACTCCAGGAAACAAGGGCAGCTGGTACACAGAAAAAAGTATACAAATCCAGGAATCATATCCATGGGCCATAACAGCTGTCTTCAACTACATGGAAAAGAAGCCAAAGGAATCAGTCCTGTTCTGCTTGCCCTTAGGAAGTAGAATTAAACATGATAAGCTGAAGATACAGAGGCAGATTGATCTTGATAGAAAGAAATACTTTTCAACAATTAGAGTTGCCTGAAAGTATCAGGGGTTGCCTTAGGGCATAGGGATCCTCTTCATCCCTGGAGTTCTTCCAATAGATACTGGGTGATTACTTGTTAGATGGTATCGAGAAGATCAAGTCCTACCTGAGTACATAGCCTCAGAGACCTCTTATGTAATGAAAGAGTAAGATAATCACAAGTGTGGTTTTTCTAGTTTATCTCAATCTATATCTAGCCAAATCCTTAAGCTTTTCATGATTTCTCTCTAGGGCCTTAGAGTGCTTGGTTATTACCTACTCTAGTCTCCTTCCCTTGTCCCCCACCAAAACAACAACAAACCCAACAAACCAAAGTGGTGTGGCAGTGCTGTAAAGGGAAAATAGCCACAGACTAGAGTTCTGGACATCTGCCCTAGGTCTTCCACTAGCTAACTAGATGTGCAATCTTGGGCAAATTATAAGTCATTAGACTAGAAGCAACTTGAGGGCAAGGGCTGTCTTTTGCTTCTTTTCATATCTCCAGTGCTTAGCACAGTGCATGGCATACAGCATACTTAATAAATGTTTATTGATTGAGATGCAATATCCTTGAGGGCAAAGATTGTTTTTAATTAACACAGTGCTAACGTTTAGTAAGAGCTGATTGGCTGACTGATTCAATCAATTGATTTTAGTTGTCTCATCTGTAAAAGGAGGTGCTTGGACGATGAATTCTAAGGTCTCTTTAAGATCAAAGAATTTGTTGTCACTGATGCTGTTTATCCTTTGTTCTTGGAGAAGATCATGATGTCATGGAAGTGATGCCATGACATGCAAATGAACTGGATTTAAGTGAGGGAGGATGTGCAAAGTCACCAGTGTCAATTTCTCCTCCAGAGCCATTTGAGCCCAGTGGTCAGATACACATCAGGACAACTGGAGGTGGCCCCTCTAAGAATTTAGGAATTTCCTGAACTCCTTCCTTCCCTCCCCACTCTCACGCACCTGTTTAGGATCCTCCTAGGAAGACCTTCCTTAGGAAGGTCTAAGGTACACAACTCATTAGTCAGTCCCACTGACTCTTCTTAGGCAGTGAGGTTGTCTGTTCGATGACTCGGCATTTTTGTGTTTGAACCACTCCTTCCTACTTAATTACTCTGTAAATGTCTTTCCCTTCCACCAAACCCTCCTTCAATGCTTGGGTTAAGGCTATGTCTGCAAAATGTAAGCTCTTGATAGCTATCCCTTGCTGGAAAGGTTTTATGTAGGACTTTGGTGGCAGTTCAAATGTGCTTTATGAGGAACATCTGAGATAAATATGGAGAGTTTCATCACCAGTGTGGTGGACATGTTCTTTGGCCAAAGCATCTCATTAAAAAGAAAAGCAAGATACAAAATGGCCCACAGTCCTACAATACCCTTTTGTTTCTTCAGTGATGGTAGCAGTATGACAGAAAAGGAGATTGAGGATGAGAATAATCACAGAGCTTTTAGGTCATCTGATAAACTTTTCCTTAGTTCTTGTTGCTCTAAATGTGAGCTTCTTATTCAGCAATCGGTGAATGGACGTACTACTGGGTGAACTGAATCATGTCCATCTCAACATCTCAACATCCTAAACATCAGAAGGAGGGAATGGAAGGATGTCCCACAGGTGCTCCTTGGAGAGGCAGAGGAAAGCAATGGAGTAGTTGGTTTTATCATATACCCAGGGTAAAAAGAAACATCTTTTTGTGGAAGATTTGGTTACCTGATATTGCAGTACTCATGATAAGTATTTGCAAAAAAAATAAAAATAAAAACAAAAACTCTTGAAAATAATTGGAGTCATGATCTGCTGTGAATAACTTAAGCTATTCTCAGCAACACAACGAACCCAGACAATTCTGAAGGACTTATGATGAAAAGTGCTATCTCTCTTCGGCCCTGAATGCAGATCAAAGATATTTTTTCTTTGCTTTCTTTACTTTTCTTGTTTTTTTTTCCTTGTCTGTGTTTTCTTTCACAGTATGACATGGAAATATGTTCTGCATGACTACATATGTATAATCTGTGTCAAATTGCTTGTCTTCTCAACGGAGAGGGCAGAGAGGAAGGGAGAGAATTTAGAACTCAAAACTTGAAAAAAGAATATTAAAATTGTTTTTATATGCAATTGGGGAAAATGTTAAATTATGTTTTAAAAAGCAAATAATTTCAGTCTATGCACCAATATCAGTTGCAGAAGATGAAGATGAAGAAGAATTATATGTACTTGTCAAATTTCTGAAGTTAAGTGAACAGATCACTTGATAGTTGTTGATTTCAATGCAAAGTATTGTGAGAATTAGTGAGAAATATGTTGGAAAACAAGCAGTTAGATGGTTCAGTGACTTGGACAGCAAGCCAGTTAAATCAGTTAATATTTAAAGAAATTAATTCAGATTATTCATTGGAAGGTCAAATACTGAAGTGAAGCTAAAATATTTTGGCCACATAATGAGAAGACAGGACTCATTGGAAAAGACAATGGTGTTGGAAAAGATTGACAGCAAAAGGAAAAGGGGATGGTAGAGGATGGGATGGACAGATAGTGTCAGGGAAACAACAAACATGCACTTGGATAGATTTCAAGAGATAGTGGAGGACAGAAGAGACTGGTATGTCATGGGTCCATCAGGTAAGGAAGAGTCGGATAGGCTGAACGACACATTGGAAAATATGTCAGGAGGAAGGAATGGTAGTGAGCCAAGGTTTGGAGATTTCTCAGAAGCCTCACACCCTTACAATTTGGAAACTTTTCTTTTGAGAAGACAATGGACATGGCGAGAGTCAAATAACCTCACAAAAAATGAAACTGAGTGAATATTAGTAGAGTCATTATTAATGCGGGAGTCAAGCTTGAATGAGTTATTTTTGTATAGTCAATCCATAGGCTTGCTAGAGTAAAGATCAACATCATTAGAAAACTAGAAGAAAAAAGCAGTAATGAAAGAGATATGGCATGCAGTTGAAATGTCTCAATCCTGCCCTTTTTAAACAGGTTATTTATAATTTAAAATAGATAGCAGCAGAAATAATAGCAGTGATGATAATGATTTTATACTGATGTAAATCCACTATTATGTCAATCAATTTAATCTCAAAAGAGGATTTTAGAAGTACCTTAGCAGTCAAATACTTTGCTTACTTGCCAAATGTAAATAGATGACAGCTAAAGACAGCATCTGTTTAGAATATTAACTTGCATGTAAAATCTTACAAAAAGGTTTTATAAACTAGAGTCACAGAATAAAGCAGAAAGACATGGAGGGCAAAATTAGTTTAAAGAAAGTTTGGTGAGTGACCCAACTAAGCCCAGCTACACAGATAGAATTTAAGAGTAATAAATAGGATAGGACAATAAATTGAAGCGGGGGGGGGGGGGAGGGGAATGGAATATCAGGCAAAAAAAAAAAATAACAAACCTTTCTCACTATCAAGAGCAGTAGATCTGTCACACTTGGAGTCTGTCAACACAATCCTGAATACATTTAGGGAGGAGGCAGACATGGCACTAAAGAGAACAAGAAAAAAAAAAAGCTAGATTAAATGAAGCATATGGAAGAGATATGTGCCAGAGGCAACACCATTGAGAAGGCATTGAGGAATCAGCTCACAAGCTATTTGGAAGAAGGAATAAGGTGTAGAAGGACCTTTTGGCCCCTTTCCCCTGCCTCCCAACCCAACTAAGAGAGCACTGACAATTCTGTTCCGCATGCCTGTTAACCCATCTAGATAGTATATACATGAGAATCATTTCCACACAAGGGGCAGCATGGAAAAGACATGGAATAGACAACCTGTCTTGGAGCCAGGGAGGCCTGGATTCAAACCCCACTTCTGACATAGAGATTGTACAACCCTGGGCAAGTCACTTCTTGGGCCCCCAGAAATTCAGTAGGACTCCTAAGTTGGAGAAGAATTGCTGATCTAGTTGGTTACATGTTTGAGGAAGCATTTGTACTCCTCTAAGATGCCAAACTCCTTGGTTGCTTCTTGTCAGGTGGTGGTACAGCTTATTAAATTAGTTAGATAGATAGTGATAATCATTTAATATAAATTTTGGATTTTAATAAGAGCCAGAGCTTGAATTAAGAAGAGCCTGGACCTAATAGTCTCATTGTTCTCTGAAGCAAACTCAGAGAATGCCTCTTCCTATGTCAACAAAGCCAGATAGGACTGACTAAGCATTCCTTAGGAGACCCTTACACTATCTTCAATAATGGGATATTTTCCATTTCTGATAGCATGTTAATGGTAAAGAAAACACAGATATCCTGGGTCATAATTTCAATTGAAACTTTGACAACTCTGTTAAAAATACCCTTTCCTGTGTCAGCAATTTCAAAGACCTGTTTATGACAGGATGCCTAAAACCAGATAAGTGGGATTTTCTCCTTATTGTGTGTCATAGAGACTAATGCTACAGAGAGGAAATTTGCACATCCTGGAATCATAAACGCCAATTGATACTCCTTTGTTAATTGTCTTGTCTCACTAAATTTAGAATTTGTTCAACCAAGAGAGTTCCTTTCTCATGGTAAAATGTATTTAAGCCTGACCATTCCTGTTCTGAGCAGCCAGATCCAATCCTGGCTCCGTGGATCCAAGTATTATTAACTTTAAAGAAAATAATAAGAATAAAAATGTGTGCATTTAGCCTGTTTTCTTTTCTTTAACCAAACTTTCTGGTCAGCAATAGGTAGAGAGATGGGCGGACGGACAGATATACAGATAGACAGTAGATAGATAGAAATCAACAGCCCTTGTGATATGACCAGTATTATCAACACTGATGATGGTTGGGAGAAAGGGCCAGTCTAGGGAAAATGGAAGACACATCTAGCACCCAGATTAAGGTGGAGGGGGAAGAGACAGTGATGGATGAGAAAAGGAAGAGTAATTATTTTTTTTTCCTGAGAAAATCACAATACTTTGGTGTAACTTTGAATATTCCTTAGCCAGCAGAGAGAGATTGATAACATGAAATGAATTAAAAATCCTCCAGATTAGTAGAAGTGAGCCCCTTGAAGGCTTCTGAATGAGAGGGAAAGGGAATGTCTTCCACATGTCATCTGTATCCCTCTTTGGATTCCTTGCTAGTACTTAATTCAGGTTCTCTCTATTTCTCCTTCTAGCTAAAAATAACAAGGGAGGATTTTTACGGAGTGAAAGACTCCCTTTACCCACTGGCACTCCCTTCTGTCCTCCTACTTACACATGGAGCACCCACATTTTTACCTGTATTACACACCTTACAGGAAAGTGTATTATCATGCTTCATTCACACAGTGGGACTCACATACAACACCTCCTCCCATCATCCCCAGAGTGAGTATTTGCATGGATAGCCTTACTTCCTAATATAGCTGGTGGCATGTCTGAATCTCTACAGCAATATTTACCAGTTGATCTGGCCAGTTCTGTAATGAGGATATGTCATAGGAGGCGCATAGCTAAAGCCTGACACTATTTAAGGGGGGTTCAGTCTAGAAAGCAGCATCTGATTGTATATAATATAGACTTGTCAACACATCTGGGTGGAGTGGGGGGTGGGGCTATAATGGAGTAGCATTCTCAGTCTACTAAACCCAAGGAAATTTCACTCCATTCCTTGCCAACCTTCATCAGGAAGCCAGATGCAAACGAAGCTTGTTTTTATGGGTCCAGGCATATACAACTCCCCATTACAGCCAACTAGAAGAGAAAAAGAATAGCCCATATCTAGGTCCTCTAAGTGTTAATTCTTCTGGCTTTACAAAAGTAATATTCCCTAGGCCAATGGAACTCCACAGCTGGGAGAAACTCCATACTGACCCTATTGGACCATGCCCTTGCCAACAGTGAGTTGGCTACTCCAGTGAGTCATCAGGTTCTTCTTTAAACTTATGCAGCCTCTCACATTTTTTGGTGAAAACGTGTAAGAAGTCATCCCCTTTGGGGGATATAGTGGGGATAATAATAGGGAAAGCCCAAGGCCCTGGTTCCATTCTCAGTTCTTGACCTCCTTCCTGACCTATTGTCTTCTTTTATAGCCCTAACTCAGCAAACTTACTTCTTACCTTCAGCCAATTGTTTTCCACCCCCGTCAGTACTGCTCCTTTTATTAATTTATATTGTTACTAACTCCTTAAGCTACTATTTGCCTTCAGGGTACAATACTTAGACAATAATGGTACATTGTTATCTATTCTTACAAATATATGTATATGTGTGTGTGTGTATACATACAAATTTTGACCTTATCTTGGTATTTAATATAAAGATGTTGGTCTGCCTCTATTTCTTAGCCAGTACCAGATAATTTTTATGATTATCACTTTATTATATAGCTTGAGATCTGGTACAGGTAGGCTATCTTCCTTTGCACTTTTGTCATTAATGCCCTTCATATGCTTGATTTTTTGTTCTTCCAAATGAATTTTGCTGCTATTTTTTCTAGCTCTATAAAATAATTTTGGTAGTTTGGTACCAAATAGTAAATTAATTTAGGCAGAATTATCATTTTTCTTACATTGACTTGGCTTACTCATGAGCGGTTGATATTTTCCTACTTGTTTAGATATGACTTTACTTGTATGAAAAATATTTTGTACTTGTGTTCATACAGTACCTGGCTTTGTCTTGGCAGGTAGACTATCAAGTACTTTACAATGTCTACTGTCATTTTTAATGGAATTTCTCTTTCTGTCTCTTATTGCTGGTAATATATAGACATGCCAATTATTTATGTGGATTTATTTTATATTCTGCAACTTTGCTAATGTTTTTAACTATTTCAAGTAGTTTTTTAGTTGATTCTCTAAGTATACAGTCATATCTGCAAAGAGTACGAGTTTTGTTTCCTCATTGCTTTTTCTAGTTCCTACAATTTCTTTTCCTTCTCTTACTGCTATAACTAATATTTCTAGTACAAGATTGGACAATGGGGCTGATAATGGGCATCTTGCTTCATCCCTGGTCTTATTGGGAAGGCTTCTAGCTTATCCACATCACAGATATGTTTGTTGATGGTGGATTGACACTACCTATCATTCTAAGGAAAGCTCCATTTATTCCTATGCTCTCTAGTATTTTAAATAAGAATAGATGTTGTGTTTTGTCAAAAACTTTTTCTTCATCTATTGAGATAATTATATCATTTCTGTTGGTTTTGTCATTGATATGGTCAATTATGCTCATGGTTTTCCTAATATTGAACCAGTCCTGAATACCTGGTATTAATCCCATATGTTCATAGTGTATTATCCTTGTGAGATATTGCTGTAATCTCCTTGCTAGTATTTTATGTAAAATGTTTGCTTCAATATTCATTAACAGAAATTCACCTGAAGTTTTCTTTATCTGTTTTAGCTCTTCCTGGTTTAGGCATCAGCAGCATATTTGTGTCATAAAAGGAATTTGGTAGGATTTCTTCTTTGCCTATTTTTTCAAATAGTTTACAAAGTATTGGAATTAATTGTTTTTTAAAAATTTGGTAGAATTCACTTGTAAATCCATCTGACCCTAGGGATTTTTCTTAGGGAGTTCATTGATGGCTCATTCAATTTACTTTTCTAAGATGAAGTTATTTAAATTCTGTTAATCTAGATAATTTATATTTTTTATAAATATATATTTGCTTAGATTGTCAGATTTATTGACATATAATTGGGCAAAAATATTTACTAATGATTTCTTTAATTTCCTCTTCTTTAGTAGTAAATTCACTCTTTTTTTTGATAATGGAAATTTGGTTTTCTTCTTTCATTTTTTAAAAATCAAATTAACAAATAGTTTATCTATCTTATTTGTTCCCTCTCCCCATAAAACCAGCTCTGAACTTTATTTATTAGATCCATAGGATTTTTTTTTTCACTTTCAGTTTTATTAACCTCATTTTGATTTTCAGGATTTCCAATTTGGCTCAATGGAGGATTTCAAAATTTTCTCTTTTCCAAGTTTTTTTTAGTTGCATTCCAATTCATTGATCTGTTCTTTCCCTATTTTATTGATGTAAGAATTTAGATAAATAACATTTCTCCTAAGTACTACTTTGGCTGTATCCCATACATTTTGGTATGTTGTCTCGTTGTAATTCTCTTTAATGACGTTGTTTATCGTTCCTATGATTTGTTCTTTGACCCACTTACTCTTTAGGATTAGATTATTTAGTTTCCAATTTATTTTTCATCTTTTTCCATTGCCTTTACTGAATGTAATTTTTATTGCATTATTATCTGAAAAGACTGCATTTATTATTTATGTCCTTCTACATTTGATTTAGAGATTTTTATGTCCTAATACACAGTCAATTTTTGTGTAGGTGCACCACTGAGAAAAAGGTATATTCTTTTCTATTTCCATTCAGTTTTCTTCAAAGATCTGTCATATATAACTTTCCTAAAATTCTATTCACCTCCTTAACTTCTTTATTGTTTATTTTGTGGTTAGAGTTATCTAGTTCTGAGAGGGGAAAGTTGAGGCCCCCCACTAGTATAGTTTTGCTTTTTCCTCTTGTTACTTAACTTCTTTAAGAATTTGGATGTTATACCACTTGATTCATGTGTGTTTAGTATTGATATCACTTCATTAGTTTCCTTCCTTATCTCTCTTAATTAGGCTTTTTTTTTGCTTTTGTTTTTTCTGAGATCATGATTGCTACCCTTGCTTTTTTCACTTCCACTTAAGCATAGTATATTCTGCTCCAGTCTTTTACTTTTCCTCTGTGTGTGTCTCTCTACATCAAATACGTTTCTTGTAAATAACATACTGTAGAATTCTTATTTTTAATCCACTCTGCTATCTGCTTCCATTTTATGGGAAAGTTCATCCCATTCACATTCACAGTTATGATTACTGTGTATTTCCCTCCATCTTGTTTTTTCTCTTGCTCTCCTTTTACCCTTTCCCTCTTCACCATTATTTTGCTTCTGATCACTACCTCCCCCAACATGTCTTCTCTTCTGTGAGTACCCCTCCCCTTATATGATCCCCTCCTCTCCCACTTTCCTGTAGGTTAAGATAGATTTCTATGCTGTGTATGCTATTGTATGTGTATTGACTCTTTGAGCCAATTCCAGTGACAGTAAGGTTCAAATGATGTCCACTGTCCACCATCTCATCTTCACCTCCACTGCAATACATCTTTTTCATGTGAGATAATTTATTCCATTCTATCTCTCCCAACCTTCTGTTCCCTTTGTAATTCTTTTTTCACCCCCTTAATTGTTTGTCAAATATCACCTTAAAGTTGCCTTATGCCTTCATTCTCTGTCTATGTATACTCCTTCTAACTGTACTAATGGTAATACAGTTCTTAAAAATTATAAGTATCATCTTCCTGTCTAGGGATGTCAGAGTTAAGCCTTACTGAATCCCTTATGCTTCACTTTCTTCTTTTCAACTTTTTATGCTTCTTTTGAGTCTTAAAACTGAAAACATTTTGTTGTTGCTATTGTTGTTGTTTAGCACTGGTATTTTATCAGGAAAACTTGAAAGCTTTCTATTTCATTAAATGACCACTTTTTTCCCTGAAGGACTATGCTCAGTTTTTCTGGGTAGGTAATTTTTGGTTGTAGTCCTAGCTCCTTTGTTTTCCAGAATATCATATTCTATGTCCTCTGATCCTTTAATGTTGAAGCTGTTAGATCCTGTGTAATCCTGACTATAGCTCCCCAATATTTGAATTGTTTCTTTCTAATTGCTTCCAATATTTTTTCCTTGACCTGGGAGTTCTAGAATTTGGCTATAATGTTCCTTGGAGTTTTCATTTTGGGATCTCTTTCTGGATGTGCTCAGTGGATTTTGTTTTTCAATAGCTATTTTACCCTCTGGTTCTAGAATATCAGGGCAGTTCTCTTTAATAATTTTTCTTTGATAATTTCTTGAAGTCTTAATGTCTAGGTTCTTTGATCATTGCTTTCAGGTACTGCAATAATTTTTAAATGATCTCTTCTGGATCTATTTTTTTCAGGTCAGTTGTTTTTCCAATAAGATACTTCTCATTTTCTTTGTTTTTTTTCATTCTTTTGATTTTGTTTGAATGATTTTTGATGTCTTGTGGAAACACTAGCTTCCATTTGTCCAGTTCTAATTTTTAAGGAATTATTTTCTTCAGATAGTTTTTTAAAATCTCTTTTTCTAATTTGGATAATTCTACTTTTTAGGATTTTTTTCCAGTAAACTTCTGTACATCTTTTTCCATTTTTTTATGCTTCCTTTATTAAGCTGTCAACCTTTTTTGGTGATAATTCTCTTGCATCATTCTCATTTCTTTTCCCAATTTTTCTTCTACTTTTTAAATTTAATTTTTATATTCCTTTTTGAGCTCTCCAGGTGTTCTTTGTGGGTTTGAGATCAATTCACATTTTTCTTTGACATTACTGTCCTCTTCTGAGTTCACGTCTTAGTCATCACAGTCATTGTAGTAACTTTTGATGTTCAGAGTTTTTTGTTTTGTTTTGTTTTTTCCTCATCTTTTCCAGCCTTTTTCATTACTTTTAAAGTTGAATTCTGCTCCTGGAGTGGAAGGTGTCTCAAGCTTCTTGTGTGGCAGGCTGCAGGCCCTGGCTGTTTGCCTGGTGCTCTGCTGGTGCTACCTTAAGGTCCAAAAGGGACCTTCTTGCTGTACCAGGGCTGCAGAGATCTGGTAGTTCACCTGGTATTGCACTGAGGCATGAGGGTATGGGAGCGATGCTGTACCATGGTGCATGCATGCATGTCTGTGTGTGTTTGTGTGTGTGTGTGTGGTGGTCTAGTCACTCACCCACTGCTGTAATGCAGCTTTTAGGTCTTGTTCACTGACCTGTATTGGGGCTTAGGGTCTCCTGCTGGCTTGCTGAGGCAGGACCTGCTATTGCCTTACCAGCATGCTTCCTGTCTTGGACTATGCTCCTCTCTTACCCAAATGAGACAGACCTTTCCTACTGACCCTCCAAATTATCTTGTGTTACAAAGTTGTTTCACCCTGTCTTTTCGTTGATCCTGTCATTCCAGAATTTGGGTGGAGGGCTCTATTTTATAGTTGTTTAGAGGTAAATAGGGAGATTTCCTGCTTGCTCCACCATCTTGGCTCCCAGAAATCCCTTGCATTTTTTGAAAATATGAGTACTGTAACCTTCCTAGAACTAGTTGCTAAAACCTGAGAGCAGTCCCCTTTACAATTCCTACCTTCTATCAACCTCCTTCAACATTCATGTAGACCAGATATTTTACCAGGGTGTGGCCACTGCACAGGCTGCAGTTTTTTAGAGTCACAGGTGAGAGCTGGGTGAATCAGGTGGACACCAAAGGTGGATGAGTAGCCCTGAAAAGGGCTAGGTAAGCCCTTACATCAGAGTTACTAGTCCTCTTGAATAATCCATACAACTCAGGTTGAGGGTAACCAACACAATAACTCACTTGTTGGTAAGTCTGGGGGATGTCTATCCCAAACATGTGAAGACTTCCCTTGTGGGACTAGGTAGATGAGAACAGTTTGTTCCAACCACCATGAAGGTGGCTGAAGTAGATGCAGTGGAACTCTTAGAACTTAGATATTGAAGATAATCAATGTCATTCACTGTATTCTAGGTCGTTGCCAGTCATCTTAACTTTTGTTTTGCCACTGGACTTTGATGACTCAGGAAAAGAGAATGAGGCTGATGACTTTGTGCAACTCTGCCTCACTTAAATTCAATTCATGCTCAAGACGTCACCTGTGATGATCTTCTTCCAAAATGAAGGACAAAGTATCAACAAGGCAAATTCTATAAGATCAGTAAGTACCTTCCCCCTGTTTCATTGTTAAACTGTCTATATTCAACCAGAAGGGCAGCAACAAGGTTCCAGATTCTTGAACTGGTTCATCCAATACCCTGAAGGTCTCCTTCTTCCACATCACCTTATCTCATTTCAACCACAAGGTCATTCCAATTTAATCCTGTTGACTGTATTAAATATTCTTTTTTAAAATTAATTAATTTTTTAATGTTCTACAATCACTACCAAAAAACTTAGATCTTTACCCCCACCCCACCCCTCTCCCTTCTCAAAATGCCATACAATTCTATATAGGATCTACATATACTTTCCTACTGAATATGTTTTCACTATAGTCATGCTGTGTAGATGAACTAAAGTAAATGGAAGAAATCATATAACAAATCAAAATATAATACACACACATATACAAACATGATCTGCTACATTCTGCAAATGAATTCCATTGCTCTTTCTCTGAATGTGGAAGGCATTTTGTCTTAGAAAACCATTGGGAATTATTTTTTTTTAAAGATCTTGCATTATTACAAAGTTCCAAGTCTACCAAAAAAAAAAACTTTCGCACACTGTGGTCATTGCTATGCACAAAATTCTCCTGGTTCTGCTCCTTTCGTGCATTAAATATTCTAAGCTAGGATTAATTCAGGTCAGTCTAATGGATCAGGTTCAAGATTGAAATGCAATGAAACATTCATGGACCTTATAATATTTAATAAAAATAAGTTTTATTTGACAATAAAAAGGATATTCAACAAAGATACAGCACGGATGCAAGCAGTTACACTTCCCCTCTGCCTCTGGATTTGTCACAATGCTGGCACATGACCAGAAATGTGTGTTGACTCAAATGAAAGGTGGGAATTTCATCAAGCCCAAAGAACATTGACTCCTCCTTTGGCTGGGTCTTCTAATCTTTAGGTGACCAGGAAACCACACTAATACTTTGAGCAATTATTCCCTGGACCAATCGAATTGCAAGGACAGTTTCCTTGTCCTTTTAAGGAGTGACTATTCCACTCTACATGAAACAAATATCCCGCTTACCACAATGGTTCCATGTGTCAGCTCTCCAGAACTGGGTTTACAGGTTGCCAATCTTTCCCTCTTAGTCATAGGTAGCTTGGAATAGTCCTACCCCGTAGAAGCATTGTACTTGGAATCAGAAAAACTTGCATTCAGATCCCACCTCCTATACTTAACTAGATGCATGATCCTGTGCCCATCATTTAATTTCTCTCTGTTCCAGATTCCTCATCTATAAAAGGAGGAGATTGGATTCCATGTTCTCTCTCTCTCTGTTTCCCTTGAAACCTATCTATGATCCCAGCTTCCCTTCACCAAACTTCTTACAGCCTTTTAACAATAACAGCTAACCTTTAGATAGCATTTATGGTGTGTCAGATATTGTGTTAAGTACTTTATATATCATCTCAATTGGTTTTCATAATAACCCTGAGAGTGCTGTTATTATCCCCATTTTAGAGGTGAGCAAACTGAGGCAAACAGAGGTGAACTGACTTGTCCACGGTAACACAGCTTGTAAATGTTTGAGCTCACATTTGAACTCAGGTCTTCCCTGAGTGCTCTAACCACTACCATGTAGCTGCCTCTTACAGTTGTATTTTACATCTTGAACTCACATATTTGGGAAATATATTTCCATAAAATAACAGCATCTGTTGTACCTGGATTCCTTCCCTTAGAATTTGACACTTGCTTCATTTTGGCCTCATGTTGACCAATGTTACACAGGTGTTTACCAATCCTGTATTTAGTTCTTTTGGCTCATGATTCTCTTTTATAGCCTGGTCTATGGCTTCTAAGTATTCCCCTGGGCACAAACCATTCCAAGATACATTTTCTCCCCAGATCCTTTGACCCACCCAGAGAACTGGATGCAGAATTGGGAAAGTCAATTCAAATTTTGCCTCAGATACTTACCAGCTGTGTGACTCTAGGCAAGTCAAACTATGTAAACATTCTGTGTGTCTCAGGTTCCTCATCCATAAAATAAAAGGCTGGACTAAGTGACGGCCAAGGTCCTTTCAGAATCCATGATTCTGGTATTCTGTAATTGTCATTACGCTCCTCAGAGAAAACTATGGTCCTAGAACCAACAAGTTCAGTACAGAACTGGACAGAAAAATATTCATTTAATCAACAACTATTTGTTAAGCCTCTACTCTCTGTAGAAGGGCAACCAGGTGGTTTAGTGGTTAGAATGCCACGCCTGGAGTCAGGAATGCTCACCTTCATGGGTTCAGAGCTGAACTCAGACACTAGCTGTGTGAATCTGGGCAAATCATTTAACCCTGTTTACCTCAGTTTCCTTATGTATAAAATAAGCTGGAGAAAGAAATGCCAACCACTCCAGTCAAGGAAAACCCCCAGTGGGGTCATGGAGAGTCAGAAATGACTGAACAACCAAAATCTATAGCACTATTCCAAGTGCTGTGGGAACGAGAAACAGAAATGTAGAATTCTTGGTTCTGGGTCTCAATCAGCTCGGGTTCTACTTGAGGAAACAGGACATATACCTATAAGAAAGGTCTTTTGAAAGCTTTTTATTAATATCTTTTGGTTTTATATCACCTCTTTTCCCCATATATGCCTCTCTCAGAGAGTTAACCTTTAAATCAAAGAATAAAAAAGAACGACAAAAAAGTTTAGAAAAAACAATATGTCTGATTAAGTCTGACACTGTATGCAGTGGTCTGTCCCCATAGTCCCCCACCTCTGCAAAGAGGATTAGGATGTTCATTCTCATAATTCTTTTTTTGAGGGACAAGTTTGATGATTACAATTCCCTACTGCAATTCTATTATTTTGTTCTTTTTGCTCTTTCCATTTACATGGTTCTTCTTCTCTTTTCATTTGTTTGCCAGTCTTCCCATGCTTCTCTGAATTCATCATATTCATCGTTTCTTACAGCACAGAGAAATTACATTGGATTCCTAAGTTGTTTAGCCATCAGATAATTGATGGGCACCAAGTCTGTTTTCAATGCTTTTAGCGTAGACGCCTTCACGTGAATCTTTGCTGAGAGATTATCTCTTCTCTTTTTGGAGATGAGTGTTCTGCTCCTAATAATACATTAGGGAGATTACTTGGCCAGCAACATGAAGGGTTCATCACACATAAAAGGTTCACAGCTAATACAAATCGTAGAGGTCATAAGGTGGTAGTAACACCTATATTGTATGGTAAATTCAGGGAAGGTAGAGAATGTTACTGGCTTAGAGTGTTTAAAAAAGGGGGGGCTGCTTCTCGGAAGAGGTGGGACTTATGTTGGGCCTTAAAGGATGATAGAAATTTGAGTAGGAGAAAGAAAAGGGGATGGGGGAAAGGGAGGCAATTATAGGAAGGAAGAATGGGAAAAACACAAAGGAGATAGTGAATTGGGCAGTTGATCTGGCATGGAAGATGTTTGAAGTGAAGCCATGGAAGTGGAAGCTAGAAAGGAAGGTTTCTAAATAATAGCTAATAATAACAGCTAACATTTAGATAGCACTTACTATGTGCCAGCACTATGCTAAGCACTCTACAGCTATCTCATTTGGTCTTCAGAGCAACCCTGGGAAGTAGGTTTTACTGTTATCCCATTTTACAGATGAGGAGACTGAGGCAAACAGAGGATAAGTGACTTGCCTAGGGTCACCCTTCTAGTAATGGCATGGAATGTTGGGCTAAGAAATGTGAATTTTATTCTCTAAGCAATGACTTGCTGTGCCTGAGTTATTTTTACCTTAGGAAGATTAATCTGGCAATGGAGTTGGAGAGTCTGTCCAGAGAGTGGTAACAAGAGCCTGAACTAGGGTGTAGTAGTGGGAATGAAAAAGTAGGAGATAGATTTAAGAGACATCATCCAACCTGTGTTGGGGAAAACATAGATTAGGGCTGGAGGTACATCAATGGAAAGGAGAATGGATCAGAAAGAGAAACTGTGAGAGTTTCCTATCCAGGTCTCATGAGACCAAGGGAGTTATCAACATCACTTTGATCTATCTGGAAAAACTTCTTGGAAGAAGGGGGATTTCAGAAGCACTGGAATCGAGGTGACATTTGGTGCCTCCTGATGCCAGACTGGGGTGCCCTCTAGTGGACATTCACAGCATTATGGGTGGGAAGATTTAATGACTCTCCCCAACTCTATCAGATGAACCTTGGTCTTCTTGACTGTGAAATAGGAACACATTTTCCATTGATATGAGGAAACTGGATGAGTATGCATTTTTATGGATCACTGATCCAGGGAGAATAAAAAAGGAATTATTTGAAGATTATTTCTGAGTCAAACCTGACCCTGCATTACTTCCCTTTTGTAGCAACCCTTCCTTGTAGAATCGTAGTTTTGGGAAGGAACATTGGACATCATCTGGTTCAACCTCCCATTGAATGCAAGAGTAAGTGGGGTTCAAACAGGGCATGTAAAAAGTTGCCCTCCTAGGAACATTGTGGCCAAATTCCACAATTCCCAGGTCAAGGAGAAAATATTGCAAGCAGCTAGAAAGAAACAATTCCAGTATTGTGGAAATACAATCAGGATAACTCAAGATCTAGCAGCTTCTACATTAAGGGATCGAAGGGCGTGGAATAGGATATTCCAGAAGTCAAAGGAACTAGGACTCAAAGCAAGAATCATCTACCCAGAAAAACTGAGTATAATACTTCAGGGGAAAATATGGTCTTTCAATGAAATAGAGGACTTTCAAGCATTCTTGATGAAAAGACCAGAGCTGAAAAGAAAATTTGACTTTCAATCACAAGAATGAGAAGAAGTATGAAAAAGTAAACAGCAAAGAGAAGTCTTAAGGGACTTACCAGAAGTGAACTGTTTACATTCCTACATGGAAAGACAATATTTGTAACTCTTAAAATTTTTCAGTATCTGGGTAGTTGGTGGGATTACACACACACACACACATACACACACATGTACACACGTACATGCACACACACATACACACATGCACGCACATACAGAGACAGAGAGCTCAGAGTGAATTGAATAGGATGGGACCATATCTTAAAAGAAATTAAGGTAAATGATGAGAGAGAAATGTAGTGGGAGGAAAGAGGTTGAAATGGAATGGGGTAAATTATATCTCATTCAAGAGGCAAGTAGGAGACTTTTTAGTAAAGGGAAAAAGAGGAGAGCTGAGAAAAAAAACAAGAAGTTTACCCTCATCACATTCAACTAAAGGAAGGAATAAAATGCACACTCATTTTGGTATGAAAACCTATCTTACAGTACAGGAAAGTGGGGGAGAAGGAGAGAAGCAGGGTGGGGGGGGGATGATGGAAGGGAGGGCAATGGGAGGAGGGAGCAATTTGAAGTCAACACTCGGGGAGGGACAGGATCAAAAGAGAGAATAGAAGCAATGGGGGGCAGGATAGGATGGAGGGAAATACAGTTAGTCTTACACAACATGACTGTTATCGAAGTCATTTGCAAAACTACACAGATAGGGCCTATATTGAATTTCCTGCCTTCCCAAAGGGAATGGGTGGGGAGGGAGGGATGGGGAGAATTTGGAACTCAAAGTTTTAGGAACAACTGTTTAGTATTGTTTTGCTACTAGGAAATAAGAAATACAGGTAATGGGGAATAGAAAGTCATCTGGCCCTACAGGACAAAAGAGAAGATGGGGACAAGAGAAGGAAGGGATGACAGAAGAGAGGGCAGATTGGTGATAGGGAAAATTAGAATGCTTGGTGTATTGGGGTGGGGGAGGGGAGAAAAGGGGAGAAAATTTGGAATCCAAAATTTTGTGAAATGAATGTAAAAAGTTAAATAAAAAAAAAATTCACAGATACAGTCACTAGAGGAAGAAAGCAGCTTTGAGAAGAGTAACCCCTGGCCATTGGGAGTAGAATTATGGTGAGGAATGGACCCTGGAAACCCAATATACAGACTCTATGAACAGAAAAAAAACCTCCAGTTCCTGCAGTGGTAGGAATTGTGAACTGCCTTTAACACTCAATACCATGGTTCACTCTTAGGGCCCATCCTTCATATGGATATTGTATGTGTTTGTGGGAGAGTTAATAGAGAAAATGTTTTGTTAACTACTAATGGCATCACCATTTGAACAAAGGCTTTCACTAAAGCACTAAAAAAAAAAAAAAAAAAAGTTGCCCTTTCTGAATTCAGTTGACCACATATGAGGAAGCATTTAGGCTCCTCTAACATGTCAAACTCCTTGGTTGCTTCCTGTCTGCTGGTGGTTCAGCTCATTAGATTCCACTCTCTTCACCAATAACTCTTCTTCCTAACTTTCCTTCTGTGTGGATCTGAGACTGCCAACTCAAATAAAAATCAGAGACTTCTCAAGGTAGAAGCAAAGCAGCAAGATTTTATTACGATCTCATGAGAAAGGGCATCTCCTCTGATAAGTAATCAGGAGAGTGAGGCAATTATAGAAGGCAAAAATAGAGATTATATAGCCCTAACACAGATCCCCCATGTAGGCCTTTCACTCCCATTGGCTGGGAGGTAGTCTCACAATGTAAACTTGACAGTCTGCCCTGTGAATAGGGGACAAGGTAGCAGTGGAATAACCAATAGGCATTACGTTGATGTAGATGTGGATGTGGCAACCCAAGGTGGGGTTGCGTTATGCTGATATGGCAACCCAAGGGGGCAAGAGGAGTTGTGTTGTGGCAACCCAAGGGAGGGGGGTTAAGTTTTGTATTCCCAAAAGTCACATGGTTTCTGGGAAACTGAAACGTAGGCCTAACCATCTACTAACAGCCTTTTGTTAAGCACTGAGAAGTCTTCACTAACTTCATCCCATTCACTTCCTCCATCCAGAACTCACAATCTCAGAATCGTCATGGACTCTTCACTCTATCGTCCGTTGTCAAGGCTCGTGATTTCTGCCTTCACAATCTCTCTAGTAACATTTGCCTTTTCTCCAATCACATGATCACCCACTTCATTAGGTTCTGATCACATCTCACCTTGGCTTTTGTCTCTCTGTTCTCTTCCCTCCTGAGAACATCATCCACACAGCAACCAAAATTCACCTCTTGAAGCACTGGTCTGGTTGAACTACTCCCAGAAGATGGGTGAGAGGCAGAGGGAACAGGGGAGGGATTGAAGAAGGGCAGGGGGAGGAAGGAGGGCATGGTCACCTATGGCCTCTAAGATAAACTACAAACTCCTCATCCTGGCATTTAAACTCTTTCATTATCTTGTTGCAGCCTACCTTTCTGTACTTACTTCACGTTACTCACTCACTTGCTCTCTATAGGGCTCACCTACCAACTGTTCCCTGATCTGCCCATTCTTTTGCCTTGTCCTGTTTCCCTGGTCCTCCTTGGTGCTTCCAAACTATCCTTTCCCAGCTCCCATGTCTGGGAATGTGTAGCTTCCTTCAAGGCTCAGCTCCAGTGTTTCTCTGTATGTACAGAAAACCCTTCCAGACTCCCCAAGGGATGAGAAGTGCTCCGTCCCTTTCATGGGACTCATTCTCTCTTTATTGATCCGTGGATAGTTTATATTTTATGGCTTAAAGACTTTCTCCCCTGTTCCAAATTTTCATGATTATTAGTTGAAATCTTCCTAGGTGAAAACTTCAATTCCTTATCTCCATCTGTATCAGTCCAGTTCCTCTGGTGTCCTTGTCCAACTTTGCCCTTACTATTAGACTCCTTTCCATTAGTCTCCTTTGTATTAGACTCCTTCCCATTACTCTCCTTCTATGTCTTTCCTTCCATGTCCAAATCAGAAATCACTCACGTTTCCCCAAACCTATCTGTTGTCCTTACCTCCCTATTTCTGTCAAAGGTGCGACCACCCTGATGGTCACCCAGGTTCACAAACCCAATGGTGACCTTCCTTTACTCTTCTCTCCCCTTTCCCACTCCCCTCCATACCCAATCTGTGGCTAAATCTCATCATTTTTACACAAACTCTCAATCTTCCCCCTTTTATCAGTGGCCTCCATCCTTAGTTCAGACTCCCATGTCCTCTCACTTGGATGATTACGCTAGCCTACTAATTGGTCTTCTCCCCTCAAGTCTCTCCCCTCTTCAATCCATGCACCTGCCAAACTTAAATTCCTAAAGCTCAGATGTGACCAGCTCACTCTTCAGCTCAAGAAACTCCAGGGGTTCCCTTTTGCCTCTGGGATGAAATGTGGACTTTATTTAAATTCCTTTAGAAACTCCCTTTCCAGACTTTACATTTTTCCTCCTACTGCACTCTGGTTCACCCTAGGACTTGTCCATCTAAACTGGCCGTCTTTCTATTTCTATGCATGACCTTCAGTCCTCTGTTTCATTGGTTTTAGTTGTTTTTGATGTTTGAGATGCCCTCTCCTGCCACTTAGAACCCCCAGCTTCTTTCAGTGCTATTCTTGAGCATTACCTCATACCTGAGGCTTTTCCTGAGCACTCCCCCAGTAGCTAGTGCCCCCCCACAACTAATTGTATTCATACATTTATACACATATGTGTATTCATGGCATCTATATGTTTGTAACTGACTTTTGGCCATGTCTGTGGGTCACAGTGATTCAAGATGCTTAGAGACAGGAACCATGTTGCTTACCAGAGTGGGTGAAACAAGATTCCCAACTTTTGTTCTCCCCTCAAAAAATCTTTGGTAAAGAGGCTTATGGATAGCAGAACTTGGAATGTAAGTGAGAAAGACACCAAGTAAGCAAGAGAATGTAGGAGGTGATTGTGAGTTGATAACTGAGGCATACTATTTGTGGCATCAGAAAAGAAATCTAGCTATGGAAGAACCCAGTTCTTGAGGAGGAATTATTTCTCCCTTTTAATGGACAAAGAGAAGAAATTTCTCTTCTTCCACCATCTACTATGGCATGTTGTAGCAGAGCTACTCATCCACTTGTCAACAATGACCAATAAGGGGTAGACAGAGTCAGTCAAGGCACAAAACCAGAGGAGTTTCATGAGGAAAGAGATGGAGAGAGACACACACAGACAGATAGCCAGACAGAGACAGAGAGAGACAGAGACCAAGATAGAGTCAGAGACAGACAGGAAGACAGAGACAGAAAAACAGAGACAGAGAGATAGACAAAGACAGAGACAGAGAAAGATAGAAACAGACAGAAAGACAGAGACAGAAAGAGAGACAGAGACAGACAAAGGCACACAGAGACAGAGAAAGACAGACAGACAGACAGACACACACACAGAAAGAGACAGGGGTGGGGGAGAATGAGAATATCTTGGCTGTTGGGAGGTGAGCTGTTGAAAAGAACAAGCCCAAAGAGCACAATTGAATGAATTACCCAGCAACACAATGAGCCCAGGAAAAGCAACATGAAGACACCACAAGAAAAGAAAAGATGTTGGCACCTAGTAGTGCCAGAGGTGTGAATTGCCTTAGCCTTACATGGTCCCTAAGTGTTCATCTGCTCTTACAACAGGAGCTGCATGTAATTATGTAAGAGCGTGGCCCAAGTTTAGGTATGTATGGAGAGGTCCTGGTACAATGTTTTGTTACTAATGTTCCTACAATGCCACCTCAATACATTCTTTTGCTTTGAGTTTATTGTGTTTATTGGCTGACAACTATAGGTGAATACACTAGTGGGGGCTTGTGAGCTATAGTTCTAGGAATAAATACCCACTGCATTGGTTACAAGCAGTTATGATATAGAAAGCACTTTGTCAATCTCTCTACTCACATGATACCTTAGTAGAGGCTTTCATCACCTTTTGCTTGGATTATTGACATAGTCTCCTAATAAGTCTCTTCAATCTATCTACAAAGCTTTTAAAGTGATTTTACTAAAGTGCAGGTCTCTCCATGACATTCCTCTGTTCCATCAACTACTATGGCTCTCTGTAGCCTCTCAGTTCAAATATTCGCTCCTTTGTTTAGCTTTTAAATCACTTATCCTCAACTTACCTGTCCAGCCTTATTCCATCACTCCCTTCCCACACTCAATGAAATTAAGATTCATGTTCTTACTCACTTCTAATATTTATCTTCCACCTCTGGGTCTTTGCCCTGGCTGTTTCCTCACCTCTGATTGTTTTAATCCCATTTCCTTAAAAACCCTGCTCATGATACTTGTGCATGAAGCCTTTCCTAATTTCCCCACCTGCTAGTACTCCCTCCAATTTACTTGGTATTAATTTTGCATATTTTCTGAACATGACTGCATGTATCTATGTCTCTCTCAATAGAATATAGGCTCCTTGAGTTTAGGATGATTTCATTGTTTCTTTTATATTGCTAACACTTGGCACAGTATCTGCTGTATCATTGCTGTTGAGTAGTTTGAATCGTGCTTGACTCTTTGTGACCCCATTTGGGGTTTCCTTGGCAGAGATTCTAGAGTGGTTTACTATTTCCTTCTCCAGCTCATTTTACAAATGAGGAAACTGAGGCAAACAGGATTAATTGACTTGCCCAGAGTCATACAGCTAATAAGTTCTGAGGTTGAATTTGATCTGAGGTCTTCCTGACTCCAAGCCCAGTGCTCTATCCACTGTGCCACCAGCAGTCCTGTTTGGTATACAGTAAACCCTTAATAACTGTTAGTCGATTGGTTGAGTCTTAAAGTATGATGTAAACGTCAGCTATTGTTAGTACTATGTGTCCAAATAGTGTGTGGGATACAAAAAAAACAGGGTGTTTTGTTTGGTTGGTTTTTGGTTTGGAAAGATTTTAGTGAAATAACTATTCCAGCTAAGGCTGCAAAACTTGTTGCAACTGGGGAGATAAAAGCTGATACATGTAACTTATAATTTATATCCCTGAACTATTTTAAAACATTTTACATATGTAATCTTTGATCTTTACAACAGTTCTTGAGATTGGTAGGACAAATGTTACGATCTCCTTTTTGTAGAGGAATAAACAGAGTCTCAGAGGGGTTATGTGACCTT
This sequence comes from Bettongia penicillata ogilbyi, assembly GCA_023548195.1. Taxonomy (NCBI): domain Eukaryota; kingdom Metazoa; phylum Chordata; class Mammalia; order Diprotodontia; family Potoroidae; genus Bettongia; species Bettongia penicillata. Next base: position 6,513,709 of record JAJHZJ010000092.1, read on the forward strand.
CCCAAGGTCACAGAGATTCTGTCGGATACAAGATTCAAACTCAGCACCTTTGACCAGTGCTCTTTCTATTCATATCCCCCAGGCAAATGTAGCCCTACTTTTCCCTACCCACACAATCATTCCTGTGGAAAAGGATCCATGAATTTGTCTATAATGTGAGTGTATTACTGAATCCCCATGGTTCCTTGTGGTCTTGCTCTTAACCTTGAACAGACTTTTGGGAAGAAGCCAAGGAAGCAGCTGGAAAGGGTGCTTTATAGGGATGGGGGTGGGGGATTGACTGGAGTGGTGACTAGATGAAAGGAACCCAGGACAAGACTGGACCACAGTTGCTGACCTGGCATAATAAGCCAGAATGAGGGAAATGATGACCTCTGATTTCCAGGATCAAATATAAAATCCAATGTTTGCCTTATAAAGCCAACCTGTCCCCTTCTTCCTTTTCCAGTCTTCTTACAACTTGCTCCCCACCACATACTCAGGATCCAATGTCACTGGCTTCCTTCTTGTTCCTAGCAGAAGATATTCCATCTCCTGACTGGGTCCCTGGCTCCTCCCTGTAATCTTCTCCTTCTTCATTCCCACCTCCTGCTCTCCCTGCCTTCCTTCAAGACTTCAAGTCTTTTGCAGGAAGCCTTATCCCAGTTTATTCCTTGTGTGACCATTTGCCGGTCACTCCCTTTGTCTGTGTCTCAATTAACTCTTCTATAAAATGTGGAGGTTGAGTTTGATAATCTCATCATCAATTTATTTTGTCTCTTACATGCACATAATCATGTACATGTTGTCTTTTCATTAGATTGTGAGCTCCTCTAGGGCAGGGTCTTTGCTTTGGTATCTCCAGCATTTAGTACAACTCCTGGCACTTAATAAATGGCTTGTTGATTGACTATCTGACTTGCAGAACTTGGGACCAGGAAGGAACATCAATCCAATTACCAACACTGATTTTTGTGTCCCCATCCCTGCACCTTGCGAGATGGAGAAGTCAGATTGCTTGCCAGTCAATCTTATTTCCAGTTTTTCCCTTAGTCCCCCTTTCCCTGTCATTTTTGCTTTTACCTCTATGGCACCACAAAGGGGGCAGTCTTCCTCACAGTCACCTAGCACATCAGTCTAGTCCACAGAGGAGGGGTAACTGGGTGGTTTCTACAATGCAGGAACCAATTTTTGTCCGTATCAGGCACTTTCTCAAGCTGGAGTCTCCTGGCCTTGCTCTTGTTCTCCCCCTGGTGGAGAGACATAGGACCACAGGATAGAGAGCTTTATGGGACCTTCGAGATTATGAAATCCAATCCTCTCATTTTTATAAAAGAGGAAATTAGAAACTAGTGGATGGAGTGACTGACAAAATGGTCCCACAGAAAAAAAAGTTGCAGAGGCAAAAGTTTGCAAAGATCAATACAAACTAATCTTTCTCTAGAGTAGTAATTTTCAAACTTTTTTATTTTATACCTCTCTCTCTTTCTCTCCATATATATATATATATATATATATATATATATATATATATATATATATACCATACACTCTCGTATATGTGTATTTATTTATTTATAAGTTTTTGACATGTATTATGATGTACATTATGTGTGTTTGTCCTTCATTGCCGAAGAAGACCATGCCTTCAGGGAAATAATGACATGACTTGCCCTTGACTTTGTTTTGAGTGAGGGAGGGCTGTGCAGGTCACCAGTCTCACTTCTCCTCCAGAGCCATCTGAATCCAATGATCAGATATTCATCAGGATGACTGAAGATGACCCAGGATGAGGCAATTGGGGTTAAATGACTTGCCCAAAGTCACACAGCTAGTGAGTGTCAAGTGTCTGAGGTGAGATTTGAACTCAGGTCCTCCTGACTCCTGCACTGGTGCTCTATCCACAGCACCACCTAGCTGCCCTGTGTACATTATAATATTTATGCAAATGTAAACATCAGAAAAGAAAGAAAATAACATTTCAATCACGGTCCACTGCATGGTTAGAGATGACTTTGAGAAAATCACTTGGAAGTTGTGTAGAGGATGGATTGGGGGTGGGGAAACAGACTTGAGACAGGGAGGCCAATTAGAAAACCATCATAATAGTTAAAGCAAGAGCTGAAGAGGACCTGAACAAGGGTGGTGGTTTAGAGAGAAGACGACATATAGGAGAGATGTGGAGAGAGAAATAACAACTGATTGGATATGTGGATATGGGGTAAGGGAAAGTGAGCAAAGATGACTGGAAAGATGGTGGTGTTTTCGATAATAATTGACCACTTTGGAAGACAGGTGGATTTGGGGATGGGGAAGGGAAAATAACAGAACACTGTCTTATGATTCATTAATAATTGGGTCAGTACTTAGTCATTCTGTGTGACTCACTCTGTCCTACTCCATGTGAAAAGCATAGAGCCCTCTCTCGGTAGCCACTGCCCCCTGCTAAGAATCTATTCTCCTAGTGGCACCAGACATAGTCGTGAGGTGGCCTAGGATACAGAAATTTCCTAATGGCCCCCGAGTGGTTGCTAGGAGTAACCTTGGTTTAGGTTATAACTACCTCAAAGGACTGACACACAGCGCTGAAGGAGGATGGTTGGAATGTGGCCATGTCTGTTTTATCTGACTGTGATTGGTTCATCACAGACCCCTTGGGGTCAGGCCACACCATTTTATGGTCATGCCTTGTTCCCCAGGATGTGTTGACAACCACTTTAGAGACTCTGGAGTCTTTGAAGGTTCTGAGGAACCTTTTTTTTTTTTTTGGTGAGGCAATTGGTTAAGTGACTTGCCTAGAGTCATACAGCTAGTTAAGTGCCAAGTGTATGAGGCTGAATTTGAATTCAAGTCCTCCTGATTCCAGAGCCAGTTCTCTACCCATTGAACCACCTAGCTGTCTCATGAAGAATCTTTTTTGGAAGCATATGTTCCATATGGCCTGAGTTGAGTCCCAAAATATTACATCTCTTTTGCCTTAGAATCTGCAAAACACATACCTTACAATACCATGAGGCAAGTGTGTGAGAGGTATCATAATCTTCATTTACAGATGTGAAAACTGAAGGTCAAAGTGACAAAATAATTTGCCTAGACTAGCAGTAGAGCCAGGAGGTGAACCTACCTCTTAGGGAGTAGGTACTTAGAGCTCATGCCTATTTCTTTTGTATCACTAACCGGTTCTATAGTATATACACAAAGAAAGCTTTTCTTACTAGCTGTGTGATCCTGGGCAAGTCACTTAACCTCAATTGCTTCCAAAAAAATGACAGAAAGAAAAAGGAAGGAAGGAAGGAAGGAAGGAAGGAAGGAAGGAAGGAAGGAAGGAAGGAAGGAAGGAAGGAAAAAGTTACATCAACATCGTTAACTGACTGACTTTGGGCAGCTACCTCCATCTTGATGGACCTTTGTTCTTCATCTGTAAAATGAGGCAGTTGGACCCTATGACCTCCAAGGTTTCTATCAGCTCCAAATCTATGATCCCATAACTATCTGGAACCAACCACGGTAGCTTCTTAACAGTTGGAGCTGTCCTAAAATAAAATGGGCTATCTTGAAAGGTAGTGAGTTCCTTATCACTAGAGGTTTTTAAGAGGAGGCTAAATGACTAGTTGTTGAGGACCTTTTAGCGTGGATTTCTGCTAGGCAGCTTCGAAGGTCTCCTCTAACTCTAGGATTTTGTGATATGTTTCTGTGATTCTAACAAATGGTCCCTGTGTCAGACTAGGGGAGCTTTGGTGTGGTGACTCCTTAGAGTCAAAGGATAGGTTCAGGCACTTAACCCTTTGTAACCTTGAGCAAGAGACTCATTTTTCTGAAGCTTGAGTTTTCTCCTATGTAAAATGTGGGAGTTGGATAAATCATTTTCAGAATTTCTTCCAGGTCTCAGTTCTGTTATCCTTGGCCTTCTTTTGCCTTCTCCAACTCCCAGGAACCAAGACAAAACTCTAGAGATATATGGGTGAGGCTCAGTGCCAGTGGTGGCAAAGAGGAGGATGATCCCTGCTATACCCCCTCATTCCTGCTTTGTGTGTTAGAAGCAAAAAAAGAAGCCCGTATCTCAAATCCTGGGTATTGTCTGGCTTCTTCTATTGTCTATCTGACGTTCTCCTGGGTAACCATCTGCTGGGTGTTTCCACATTCTGTGTCTCTAACACAGACCCCTTTCTCATACGAAAAACAATTCTAATGAGCTCTTTTCTTGAAAAGCCAGAGGGGCCTGTAGACACTGGCAGTCAGTATGATTATAGCCTTCAGACTAATTAGAACCACATCAAAAGGAAGCCACCTCCCCAACCAAAATCCCTTTCCCATGCTGACTGACCTTATATGTTGTGAAATCAAAGCTGTCTAGTACAGACTGGAAGCAAGCATTGGAGGGGCTGTGGAAAAACAAATACACCAATACAGTACCATGGCACTGATGAAGTATGTCTCTTAACTCTTGGCACAGAGTATGGTGGCGTGAAATGAGGCAGATGCTGCCAGACATGGCTAATGCATAGATGTTTTACTTAACTACATTTTTTTTTGTGACAAAAGAGGGCTCTATAAGGGTTGGAGATGAGTCATTGGGAGTAAGAATAGCTAACATTTATATAACGCTTTAGGGTTTGCAAAGAACTTTATGTGTGCTTTATGTGGGGCAGCTAGGTGGCACTCTGGCCCTAGAGTCAGGAGGACCTGAGTTAAAATTTGACCTCAGACAGTTGACATTGTGCAGCCTGGGTCAGGTCATTTATCCTCCACTGTCTCACCAAAAAAGTAAAAATTAAAACTGGGACAGCTAGGTGGTGCAATGGATAGAGCACCTGCCTCGGAATCAGAAGGACCTGAGTTCAAATACAGCCTCAGATATGTACTATCTGTGTGTCCCCGGGCAGTTCACTTAACCCTAATTACCTCCAAAAACAACGAATAATAAGTAAACAAAACCTCATTTAGGTTTCACAAAAGCCCCGAGAGGTGGGTGTTATTTCCATCCACATCTTATGGATGAGCACCCTAAGGCAATGACTTGCCCAGAGTCACACATCTAATAAGCAGAATTTGAACGCAGGTCTTCTTGACTCCCAATTTAGTGCTCTAGCTAGCGGCCTTGGTTGGTTGTTTTCTTTTATTCTCAAAGAGTACCAAAATGACATCATGATCCTAGAGCCAAGTGTCAATGCATCCAGCTGTGGCTGATCAGACCAACACGAGCTCAGAATGCTCTCCCACAGGTCGGGCATAGATCGTTCATTTGAACATTTGGGGTGGATCCTAGCTGTCCACAGAGGTATAACGATGGTGTAAAAATAGAGTATTGCTAAGACATTTTAGAAATAAGTTAAAAAGAACCAAATAGGGGAACAAAGTATGGGCCAGATGATTAACAGCTCTTTGTAATATTAATCCTCCAGGGAATTCCCTGATATTTTTTTTATCATAGGGATTAACACCTGACTAATGGCTCACATTTAACATTTTAAGAAAAAGTGCTTCCCTCCCCCAAGTCCTGTGAGGCAAGAAGTCCCTGTGATCTGATCCAAGAACTCTCTCAGTTCAAATCTTATTTTGGGCCAAAATGAAGAACTTCTAAGTCCCTGAACATTGAACAAAAGGAGGTTTACTCTACCCTGACCCCAGAGATGTGCTGGTAAATAACATCCCTGGCTTTATTATGAGGCAGCTCCAACTCCAGCAACTGCTGATCTCCACAAGGCTAAGCAGCAAGGATGACTGACCCTCAGAGAGGGTAGGTGACCTCACAGGACGGTCAAGACTTCCAGATCTTCTGTCTCCAAAGTCTGATGTTCTTTCTCTCATAAGACCTCTCTTAAGTGAATGTAAAGCATGTTCTCCTTGGTCATTTGACAGAGTCAACTTATTTCTGGGAATTGACACTAGGATCCTGCCTGGATCATCTCCTCCACCTTCTAAATCCTACCTTTAAGGATCAAATTCAAGTCTTCCCTCTTCTTCAAAATCTATTCTGATCCACCTTCTTCTGAATACCCTTGGCACTTACTGCCTACCCACCTTAAGCACTGGGCAGGTAGGTGGCACAGTGGGTAGAACGCTGGGCCTGGAGTCAGAAAGGACTGAATTCCAATTTGGCCTTAGACATTTGCTAGCTCTGTGATCCTGGTCAAGTCACTTAATCCTTATTATCTCAGTTCCATCATCTGTAAAAATGAGCTGGAGAAAGAAATGGTATTTTTGCTAAGAAAACCCCAAATGGGTTCACAAAGAGATAGACATGACTGAAAAATCATCTTAATCATTGGGTGCTATTTGCTTACATGCATATACATACATACACATGTGTGTATATGCACATATGCCTATATACCTATACCTGTACCTATACACACATACACATACAAACACATGTAGGTATGCATACATATAAGTATACATATACATGTAATATATGCACATGTATATACATGTATACACACACACGCACACATATATATGTTCTTCAACTTTTCACTTGTTTGCATCATCTCGTCAATTAGATTGTAAGAGTTTGGGTGGGCAGGGATCTTGTCTAAAGACACATATTTATGAAGGTTTTATTTCTAAGGCTAAAGCCTTCATAAAGTACTATCCTTACAATAACCCTTTCAGGTAGGTCATAGGGTCATAGATTTAGAGTTGAAAGGGACTGTGGAAGTAATCCAATAATAATGATGATGATAGTCAATGCTTGAAGGGTTGTAAAGCCCTTAACAAATGTTATTTCATTTTATCCCCCCCCCACAATCCTGGAAGTTAGGTGCTTTTATTGTCCCCATTTTACAGATGAGGAAATGGAGGCACAGAAAAGTATCTACCCAGGATCCCATAGCGGGGTATGTGTCTGAAGCCAGATCTGAATGGAGGTCTTCCTGACTTCTACTCCCAGCCTCTATCCATTGAACCACCTAGATGCTTCTCTTTTTCTAAGTCTCTCATTTTACAGGAGAAGCTGATTCGCAGAGGGGTTGACCCTTGCCTTAGGGTCACACAGGAAATAAGTGGCAGAAACAGAATTGAGAGTAAGGTCCTTTGACTCCAAATTCTACATTTTTTCTACAACACCATGCTGCAAGACACATATTGTTATCATTCATATTTTACAGACAGGGAAACTGAGCTTCCAAGGGGTTAAGTGACTTGACCAAAGTCATATAATTAATGTGTTAATGAACTCCATCCAGTAATTCCATCAGTAATTTCCACATAGGAAGTGCTCAGTGTATGTTGAATAATGGGATGATGGGATGCAGTGAATAAAGAGAGTTGGGTTTGGAATCAGATTCAGGTGGTATGGGCTCACTTCCCAGCTCTGCCATTGACTATCTGTGTGAGTTTGGACAAATTCCTTCTGCTCTCTGTTTTTTGGTTGTTTCACTCACATCCAAGTCTTCATGACCCCATTTGGGGTTTTGTTGGTAAAGATACTAGAGTGGTTTGCTATTTCCTTCTCCAGCTCATTTTACAGATGAGGGAAACTGAAGCAAATAGGGTTAGTGACCTTTCCAGAGTTGTACAACTAGTAAGTATCTGAGGCTGATGAGTCTTCCTGATTCCAGGTCTGAACCTCTATCCACTGTACCACTTACCTGTATCCATTTCCTCTCTAGGTCTCTGTTTTCCCATCTGTAAAATCTGAAACTTAGAATAGATGACCTCTAAGGTCTCTTGTAGCTCTAAAGCTAGAGGTTAATGAACTCAATTCCCTAGTGCAGGGTTTGAAGGCATGCTTCTCTGTCCAGCATTTGTCCCAGTGTCCAGGTGGCCCAACATCCATGGGGACTAGGTACCTCCTAGACTGGGACATGGGACCCCTCACCTCTTGACAATGCTCCATTTCCTAGGCCAGGTCTACACTTGCTCATGTGGGAAAATTACCCTCTGCCCACTCACAAGGGATGATTACGTATTAATGGGTCAATAGATATGTCAGGGCTTGTGGGGTTGAAAAGGCAGGGGTGATGTTTATTGTGATATAGGGTCTCTTAGATAGTCCTATAAAAAGGGGCAAGTTTCAGCTTTGCTCTTGGCCTGGCAAGTGGGAGAATCCCACGCTCATAAATTGCATGAAACAACTTTCTCTTCCCTTTTATGTTGTCTGAGCCCCCTCCCAAGGCACATAAAAGGGGGAGATAGTTATGAGGTAGGTCACAAGTCAGATTGCCTTTTCTCCTGATTTCCTTTTTCTCAGGAACTTTCACCTAAGGAGGCAGCATGGCCTTCCAGTCCTCCCGTATCAATTGGAACAGTGACACTAAGAACTTCAGTTCTTGCTCAGCTGTGGTGCCTAGGCTGGGAGCACGGCCAGGTGTCACTACCCTCTCTTATCGAGGGGGAAGCCCTGGAGGTCTGGGCTACAGGAAACTTGGGGGCTTTAGCAGTCGGAGCCTGGGAGGCATTGGGTCCCCTCAAATTTCTGTAGGCTATGGACGTCCTCTGCGTAGCGGGGGCAGCTTTGGCTACCGAATTGGGGGCTTGTGTGGACCCAGTCCCCCCTGTATCACCACTGTTACCATCAATGAGAGCCTTCTGACTCCACTCAACCTGGACATCGACTCCAATGCCCAATGTGTGAAGCATGAGGAGAAAGAGCAGATCAAGTGTCTTAACAACAAATTTGCTGCCTTCATTGATAAGGTGAGTTTGGGGTCTGGGATCAGTAGGGAGCCAGGAGGACGCACACATGGAGAGTTCACTCATTGACTCATATTGTGGCTTTTCTGTGGCAAACGTTGATTTCACCTTCTCGTTTGACACTGCCATTTCTTCAAATGAAATTTCTCCATGGAGCTGATCACTAACCCCATTAATACTTCTAAAGAAAAATTAAGGGCTATCAGGAAAGATAGATCTTTAATGCAAAAATACTTAATTCCCTTCTCCATACCTGTGGCATAAGACCCCAAATTGATTATTGGAGGAGGAAGGTAGATGACTCTACTCAGACTGGTACCATCCATCTAAGAAGTGATGATGCTTTAAACCTAAGCATTCATTGACTCATTCATTTTTTTAACAAACATTTATTAAGCAACCTACTATGTGCAATATTCTTTTGAGAAAAATCTAAAATTTTGGCTGGTCTCTGGCGCTGATATGGCTACAGATTACTAGGGAAGACCAGGTGTGCGTATAAATAGCCATAAAATAAATATATAATATATGTAATAAATTTATATTATATATGACATATATAATATAAAACAGAAGTTAACCAAGATGTGAAAGGCAGGAAAAATGTACTCTGAAAAGTGGGGAGGAACAAGTCAGTTTGCCCTCACCTTTTAAGCAGAGTCTTTGGAAGGCTATTTTAGTATTTGTCACGAGGGATTTTGAATTCCTATATCATACATTTATTTATCATAGCCTGTATATCCCATATGTGTTACATTCTTGGTTTCTTTGAGAACTGTAGGTTGATACTACCTTCTGTTGTCGTGTGGGGGTGGGGGTGGGGGAGTATTCGTGTGTACAGCTTTAGATCCTGGAGGCTTATTATTCAGGGGCATTAGTAAATGTTTAACCACCAGTTGGGGAACTTTGGGGGGGAAAGTACATGCAACAAAATTTTAAATTTGTAATTCATATAATTAACACTTTTAGCATGATTGGCATAAATAATTAACATTAGAAAAGCATACTTTTCTAAAGTCCAGATGACCTTTAAATATCCCAATAAATCAAGCCTTCATCTGTAGCATTTGCCCATTTCCAAAGTGCAATTCCTCACACTGAAAATTTAACAATTGGCTCTCAAGAGCCAGTTCAAGCTGGTTGCAGCACATCCCTAAGCTTTCTGTCCCAAGCCAGCCTTGGGTGGGAGGTGGAGGTGGAGGTGGAGGATCATAGCCCCGGAGAATTTATAACTAGAAGGGACCTTAGAGATCATCCAGTTTAGCACCCTCAATTTATCGGTGAGGAAACTGAGGCAAAAGTTATGAAACTTGTCCAGAGGGACTTGGGGAGAAAATATCAGAACAACATTTGAACCTAGGCCTTGTGGCTTCAAGTCTAATGTTCTCCCTCCTACACCATGCTGCTGAGGGAGAGGATCCTTTTTGTTGATATATTTTGGTCTATGTCTTTGGCAAAGAGCCTACCTCAGGATGTGTGACCTCACAGGGCGGGAGGGACGGGGATTGATTTGTCTGCATTTATATCAGAGGGATAGATGAAAAGAAGAACCTGTAATGATCCGAGGTCTACAAAAAGACCATTCATAAGCATTACACCAGGGAAAGAGCACTGGGTTTGGGGTCAAAGGCTCAAGGTTCAAGTTCTAATGCAATTATTTAATGGGTGACCTTAGTCACTGAACTCCTCTTTGCCTCAGTTTCCACATCTTTAAAACAAACGGACAGGGGTAATGATTCATGTTTCATCAAAGCCTCTTTACTCCTTCCCAACCTAATACTTTCTTGTAGCCTTCCAACATCTCTTGCAAGTGATTAAGCTCAGAGGACTGACAGACATCCAGTCAGTCACTCTAGGTGGCCTCTAGAGTCTCTTCCTGCTCTAGAGCCGTGATCTTATGATCCAAATATATTTTCATGATCTGCACCAATGGCTTCTTTTTGTAACCCAAAGCTCACATTCATTTGCATGAGACTCTCCTCATTGGCAGAAAATTATTACTTGTTGTTCCCTGACTACCTTAAGGGAATAGGATTGGCAGGATCCCAAGGGATAGAGAGATCCAAAGTCTTCTGGTTTCTAGTTTCAAGAGAGGAAATGCCTGGTGTCAGGGTCTTTTCAGGAAGGAGAGAAAGACTTGGGGAAGAAGAGGACTTATAGAGAAGCTATATTGTAATCCTACTGGATACTTTCAAGGGTCCTCAATCTCTTGTGCCAGCTAGGGTTGCCATATTTTAGAGTTAGAGAGAACTTAGAAATCATTTTGCAGATAAGAAAACCAAGGACTAAAGAGAGAAAATGTTTTACCTAACTTTACCTAAGGTCACAGAGCCAGAATTTGAATACAGTTCCTCTGGGTGCAAATCTAGTACTGTTGCCGCTACTATTAATGCCACCCCCCTCACTTCTCAGCTAGGGTGTAAACAGTTAGCTCTATACAGTGAAACCTCCAATTTTTATTAGAGTTGAATTCATGACTGGCTTTCCCTTTCCTTTGTTCTCAAAAGACTTCCATACATTCACAGGGACAGTTTTCTAGTCATACAATGCATCCCTTACTCATCTCCATGGGTTGAAATCCATCTCTTTCCTCAAGGCTCAGATTAGTTGACATCTCCATAAAGCCTTCCCTGATCCTTAGGAGCATGGACTTAGAACAGAACACATGACTTGCCCAAAGTTGCATAGGTAGTTAAGTATCAGAGGCAGGATGATCCTAGTTGAAAGTGCTGTCTCAGATTTTTTAGAGCACTTTGCCTGGATTTCTTCCTCCTCCCATTATATTCTATCTTGTGACATGCCAATTTGAGAGTATACTGTATTTCCCTGAAGGGCTATCCAGTTACAGAACCATGAACCCTTGAGTAAAGCAGGGAAGGAAACAAGTATTTATTAATCACCTACTATGTACCAAGCAATTAGTGCCTAATATGTGCCATGCAGTTAGCACCTATTGGGCTACATGGTTCACAGAGATTTCCTAGTCAGAGTCAGAATCTCTAGATTTGGAACCTGGACATCTACTTACTACCTTCCTAGAAATCATCTAAACTCCTCTAGGCTTCTGTTTCTGCATCTGTGAAATGAAGGGTTTGTAATAGATGTCTTCTAGAGTCCCTGTCTAATTGTAAATCTACGATCCACCGACCTCAGCTTTTGTAGCACAATCTATGATTTAGGGTTAGAGGCAACAGTTTTAACCTTTCCATTCAATTGTGTTCAAGCTAAACATGAATTTTCCACTGCTTATCATTGATGAACATTTGGTGAAGGAAAAGAAGGAAGGTGATCGGACTTTCTCAGGAAAATTTTATTCTAGTGCTCGGTGCTAAGAAATAAAGCAGAATATGGTGGAAATGACACAGTTTTTATGTTCGTGGAGTCCATAATCTAATTAAAGTCATAGGGGTGAGTAGAGGAGCCCAGAATTCTTCTTGTAGCCTTCCAACTACAAGAAGCATCATAGTTTACATCTATTGAGTTGCCTATATTCAAAAGAGTGGCTATTGGGGAACCAAGGGCATTTGGTTCATCCATCCTCAGTGGGTCAAGTACAGCAAGAGTTCAGGGAGTTGACCACTTTCTAGAAATCTGAATATTATAGTTAGAAGGCTCCTTGGAGATCATCCAGGCCAGGGATGGGGAACCTGCAGCCTTGAGGTCACATGTGGTCCTTTAGGTCCTCAAGTGTAGCTCTTTGAATGAATCTAAACTTCACAGAAGAAATCTCATTAATAAAAGGATTTATTCTGGAAAACTTGAACTCAGTCACATTTCAAGTCTCACCCAAGGACTAAGGAAGCCATATGTGGCTTTGAGACCACAGGTTGCCCACCCTAATCTAAGCCAAAATCTCTCATGTTATAGATACAGAAACTGAACATCACGAAGTTAAGGTGTCAGGGCTGAAATACCTGAGTACAGGCTCTCCCATGATGTCTTTCTCCCTGGTGCTGCAGGTCCGGTTTTTGGAGCAGCAGAACAAGCTGCTGGAGACCAAATGGAACTTCTATCAGAGTCAGCGATGCTGTCAGAGCAACATGGAGCCCCTGTTCAATGGCTACATCGATACCCTGAAGCGGGAGCTGGAGGGTGTTGAGACTAACAATGGACATCTATCCTCTGAGCTCAATCACATGCAAGAGGTGTTGGAAGACTACAAGAAAAAGTGAGTATCATGTTGGGAAGAATGGTTCCTTCCTTACCTCTCTCCCTTCTTCCACTCTTCCTTCCTCCCGTACTTCCTTCCTCCCATACCTCCTTCCTCCCGTACTTCCTTCCTCCCATACCTCCTTCCTCCCGTACTTCCTTCCTCCCATACCTCCTTCCTTCCTTCCTTCTTCCCTCCATCCTTCTTTAGATCTTCTTGACATCAGGCCCAACATACTATCCTAGCTGCTTTTGATAGCTCAGAGATTGGGGATTTGGTATTGTTGTATCTAAACATCATTCTTAAATTTTTATGGGTTGATGTTATGACCAAAAAATTGTGTTCAATAGTTTGGTTTATGATGAGGCTCTGGTTCTAATACAGTTTATTGTCTGCATTCTCTAGGATATTTTAAGGTTAGTATGGGGATTAGTCATTTCATGAAAGATAGTGAGCTTATGAAGAATAATTCTCGCCATCAAGTCATTTCTTACTAGGTGTAGTTGTTGCTGTTGTGAGTTGTTTCAGCTGTGTCTGACTCTTCATGACCCTATTTGAGATTTTCTTGAAAGAGATACTAGAATGCTTTGCATCCCTTCTCCAGATAAGGAAACTGAGGCAAACAGGGTGAAATGACTTGTCCAGGGTCACACAACTGGTAAGTGACTGAGGCCAAACTTGAACTCACAAAGATGAATCCTCCTGACTTCAGGCCCAGCACTCTATTTAATGCACCACCCAGCTGCCTGTATGAGGTATTTTTAGAGAGCTTGCTAATATTTTTTCAGCCTGCAGTGATGTGTTGCAAAGTTTTTACCATGCCCTTGTATAATCTATATTGATCGATAAGTCCAGGTTCTTTAAAATTAAGCTTTTTATGATTTTTAGAGAAGACAGTCTGGTCCTGAATTATTGCCACTATAAAGGCTTCCATTTCCACAAATAATTCTGCATGATTCAGTCATTTATTCAGTGCTTCTTGGTCAATACACTTTGGGCTGAGTTCGTGAAGATGTCATCCAAGGAAGGCCTTTTTATTCCATGTTTGGATCTTAGCTGTTTAGTGAGCTCTGACTAGAGGTAAAACATATTCAGATACATTAGATAAATTTAATGATAGTCTTTGTCATTTTTCAGAGTTAGCAGTCTTTTATCAGTTTTATTATTTTTCAATGAAATAATATCTATTTATTCCAAAAGTATTTCTGTAGGTTTTTGATCTGTTTACCATATACTCTGAGAATTCTCTCTTCCTTTTGATTAGGTAGTATTAATCTTTCTATGGCCACCTTAGGATACCAGGCCCTGTGTTTCATTAATATTGGGTTTTGTGAAGATACTTTTCAAATATGTTATGGTCCATTTCACATTTCTGGGAGTAAACATTAAGACTGGTATTATGTAAGTGTTGATTGCTTTCAAGGAATTTGTTTTTTTTTCATTGAGCTTTGATTTCAGGGTGCCTGTATGTCTCTTAACATATTGAATTATAGCTCTCTCCCTGATAACTTTATACTTGATATGTCTTATCTGCCAGGGAACGAGGTATTTATAGATATCATCTTTCTTCATCAATTTAATACTTTGGTCTCCATCTTTCCTTGTCTTATATGAAGACTTTTACATTTATTGAGCTCAAGATACCATTGAAGAAAGTTTCTACAGGATGAAGTGACTGTTTAATGTGTTTTTCAGGGAGCCATGCAACTTGATATGTATCTACTGATAAATAGCATGTTTTGGTTACAGCCTCTAATATGACAGTCAGATGTAGTTCTATTTGGGAGAGATGATGATGGACTTAAGGCTAGGCAAAACCACAGTGGACTTAAACTGTCTCTCTAAAGAAATGCTATATTTTATTATATTTTAATTAATTTTTTTCAGGTCTGCATTTGCTTCTTTCCATTTTTCATCCCCTCAATGAAGATAGCAAACAACAGCCAAAAAACCTTGCTTCACATATGTATATAGTCAGGCAAAACAAAATCCCGAACTGGTTGTGCCCATAAACACATGCAGAAACACACGCACACACATATATGTACATATGTATTTATGTATAACATACATATATGTTTATATCTATAGCTCATATAGATGGATATATGAATAAATATATATTTATGGATAAATACATATTTATGCACATTTGTATATAATGATATATATGAATATGTATATATTCATACATCTATATGTTTTATATATTTTATATAGATATGTTTGCATATGTATATATAATTTAATCTTTACATTATTGTATTGGTGGCATAGATAGATAACAGTTTTCCATGCCGATCTCAGATACTCTTGAATTCACACTCTGCTTAAGTCTATTTTATAAATTTGTGCCACATGAATAAGCCATGAGTGTGGAACAAAATCAAAGGTTTGTGATTATCAACAAAGACAGCATAAAAGTTATGGTGCCATTGGGCAGATGTTCATTAATTACTGAGTACTATAAATAATAAGTTGTTTACACACACACACACACACAGGGCTTTGGGGCACACCTTTTAGTTTCTCAAACAATAGACCAATTTTTTACAAATATATTATACATACATGCATACATAAGCACATACATACATGTACATATGTGTTTGCATGTGTGTGTATACACACACACACATATATATGTAAGTTACACAAATTGTGAATGCTTTGTATAAAGTATATAATGCACAACTGACCTAATTTTGAAGGGACTTTTAGCGTTCCCATCTAATGCCTCTTGTTAAGAAAGATGGCAGCAGACATGCATCTAAGTTGGTAAAATGGTGTGCTCGTAATTCACATGCCACTGCGAAGCATTTGGGATAATATGTGGATCTTAACTACCCCTGTTGCTTTTAAGAAGCTAGAGTTATAGTTACCTCCCTTGGTATAACTCTTCTCTATCATTCATTACGTTACTGAAGCTCAAGCTTTCTAGTTCTCATTTGATCGAACTTGGTTTCTTATATTGGACTTCTTGCAGTTATACAGATGACTGGAAGTGTTCCACATAGCTGTTATTATCGTCATCATTATTATTAGGAATGAATATCTGATTCCATCAGTGGGGAACACTCTCTCCACACCAAAGACGTGCCACTATTCTGTAATTTACAGTCTTAGAGGGTTGCTTGGGGGGGGGCGGTATTCAGAGGTTACATGGCTTGCCTCAGGAACATAAATCTAGGCCTTCCTGATTCCAAGGCCAACACTCCCATTAATAAGAGTGGCTGGGAGGACAATATGGTCTAGTGCAGAGGGGTCAGACTAATGGCCCAAAGGCCATATGGGGCCCACAGATTTTTGAGTATTGTCTAAGTCAAATTAAAATATAATTGAGAATTTTTTTGACAAAAATGAGTAAAAATACAATACAACAGAGATTATATTAATCTGTGGTTTTCTAAGTCAATATATAGCCAGCTGAGATCTGTTCCTATTTGATTTTTATACCATTGATCTAGGGGATAAAGAACTGGCCTTGGAGGCAGAAAGTCCTAGGTTCAAGTCCAGCCCCTGGCACATATGTGGTGATAGAAAAGTCACTTGATCTCCCAGCGCCCAAGACAATTCTCAAAGATTTATATGCATTGGTTATATGCATATTATATGCATTTCCTTCCCCAGGTTTTCCCTATACTAATAAAATCACAGGTCAAGTCCTTATTCCTATTTCTTGGAAAAGCAAGATAGCTTAGTGGATAGAGTGTTGCTTTGTAGCTAGATTTTTCTGGATTATTGCTAATTTACTTTGTGTCATAAAAATGCATCCTGAGTATCTATCTAGGTCCCATATTTACTGGACCTTGAGGAAATGATAGAGTTGACTGGATATTGCAAAAGAACAAATTCTGATAAAGCAGCTTCTCCCTCCTCAAAATATCTCTCTTCAGGAAGAACTTTATCTCATTTTCAACCACTTCCTTCCCTGTCTCATCTTTGTAATGTTTTTTCATTCTCTCCCATCCTGGCAAGGTCAAGTCTCCCTTCCTCTATCTCAGATCCTTTTTTTTTTTCCTGTTGAAGGCTCACGCATTTCCTTTAAGAATATGTTCATTTTTCATAAGAATCTGGAGTGCGTAGAAGTTTTCTTCAAGTGCTGAGATAAGCCTGGGGATTCTACTGTGGACACAGATAGTTTGACTGTGGTAGAAATACAGATTTGCAGGTTGAAATCTTAGTCCTTGTTTTTTTTCTTTTTGAACTACATGAAAGTAATAACCATAAGCCCTTTATAGCCCATTATTCTCTCCATAACTTGACATTCCCCACTCAAGTATTTTTCTTACTCTCAGCAATTCAATAGTCAAACCCACTTTCCCTTCAGCGTTGTATCAACTTATCCACTTCTCCAATTTATCCCATCCACCAGCCCATTGAACCAATTTTACCTTTTAATCGTTCCACTTATCTTTTCTTTCTCATATTGCCTTGTCTTGAAAACTATCTTTCCCTTATCCTTCTGCAGTCTGCCTCTCTAGGTTCCATTCCCTAACCTTTCTGGATTAACCTACATTTTTTTATGTCCATTTTGATTGTCCTTGATCTTTTCAAGAAGGAAGTAGAATCTGGACCAGTATTTGGGCCTGGAAATTGTTCTTCAACTTTTACTCAAGTTGTCACCAATTTTGTTCATTTCCATTACAAAAGCAACCCCTGACCTAGCTACAGATTTTCTTACTGTTATTTAGCTCATTTTTTTCTCTTCTCCTGGCTCTCTTTATCCTATATCCTATAGAAATTCAAAGCAGAATTCCACCCAATGTGGAATTTTGGTTATGAACTAGCTGGTCCTGCTCCTTAGATGGACCCAGGTACATGGATCTTTGCTCTGGCCTCCTTTGGGATGTCAGAGAAAGACAATAGATCCTTGTTTAGCTCATGTTGTTTTTTTTCATCCTTGCCCCCACTGTCAGGGCTGGGATAGATAGAATTCTAGAGCTAAGGTTTTACAGAAGCAGCCAAAATTTCCCAAGATATCTATATCCTATAACTTAACTGCAGTGGACCTTACCCACTTGGGGAATTTATGAGTTTCCATGTCAACTGGGGCTGAGTTGAACTCAAATTCACCTCAGTGTTTGGTGAGAAAAGGCAACAGACATAGGGTAGGAAAATTCAGAAGAGCATGGACCCATTTCTATTACGTTAGAGCACAAGGATTCATGCCACCAGTGGTAGAATTGAGAATGAAGGAATTGAGAGAGAATACGGTTTTTTTGGAGCAGACTTTTGAAGTAGTAGCTTCATAGACTTTTTTAGATCTGAAAGGCATCATGGAAGTCATATATATGAATCCTGTCATTTTACAGAAATGGATGGTGAGGTTCAGAGAGGGCCTATGACACCATTTAACAGTAGAGATGGAATGTACAGTTCCTGACTGTCAATCCCATCTTTTCACTCAATTCTTGGTACTTTCAGTTTGTGAAAATGGAAGCAAAGTGAAGCTTAACCTATTCTTTGAATTTTGAGGCAAGTTAGCCTGAAATAGTCCTAAGTTTTTCTACCCGCTTTGATCTCTCTCCATAGGTATGAAGAGGAGGTGGGCCTCAGAGCTACAGCTGAAAATGAGTTTGTGGTCCTGAAGAAGGTGAGTGAGTGACTCTTCCTTCATTCAGAAGAAGCAAATTTCATTGCATATAGAAATCTGAGTTCAGACATATGGTTTAGTTGTTACCCTACATACAGGGCTGTCAGCAGACATTTGAATCTACTGCTTAATGTTATTTAGACTCTGGAAAAAATGAATAAAACAGAAGAGATTATCTTGTCTCTCCCCCGACCTCCATGTCTCCATTTAGGACCCTGGGCACACTCTATTTACTGAGCACTGAAAATCATCTATTTCATTCTGATTGACTTTATCACTTTGTAGGCAACTAGATGAATGGCTGAACATTTTTCTCTCACTTTATTTTGAGTTTTTGTACATACAGTTCATCTAAGACAATATTAATCCATGTTCTCCTTTACTCATGGCTCTATGACCTGTAATCCTCACTAGTTGCCATCTAAGACATGTCTTTTGAAGAACTTGTAGCGGTCACCATTCCAAAATGTTGGACTAACCCCCAAGGCAAACTTATAGCATAACCTCATGCCCTTTAATTATGCACAAATTTATTCAAAATTAGTACCTCCTTCAAGATACTGTCATGGAACAGATAGACAGGCAGAGGGAAAGGCAGAAGTTGAGTCAAAACAGAGGTCTTGATTTGTTTGGTCAGAAATCTCTACTTGATCAGAGTGAGATGGTTATCTACACAACAACATAGATTCACAGTGAGTTGTTTGCTCTTGAATAACGAATGACTGATTAGGTTTTCCAGCGAGTCAAATTATGGTGATTCCATCAATGACTTCTGTACAGGGCAGCAGTTATCCCTCCCTAGGATACGAGGAAAACAGCTTTCCCTAATCAGCAAGCTCTCAATGTCGTAATGTAGTAGAGTCCCACCTCCCACCATCAGTGAGTCCACCTACGAGAAGAACTATGGGTATTGTTGAAAGCTGGGTTCAATTTGACCTGAGGGGATAACTGAGTAGAGAATCCATGTTGGGATGGGGGAAGCCTGGTGTAATGGCTATTGTAATGGTCTGACTTTTAGTTTCAACTCTAGCACTTTCCCTGGTTAATACATTTCTCCTTGAAAGGCTTTAGGTTTCCAATATATGACATGAGAAGGTTAGACTCCACAATCTTTACAAAGACTTAACGGGACCTCAGACAGTCCAGCCCTCCCAATTAGTAGATGAGAAAATTGAGGCCCTTGGAGGCTGACTGACTAACCCAAGGTCAGACTGGTAATAAGTATGAGAGCTGGGGCCTGAGTCCAGGTTTCCTGACTCCTAGTCCAGAGCTTTTTCAACTGTTTGATGCTTCTCTGAGTCCTCTTTCACTTCTAACACCATGTCATGAAACAGTAAGGACAGTGAGAAGGGCCCAATGGGCGAAGAGGCTTTGAAAGTAGAACACTGGAGCTTGAATAAAATATTCCAGGGAAGAAATAGTCCAGATTAACCACCAAGGACATATAAAAGAAGATGCTATCTGCACCCAGAGAAAGGACTGATAGAAGCGTATATAGAATGACTTTACATATATATATATATATATAATATACACATAGAAATATATATTTATATGTATACATACATACACATATCTAATAGTAACCACCTGTAGGGCAGGGAGTGGAGAGGGAGGAGTAGAAAGAAAAAAAGGAGAAAAAAAGATTTACATGATAACTTTATTATGTATTTAAAAGAAATAGCAAGCGAAAATGTGTTTAATAAGAATGTATGTGTAGAGCCTATATCAGATTGCATGCCATCTTGGCGAGAGAAAAAAATTAAAGCTTATGGAAGTGAATGTTGAAAACTAAAATTAAATAAATTAATAAAAATAGATTTGCAGTTTCATGTGCAATTATTTTTTTAAAAAATTAGGCTATGAAAATGCTTGTTTTATTCCATAAATTAAAAATAAAATAAAAATTTTAAAAAGAGTCTCTGTTTTTGAGAAGAGGAGGAACATTGTCTGTGGGAGATGACACTCAGAGCATTGTTCAGGGTATATGAGGGGAGAAAGAACTGGTGGTCCAGAAGGAAGGCTGTTGAAGTCATCCAGGTGGGAGCTGATGTTGGGGTGGACAAGGGTGGTGGCTCTGGGAAGGAAAAGAGGAAAGATGAAGGAGAAAGAGTGATGTCTGCCCCTATCCTCTCCCTCCCAAGGATGTAGACAGTGCTTACCTTCGGAGGTCAGACCTGGAAGCTAACTCTGAGGACCTGACAGAGGAGATTATCTTCCTTCGAGCTCTGTACGAGGAGGTAAAACAAGCTTTGTATTAAGAGGGACAAGAAAGAGGAGCCAAGTGAAGGCATGAGAAGTTCTCTGGGTCCCTATTTTATAGGCATTGTTACACCTTAAATCATCCAAGGCCTTAACATTCCTTGTCAATGGGATGTTTCTATTTAGGTCTCACTTGAACCCCCTTCTGCTACATCCACAGCATGTTTTTCTGGTTTGTTTCTTCACACACATGAAATGGCTTGCCTCCTTTCATCTTTAGGGTAATCCTGAAAGCCAGCATTAAGGTTACATCTACACAGCACAATGTGTGCCCGTAACAGGAAGATACGGACTTTTGGCAATTATCTTATTCATTCGTGGAGCAGAGACAAACAAAATATCAAATTCTGCACCTCGAATCTAATCAGCGGCTGATCCAGCAGGCTAGCTCCAGATAGACTTACAGGAGGATGCTTCCACTGGACTGCCTGCTTGAGCCAGAAATCAAATCTCCACTTGGTTGTTGGCCAGGGTAATATGACCCAAGTAACTCCTTAGCCAGCTCTTCCTGAAATTGTCTGATGTTTTAAAGTTTATTCCCTCAAACTCAGGGTTTGGTGCTTGTTTTTCATGCTCTATATACATCAGGTGAGAGTTTAACAACTGAAAAAGGGATGGGAAGGAACTTCAAGCCAAAACTAATGGCCATCTACTCTTGTAGGAGATTCGGGTACTCCACTCAAAAATCTCAGACACCTCTGTTGTGGTGAAGATGGACAACAGCCGGGAGCTCAACATGGACTCAGTTGTAGCTGAGATCAAGGCTCAGTACGATGACATCGCCAGTCGTAGCCGAGCTGAGGCTGAGTCTTGGTATCAAAGCAAGGTTAAGAGGGTCCATCTCCCTTATCTCTGGGGAACGTAGAGGGGAGGATTCAGGGGAGATTTTGAACAAGTGAGCCAGGTGGGATAGCATGGGGCTTTTACTGGGATATAGTCAAATCTATAGGTAGCATCAGTCTTTCCAGAATCAGGTCTGGTAGGATTCAATGTCATGGATACTTTGAGAAGTTTGCATGTTCAGATGTACAGTGTCTTGAACTTCATTCATTGCTGGAGGGAAGAAGAAAAGCAAAGAGAGCTACTCTATCTTCTCTTGATTCTCCATGATGTTGGAGTGGAGCAGTGGCCTAACTCAGCATAAGACCTACCATTAGACCCAGGTTATCTAGTTCCATTGCAAAGAAGCCAGGTCAAGTGGACATGGCTAAGCTCTTTGGTGGCTTCGATGGGCAAGGGAGTTGGGGGATGAATAAAAGAGCCCTGACTCTATAGCCTGATGAGTTGGATTACAAATCTTGGCACTTTCACCTTCAGTGTGATTTGGGGGATGCCACTCATTTCTCAGCCTTGGTTTTTCTAATCTGTAATTTGAGGGAGTATGGATGAGATGAACTCTAAGATCCCATGCATCTCTAGAAATCTGCAATTCTGTTTGACCCTTCAGTGCGAGGAGATGAAGGCCACTGTGACACAGCAGGGAGAGAATCTCCGGAGAACCAAGGAGGAAATCAATGAGCTGAACCGCATGATCCAGAGGCTGACAGCAGAAGTGCAGAATGCCAAGCAGCAGGTCAGAGGGGGAAAGTAAAGAAGGAAGGGGAGAAGCGTATGGGGCTCCAAGGGGTGGACTCCTCCTCCTTACATGATCTGATCTATATTCGGATCAAGGAGTGACTGCAAGGCCAGTGTGCTGCTTCCTCTGCCCCCCAATATGGTGGTGCTGCCATGTCCCTATCCCTATCACTATCCCTAACTGGTCAAAAAAACAAATAAACAAGAGATCATTTTCATTTTCCTCTCCCTTCCTCTCTTAGCGTTGCAAGCTGGAGGCTGCTGTGTCAGAGTCAGAGCAGCAAGGCGAAGCAGCTCTGAACGATGCCAAGTGTAAGTTGGCAGAGCTGGAGGAGGCACTGCAAAAAGCCAAGCAGGATATGGCCTGCCAGCTGCGTGAGTACCAGGAGCTGATGAACGTCAAGCTGGGGCTGGATGTGGAAATCGCCACCTACAGGAAGCTGCTGGAAGGAGAGGAGAGCAGGTGGGGGCAAGGGCAAGGGGCACCCAGCAGATCTTCTCTGGGATGGAAGCCTAGAATGTCAGAGCTGAAAAGGACCTCAGATACAAAGTCAAACCAGTTCATAAAGGAGAAAGTGGAAGCCCAGGGAGGGAGGGAGAAGCCACATAGCTAGTCAGCGGCAGGGCCCTTTACTATTTTCCAGTTGTTCAATGTTCTTTCTGAGAAATGAGATAATATTTGTAAAGTGCTTAGTACAATGCCTGACACACAGAAACCATGTAATAAATGTTCATTTCCTTCCTTCCTTTCTCACACTAAGGCAAAAAGCCTGGCAACTTCATTTAAGTATGAAATTCATTCAAAGATCAATTTAAGGCTATAAAATTTAGGGCTTAAAAAGGCATTAGCCATCATTTAGGCTAGCCCCCTTGTTATATAGAAAAAGAAACTGAGCTCCAGAGAGGGGAATTTAGTTGCCCAAAGTCATAAGACTAGTAAGCAGCCAGACAGGATTGGAACCTGGACCTTTACTGCCCCATGATATTTTTCCATCAGAGTCAGCATAAGCTAAACTGGCACATCCTCCTCACTCCCTCTCCCCTCATCCAAAACCTGTGATTTCATGAGAGTAGGGAGCCCCCACTGTGGGAACTTCCTCCAATGAAGCAGAGCTGCAATCCGACCATAATTAACAATTTTACACAGTTGCCTATGGGCATTGAGTGGGTGAGTGATTTGCCTATGATCAGAATCACTGTGTGTTAGAAGCAGGATTTCAACCCAGGTCTTCCCGATTCCAAGGCTGATCTTTTCTATCCATCACTCCACACTGCCTCTCAATGAAACTGAATTAGCTGAAACTTGGTTAGTATCAATGGGATGCGGTCAAACTTGCACTCAAGTGATGGAGACAGAGCAGAACAAAGCAACATTGCAGCTGGGAGGGTGATCAACTGCACGTAAATTGACTGGCTCTTCATCCAAGCCAATTCACTGACCTTCCCATGTCTGGACAACCTTAAGCCGTGAAACCAATTGCACTTAAGGAAATATTTCCAATATATTTGCTCCACTAGTGAAATAAGAGTCAGTCTGCTCATTCATCTTGCATCCACATTCCCATTCTCTCCCCTCCAACATCTCCCCAATGAGAACTGGCATGAGAAGAGAACTCAGACAAAGGAGGGGTCCTGGTATTTGCCCTCAGGAAGCTCCCAGACTGATGCGGGATATGTGGGGGGGGGGGAAGTGGATGGATGAGCATTTATATGGCACCTAATATGTGCTAAGCACTTTTACAAATATAAGTTCATTTTATCCTCACAACAACACTGCAAGGTAGATACTATTGTTATTTCTATTTTATAGTTGAGGAAATAGAGGTAAACAAACTAAGTGACTTGTCTAGGATCACACAGCTAGTAAGTTTTTGGGTCCAATATTAGAACTCAGGTCTTCCTGCCTCCAGGCCCAGTACTCTATCCACTTGGTTAGAAGAGACATGACACAAAGCTAGGAAAATGGACAGATTTAAGGAGAAAAAATAAGTAACAATAAATCCATGCCTGTATCAAATATAAGTTTGAACTCGAAAAACTCTTAAAAAGAAGTTTCTAAAGCAGGGAACATTCTAAGTCACATGGTTCAGTAAAAGAAGCATTAATCTTAACCTTAGAGAGGTAGGGGTCATGGGACTTAAAGGTGGGAGGGATTTTAAAGGTTATTTTGTCCAGTTTCTACATTTTACAAGTGAGGAAACTGAGACTGAAAAAGGTAATGGAACTTGCCCAAGATCACATAGCTAAGGAAATGGCAATGCTAGGATTTGAGCCCAGGTCCTATAATTCCAAATCCCACAAAGTACAGCTGATGGCTCCTTTTGGGTCACTCGTCTGGCTCTTGACCTTGAGGGAGTTATTCAGCTGCTCTGGGTTTCTTCTTTCTCCTCTGTGAAAGAAAGGGGTCTGAAAAAAAAAGGATCCATATTTTCCCCTCCCCTTTCCTTCGCCTCCACAGTTTTCACAGGCCTTTCATAGACAACATTGAACAGCTAGAAGGGACCTTGGAAGACTTCTAGGAAGTGACCTACCCTAGGTCACACAGACAGTAAATGATAGAGCCAGGATTTAGACCCAGGCCACCTGATTCCACATCGGAGTGTATTTCTCACTGTACTATAATTGTCTCTCTAGTCCAATGTTTGCCATTTTGAAGAAACTGAGGTCTAGAGAAGGAAAGTGATTTTTCTTAAGTCACAGAGCTATATGGAGACTCCTCAAGTCTTACTGGTAGAATGGAAATTTATGGAAGGCAGAATCTATTTTCTATTTTTGTCTCTGTATCCCTGTCATCTAATACAGTGCTCTGGATATAGTTGGTATCCAGTAATAAGTAAATATTTATTGAGTTGAGTTGCTGGCAAGGTGCTGAGAGAGATAGCCCTATAATATCTTCTGTGCCCTCCTTATTGTTAATGCCAGAGGAGAATATGGCACAGTAATGGGGTACAACTACTTCCCTGGGGATAGATACTCACCCTACCATCTCTCTCTTGCCCAAAATTAAACTCAAGGCTTCCAAGGAGATGCAGAGAACTGTGTCACTAAAGAAGTGGAGGATTCCTTTTCTAACCTTATTCTCTCCTTTTTTTTTGGACAGGTTGTGTGAGGGTGTTGGCTCAGTCAACATATGTAAGTATTTTATATGCCTTCCCACATTGTAGTAATGTTCTAAATGGGCCAGTATCTATAGTTTTCTTCCCAGTCTCATATCCACAACGTACAGTGCTCAGGGGGAGAGGGGAGAGGAAGAAGAAGGGAGAGCTGGAGAGGAATCTTCAATTAGCTTACTTTTGATTCCAATTTCAGAGTTGAAGGACTCATTTCAATCAGATTACGGCAAATTCTACTCACTTTCTTGGTGCTGGACATATGGGAGGCTTAACAGACTTAAACAGCATATTTTCAAGAGAGGAGATGCTTAGTTTGGGCTTCTGGTCCAGATACTTTGTATTCCTGACATAAACTCTTGATTGTCTATTGTAGGGAACATACACTATAGCCCAAGGCAAAGTTTTGTTTCTACTAAATAATTTACACTTATAATTTCCATATAACAATATATTACTATAATTTACACTTATGCATAATTTATACACGCTCTTAAGTTTACAAAGTACTTTTCACATATTCCCTTATTTGAATTTCAAAAAGAACTGTGTGAATTAAGAGCTATAAGTGTTATGGCACTCATTTTAGAAATGAGGTAATTGAGATTCACAGACCAAATAACTTGCCCATGATCACAGAGCTAGTAGCAAAGGAAGGATTTGAACTCAGGTCTTCCTGACTCCAAATCTAGCACTCTGCTGACTTTATCATAGTGGGCTTCTCTTGCCATAGTCTCTTCCCCTCTATCTCTACCCTTTTCCCTGATATCATCCCAGGTTACCATCCACTAAGATGTCAGTAAAAACATTAGTCTTATGATATATGATCATGTTGATATGATATGATAATATCTAATTTAAAGTCAGAGGTAGGTGTCATTTAGCAGATAAAATATTGGCCTCAGAGCCAAAAAGTTCAAGTCCAGTCAATGATACATACTTGCTGTGTGACCCTAATTTCTAAGTGCTCTAGAGAATTCTCTAAGACTGAAAATTGGAGAGAAGGTGTCAGCCTAAGTTAGTAGAGGAATTTCCTCATCTGGGAGTTTCTCTTGGTCCAGTCCTTATTAATATCAAACTGTTCTTGAGGGAATTAGGAAGCCCAATCTATCATCATCCAAATTAAGGAATTTATGTCCCTAAATCTTACTAAAAGTTATTTTGGGGCCATTTGACACATCAATGTTACCATCCCATTGGGGTTACCATCCCATTGATCACTGACTATAAAACATGTTGAGTGGAAACCTGCTTCAAAGGAGAAACAGGCTGAGAAATCTGATGCTCTGTCTTTGTCCACAGGTGTGAGCCGTTCTCAGGGGGGAGTGGTCTGTGGAGATCTCTATCCCACTGTCGTCTCTCGAGGGACAGGGTCTATGGGTGTCAGCACCACTGCTGGTGGAATCTGCTCTCCATTGGGGGGAGTTGGCTGTTCCAGCGCTAGGTCTGTCAGGTTTGCATAGAGAGGAACCTGATTTGGACAGAAGGGTCTTGAAGAAAAGAGGACTTTAATTCCTTCAGGTCCGAGCATCTGTTTCATAAAGCACCCCAGTCAAGGTCCCTCAGTTATTTCTCCAGTATTAAGCACAATGGAAACAGCCCTGGTTTTGGAGTCAGAGGGTCTGTCTTCAAACTCCTCCTGCAATGCTTACCACCTGTGAGACCTTGGACAAGTCACTTATAGCTAGCATTTAAATCATTTCACCTCCTTGGGTATTAGTTTCCTCATCTGTAGAAGGAGGGAGTGCGAATCAGTGGTCTTTGAGGAAGCTTGATGGATGGGTGATCTTTTTACCTCTGTTGGTTCTACTCACTTTTGCTTATCTGAATCTTTGATTGATGCTCTTTGATTGAATATTTGATTGACGTTGGTTGACTCCCACAGGAAAGGGATCTTGGATAGAATACCACCTCTAAGTTTTCTTTCCTAGGCTTCTGGAAGTTGTGAATCATGTAAAATGATGCTTCCAAGCTAAACATTCTGGTCCATCAGCCCAGTCATTCAGGCCCAAGAAGTTAACTGCTCTTGGACTGGGAGAAACAAATCGCTGTTTTTGACTAAAGCAGATACTTGAGACAGTGAAAAAAGCAATGAGCAAACAAGGATCATTCTATGGACACTAGGGAAGATACACTCCAACCTCTACAACAAATACCGAACACAGAAGGACTGGAGCACAGTTCTTTGGAGATCAAAGTTATTAAGCAGTTAATTAACAAAGATACAGCAGGCCCTTTCTGGAATTTTTGTTTAGAGAAGCCAGAATTTAAGTAGCTGTCTGTTTAGACTAAGCCTTTGAGGGTGGTTGGGTATTTGCCTGGTTCTGCACTTCTCTGCCCCTCCTCCCTTTACCCTTGCCCCACTTTTTGGGTAATCTCACTCTAACTCCATTCTCCAATGATATCACCAATCCTTGAGATGTTCCACTGCTACGAGTTCTATCCCCTTTGGGCAAAAGTGCCCCCCCCCCCATACAAGAGATCACATGGATGTAGCATTCACTTTTTTCTCTATGACCCTTTATAAGGTCATAGATTCAGAGATGAAAGAGGCCTTAGAAACCATCTAGTTTACCTTGTAGAAAAAGGTAGTACAAATAGCTCCATTTATAGATGAGGAAAATGGAGGATCCTGAGGGATAAAGAGTCACTTGAGGAAACTGAGGCTCTGAGATAGTGAGATAATTTCTCGTGGTTAGGGAACATAACTAGGACTCATTTCAAAGTCTGTGACTCCTTGTCTAGTGTTCACCCCCGCTATACCATCTTGAAGATGTATTTAAAAAACAGCTTCTGACCATTGCTTCTCTAATTACTTGTTCCAAGAGGCCTCTGTTCATCTCATAGATCAATTTGGAATTTAGAATTTTAAAAATGTTTTACCCTTTCCCTCTTCCCTACCACTGACAGAATGGAAGTCATCCAACCCTGACTGTACTGGGAGCAGTACTTTCTTTTTATTCATAGACAAATGGGGCAGTCTCTAGGTTGTGCTGGACGTAGCAGCAGCTGCCCACACTTGGTTCAGTTCCCTGCTTTTTGTAGCCTAGGGGGAAGTTGGCTGTCACATGATCAGTTAGTTAATTAACTAGAAAGGGGATTTAGTACATAATTTTCCCACCATGTGATTCTACTCCAAGTCCAGAGAGTTCAATCAGCCGTTAGCCAAATGCTCATGCTCTGGCTTTCCCAAAAGTGAGTGTCCTCACTGCCCAGCAGAGGGGATCAGCCTGACTACTGTCCCTCTCACCTACTTAAACTTCTGACAATTTAGGATGAGTTCGGTACAGATCTAGGAGTACACTCACTAGCTGTGTGACCTTGGGCAAGTCACTTAGCCCCAGTTGCCTCATCCTGGGTCATCTTCAGTCATCCTGATGAATATCTGGTCACTGGATTCAGATGGCTCTGGAGGAGAAGTGAGGCTGGTGACCTGCACAGCCCTCCCTCACTCAAAACAAAGTCATCTCATCATTTGTCTGATGGCATGGTCTTCTTCGGCAATGAAAGGCAAACACACACACACAAGGAGAACACTAGATAGAAGAAACACTACTAAAATAGTAAAAAAAATCCCCCAAATCATCTCTGTTCTTGAGCTCCTACCCCACATTTGCATAATATCCCTCTATTTGACTATTTTCTGTATTATTTTACATAAGTAATCTATAATGCAGCCACATAAATTTCATAATTCAGAACAAACAAAAGTTAAACTGTCTTCGATCATTTCAGAAACAATTATGACATTCTCCGGCTCTCCTTCCTGCTTTCCCCAGGTGGTAAATGATTCAGGGGTGAGAGTTACATGTCTAAGTCCTTTTTCAGGGAGCAGGGGCCTAAATCTACCTAGATAAGGAAACAGAGAGGAGGGAGTTTGTCCTTCCTACCTCTTTATCAGCTGGTACAGCTCAGAAACTGTTAGCCAGGTACCCTGGAATTCATCTCTGCTACAGACCTGACTCATTCTGCAATGCCAATATCCTATAGTCCTAGAAGGCAGGTTGAATCTCCATCTCTTCTAGTTCTGGCTCTCAACTCTTGAACTCTCTCAAAAGGTTGGGTCACTGCTACAGCCAGCAGGAGTCTCATCTGAAAATATCAGTCTGAGCACAGTGGTCATTGGTCTTTGTGGCCAGCATGGCATGGACCACATGTTGTCTTTACTTTTTTCTTTTTACAGCCTGAAACTTGAGGCTGAACAAAAGTTTTTTTCAAGAGCAGGAGAATTTTGGAGATTTGTGGGGTGTTGTATACACACTTAAAGCTTTTTTTTCCTGTGTCTTCCTGATTTCTTCCCCCAGCATTACTTCTTCAAGAGGGAAGAGTCATTAGGAATACCAGGTGCAAAATGTTTTGAGCAACTCTTCCCTAGGACTGATGGTTCTAAAATGGTATCACCCAGCCACCATGACTGGGCTTTGTATTGTGTGATGCAGGACATTACACAGCCCCAATTTGTGTATCTGATTCACTTCAGTGAATGTAGACTTTTCTCTCATCATGCATCCCCCACCCCTACTCCTAGATAACATGATGATGTATATCTCTTCCCCATCAACATTTTTAAGCAAATGGAATCAAGTTTAAATGAATGAAAGGAGAACTGATGGGAAAATTAGCAAAAAAAAAAATTCAGCCTATGTGTATGCAAAAGGGTTTATCTTAGACATTACAGAGCATTTGAGCTGGAGAGAACCTTCTAAATAGAGCAGAATAAATAATAAAAATAGAGAACCTTCTAAATAGAGCAGAATAAATAATAAAAATAGTAAAATAGCAAATGTAAATAGTAAAAAATAGTTAAAATAGTAAAAAAAAAATAGTTAAAAAAATTTCCCCTCTGTTCTTGAGTTTCCACCCCACATTTGTAATTTCTCTGAAGTCAAGCCTAGTCTCTTTCTTCTTTAGATGAGGTCATTGAGCCCCAAGTGATGAAGTGACTTACCCCAGGTCACCCAGTTAATTAGCAGCTGAGCTGGAACTCTAAAGCATGTTCTTTCCAATTCAGGGCTCTTCCCACATCATGATTTTATCATCCACAATCTAGTCCAGGCCCCTCATTTTAGAAATGTGGAAAACGATGTTCAAAGATGGGAAAGGACTTGCCTCACTCCACACAGCTGGTTCTCATAGCTTGGTGATGATAGTGGGAGGGAAAGGGGTAGGTTCAGCTGATTTTATCAATGAATCCTCAAGTCTCTTTGTTTTTTGCTTTGTTTATTATCTCTAGCTATCTAAAGCCACCTCTTTTTCCCACTTTCATTGCCTAACCACCTGCTTCTCTGAATCATTGCTCTG
The DNA here is from genome assembly GCA_023548195.1 of Bettongia penicillata ogilbyi. Lineage (NCBI taxonomy): Eukaryota > Metazoa > Chordata > Mammalia > Diprotodontia > Potoroidae > Bettongia > Bettongia penicillata. Next base: position 6,544,319 of record JAJHZJ010000092.1, read on the forward strand.
CAACATGGCACCCCAAAGCAGGGGGCCCAGGAGACTTCTCCAGTAAGTCATACTCAATGGTGGTCTTGAAATATGGGTCACATTTTGAGTTTGCAACATTCAGAGAGACTCAGGAAGGAACTGTAACTTGGTTAAAGTCCACGAGGTTCTGGGATTTAGAAAGATGAGAAATATCATGATTCATTTCTTTCTCCAGACTATAAATCAAGGCTTGACATTTAAATAAGACTGGGGAGGGCAACTCCTTCAACTTTTATGTAAGTTGTCTTTAGGTCAGTTGGTGGTACTTGCTTAGTCGTGGGGCTTCAAGGGAAAAAGAATTCTTAATTCTAAGTAGAACTCTGTTCATCTTGTAAATAGGGGTTTATTCAAATGAGGTATATATCTCTGTTTTGTTCATCTGCTTTCTGGGACCACTCAACTTCACAATTTATTTTTGGGGGCTCTTGCTCTTTGAATACTTGTCAGCTGCTTTTTGAAGTACCATGTTTCTCTTTTGTAAATTCCTCTCAATAAAATTTTATCTTTCCGTTAGCTTTGGCTTGTAACAATTAAATCTTCACTTCTTTTCAAAGTAAAATGTTGTTGCCATGAGAAACTTCCCTGGAAGCAAGGAAGTATCTCAGAGATGCCAGTTGTCTGTCACAAGGGAAACTGGCTGAAAGAGTGGGGATGATTCACTTCCAGCCAGTTGTAATTATTGGAAAACAGCTTGAGACAAGTAGTGGCCTCATCTTGGCAATGAAGGATGGGATTAAAAAAAAAAAAACAAATAACAGATAACCCCCAATCGTGCCTTTTTGGCCTTTGGAATGCAGGACACACAATGCTTCCCGATCAGATTTACCTGTGCTGGACCAAGGCAGATTTATACCAACTACTTAAGACAGATTTAGTGGTAGCTAGCTGGCATAGTGGATTGAGCATTGGACTTGGAGTCAGAAAGACCCCAATATGAATTGGACACATTAGCTGTATGCCATCAGCCACAATTTCCTCATCTGTAAAATAAAGATAATAATAGCACCTACTTCAGGGGTTGTTGGGAGGATCAATATAAACCCTAAAATGATACATAAGTTTTAACTATTATTAGGAAATCTATAATCATAGAGCTGAAAGGGAAGATTCTCTAATGTAGAATCTTCATTTTCTTAATGATAGAATTGAGGGTTGGGGAGGTCAAATGACTTGTCCAGAATCACACAGTTATCTGAAATTCACATCTAGGACCAGGATCTTTCTAGACCTTCCCATTCTTAGTCAACTAACTTCTTTTTCCACCGTAACACACTGGCATTCCCTCTAGGCACAATTTTGCAATGTTATGGGGAAAATGGGAGCTTGAAATTGGACATTTTCTGGGGTGGAAAGTTGACTGTATCACCATTGAAGCTTATTAGATTACTGAAGCTTTTAAAACCAAAAAGGATAGGGAGGGGGAGGAAACCTCGTCTGAATTCAGAACTCACAAAACCACAGAATGATAGATTTTGAGCTAGACAGAGATCAGCTTGTCCAACCCTCTCATTTTATAGAAAAGGAAACTGAGAAATTCCATGATTTTCCCAAGGTAATATAGCTAACCAGGATCACAGGCAGGATTTGAACTCAGGCCATACTGACTTCAATCTCAGCATGTAGACTGTTATATCATGTGAAAATACCAGAATCTTTGAGATGAATCTTTAGTGATCACTTAATCCAATTACCTCATTTTAAAAATGAGGAAACTTGAGTCCCGGAGAAGAGAGGGGATTTGTCTATCTTCACATAATTTGTGAGGGGCTCACTCAATCCAGTATTCATTCCATCTTTTAAAAAAATGGGGCTCAAATGACAAAAAGATTGTCATTTGATGTCAGGTTTCAAACCTTCTCAGGCAAGGCAACAACCTGACTGACTGACAAACCCTTTGGACTAACACCAGAATGGGTTTCATCTTCTCTCTCCCAGTCAAAGGTATCCCTGGGCCAATCAGCAAGCAATGATTAAACACTTTACTGTGTGTCAGTCACTGTGAAGAGTGCTGGTGGCAAAAAGTAAAAGCACAATTTGTCCTTGTCCCCAGGACACTTGTATTCTCTCAGAGGAGATATGTACATATGTCATTATAAACAAAATACAGAATGGGTGGAGGGTAATCTCGGAGGGGAAGGCACTAGATTCTGAGTGGACCTGGAAAGATCCCTTGCAGAAGCTAGTGATTGAGTTAAGTCTTGGAAGCCAGGAAGAGATAGAAGCAGAGAGAAGAAACCAGAAGGAGAAAATTGCCTAGTAAATGTTGATATCATTGAGGAATGGAACAGTTGTGGTGGGAAACTGGAGAGCAGAGCACAACTCTTGCATGTCTGCCCACCCTTGGTTGACTTCATCCAGTTAGGCACTATTTTGGTACAACAACCATAACAACAACAGATTCTATGCCAGGCACTATGTGTACTTTACAAATATTATCTCATTTGATCCTTGCAACCACCCTACAGGTAGGTGGTATTGTTATCCTCAATTTTCAGATGAGGAAACTGAGACAGAGAAACTCACTTTCCCAGCATTACACAGCTGATAAGTATCTGGGGCTGTATTTGAACTCAGGTTTTCCCGACTCCAGGTTGATGCTTTATTCACTGTGCCATCTAGCTGAATCACCTATACCCATGTTCTGGGTGTTGTGTAGAAATGCAGATTGCCATTGAAGGACCTCTCACTTAGATGGAGAAGATGGACACCCAATCTACCCCAGAGGGAGATGGAAAGATAAGGATAAGACTGGGGGCACCTGGACAGGTACTGGTGCTGAAGGAGATGAGGGACAGCAGAACTGAAGTACTCTCCTCAAGGAAACAGAGATGTGAAATTGGATTGAGAAGCAGACATATGGGACAAGTCTCAGCGGAAGGGAAGGGAAGGGGTTTTAGCAGGAAGGATGGCCAATGTAGAGTCTCAGAGACATGGCAGCTAGATTTGTTTGGATGGAGTGGTTACAAGGATCAGGGAATCTGGGCTGATAAGAATGAAATAGTTATGGTAGAGGGAAAACCATATTTGGAGAGGCCTTAAAGCTTCAGAAGGGAAGTTTGACTTGGATAAGGGAAGCCAAAGACAGGTGGTTTGCACAGACAGTTCTCATAGCATCATGTTGCCTACTATTCTGTAGTGGATGGATGGTCAGGGGAATAGACTAGGGATAGGGAAGGTGGTGGGGATTCTCTTGTTCTCCTCTGGTAGAGAGTTGATGAAGGCCTAGACTAGGGTGAGGATTATTGCAGAGAAAGGATATATAGAATTGAACAGTAGCAAGATGGAAGTGGGTTATTATTGACATCCTGGGGGTAGGGAAATGGTGAGCTCAGTCTTGGCAGGTTCCTTGCCTTTTTTTTTTGAGACTGGGTTTCCCAGTCTTGTCTAAGTTGGAAGGTCAGTAGCCATTCATGGACTTGATCCCAATACTGATTGGCACAAATTCTTTAACCTGCCCTGTTTCTCCCACTTGTATTGGTTTCCCCTTCCCTAGGCAGTCAGATAGTCCTGTTTTCTGGAGGACTTAACCATATTCTTGCTAGACTTAGTGTGGACACCCAGCCAGGTTTAGCCTTCCTGTATCTCAGAACTCCTGAGCAATGCACCAGCCTTTGCCTCCCCAGCAGAAGGGACTGCAGGCATGTACCACCAAATCAGGCTCAGTCTTGACATGTTCATGTCTCATAGGATACCCACCCCATTTGTTCAAATACACACCTCTGAAACGCTGCAACAGTTTATTGAAATACAGAATGAGACAACCAGAAGGCAAGGCACCCACAGACATTTACAACAAAGACAGATATACAAGAAATGGCCTAACCTTATTCTCCACCCTATTTCATTCCATTAGCAAAACACCTTTTGTACACAATGGGAGGAGATCTGAAGCAATCACTATTTCCATCCAGTTTTCTCTGAAATGTATCAAGGTGCAAGACATATGTGAAGTCCTCTTACCAAAGGGCTACAGGTAGAAGGAATTCTATGCTATAACCAGCTTCTCAACTGCAAAACCACATCAGGAGGCTAGCCAGAACAGGTTAACCCCAAAGAAGGAAGACAATCATAGACAAAACCACACAAAACAGTCAATTGCTTCCTGAAAGAGACAACTCTGGACATTTAACTCCCTAGTTTCCTGGCAGGGAGAGGGGAGGTATTGACATTCTGTTTCTATTTCCATTGGATTTTCAGGCTATGGAAGTCATGTTTTGTAGCCTTGAACAACCTCCACCCAGAGGGATGGATAAATTTCCCAGGTTTCACTGCTACTGGGGGATAGTTGGTATCTTTGAGGGGGAGAGTACAAGTGAGATGACAAATAGAAAGATGACAATATTTTGATGAGTGGATTTAAGGGGAGAGTTAAGGATTTTGAAATGAGTCCTTAAATGGAAGTCAAATAGAAACCTGGAAATTAGCTCCCTAAAATGGGAGCCGGGTGGTGGGATGGAAACGGAAATTTCATGAAGTGTAATTTGGAGGTGAGAGGAGATGGGTTAGTTTTCAGGCATGCAGCCTCAAGGAAGCAACCACACAGACATTCCATTCATCGGCAGTTCTGCGGCAGGAAGTTGGGAGGGTGGGAATGTGCTTTTTGCATGAGATCCCAGCTCTCTATGCAAAGCGGACAGACCGGCTGCTCCCACAGCTGAAGCCCAAGGAGCGGGGCTGGCAGGGGGCACATGAATCAGGTGCCATCACTGTGTAACTACCCCCAGAGGCAGAAGGACCAGAGGCAATCTGGAGTCCTGAGGTGGTGCTGCAGGTGAGACCCCCACAGGTCACCCCACCCCGGGAACTGCTGACACCTGTGGGATGAGAGACAGCGATGTGAAGGGATTGAATTGACTGATCTCACATATTTCCCTTGTTACCATCCAACTCCCTCCAGTATTCAGGGCATGTCATAGAATCAGCTATGACCAAGTAGATGTCAAGTAGTATCTAGGTCATGGAATTTAAGAATGGTATGAGACCTTGAAAATCATCTTGCACAACTGCCTCCTTTTATAGAAGGGAAAACCAAGACCCACCCCCACCCCCCTCAAATAAGGTGACTTCCCAGTATCACAAAGTTAGTTAACTGCAAGGATGATACTAGAATTTAGGACTTCTAACTCAGGGATCCAGTACCCTAAAACTGCTTTTATTCTCAGTATCAGAACTAATTGATCTCAGGAAAGGAGTGGGAGGAAGATCAGTTAGGATGAGGGCGTAGCCTAGAAGGGTTCTCATAGTCTGCATTCTTGCCACCACTAGAAAGCTGTTTGTTGTAGCTTTAGTGCCTATGATCCACCCTCTCCCCTGGGACTTCCCAATAAGCCTTCTGGACACATGGTTGGAGACCCACTGATTTGTGTAGATTATGGACCCAAATTTTTCAGTTGGAACCACTAGCTTTCCCCAACCAAACCATATCATCAAAAGGTTTGGGTGAAGGATACTTACAGACGTTTACAGAGCCCACACCTTCACACAGCCTATGGGGAAAGGAAAAGTAAGAGAGGTTAGTCCTGTGTATCCCAAGTCATCTTCCTTGAGGTAAGAGAACTATGCTCACGATGATGTTTCAAGGCACTCACAGGGATGGAGGGAATGTCTCTGGGGAATGAACCCTTTGGTGGCACCTGTCTTTCTTGAATTCCCCAAACCTAAAGTCTGTAGGTTATTCAAGTTTTATCTTCCATTTGACCAAAACTTTTCTTGTAGTTGGATCTGTTGTATTTAGAATTAGGAGAAATGTCTACTGTCCCTAAACCACCTGATCTGGCCCCATATTCCACAATTGCTCTTGGTAGGTCATGCCAAAATTTCACATTGAGCTCTTTTGCTGCAATAGTCAGAGATAGACTTGCATGGGATTTTCATTCCTTCTACATTCCTTCATGTCTCTAGGTGGTCTCACCTGTGCTCCTCGCCCTCCAACAGCCGTTTGTAGGTGGCGATCTCAATGTCCAGCCCCAGCTTGGAGTTCATGACCTCCTGGTATTCCTTCAGCAGACATGCCATGTCCTGTTTGGCCTTCTGCAGGGCTCCCTCCAGCTCAGCCAACTTGCACTTGGCATCATTGAGGGCAGCCTCACCCTGCTGTTCAGTCTCTGCTACTGCAGCCTCTAGTTTACAACGCTATGGGGTGGTACAGAGGGAGGAAGGAATGAAAAAATACCTTTAGGTTGCACCACATGATGGGGAAAGAAAGGATGGTAGAGGAATTCTGGAGGCAGAAGGATATGAGCTGAGGTTGATAGCCAGGGAAGAACAGGGGGAAATGGGAGATATAGGCAGAAAGAGTGGTTCTTGGCTTCTTGACTTTTATCCTACAGGTTATCCCTTCATCTATATTTTTGTTATCCCATTAATGATTCTGTCAGGGTTACCCCACAGCAATAAGAATTCATAGAACTTAGAGATAAAAGTTGCCAAGTGCTGCTAAGGATAGAGTGTTGAGTCTAGAGTCAAGAAGACCTGAGTTCAGATCTGATTTCAGATACTTACTATAACCCTAGGCAAGTCACTTAACTGTTGTCTGCCTCAGTTTACTCAATTATAAAAAGGGGATAATATTAGCATCTACCTCACAGAGTTGTTGTGAGGGTCAAATGAGACACTCATTGCAAAGTGCTTAGTCCAGTGCCTGGTGATCATTTGCTAAATAGTTGTCTCTTTCCTTCCTAAAAGACCTTTTGAGGTCATCGAGTCCAGTACCTTCATCTTAAAGATGAAGAAAGCAGACCTCAGAGAGGCTAAGTGACCAAGGTCATGCAGATGGTTGACCCCCATTTTAGAGCTCTTCAGGGTCATTTTCCACAGTCCCTCATGATTTCACATTAGAAAGTGCTTCATAATTAACCATTATCTCTCCTTCTGGAGTGATTAGAGATAGTTTTCTGGAATTTTTCATGTCTGAATGGACAGTGGTCCCTAAATTCTACATCCCCCAGAGCTGAATCTGTTTTCCTGACTTTAGGGTCAGTGGGAGTCAATGACAGCACTCTCATTTTTATCCAGTCCCCCTATAATTTGTGACACTGTAAAGTTTCTTATAAACCCCCTCAGTTTCCCCATTTGAAAAAATAGCCCCGAGGCCATTCATCCCTGAGGCTTCCCACATACATATACTGAAGTTGAGTTTAGAGAAGTCTATGTATGTCATTGACTTTGGAAGGGGAAGAAGAATAAGGGTTGTAGAGGCAAAGACTTTCCCCTTCATCACTCATACCTGACACTTGGCATTCTCAATCTCAGCTGTCAGCCTCTGAATGATGCGGTTCAGTTCATTCATCTCCTCCTTGGTCCTCCGAAGGCTTTCCCCATGGCGGATCACTGTGGCCTTCATCTCCTCACACTGCAAGGGTATGAGAGATGAAAGTGATTAATGGAGACTGTCGGGGACAGGGACACTTGTAGGTCTTCTAGTAATACTTTTCATTCTGGATTTCAAGACCTTTCTACCATCTCATATTACCTCCTCCTCTCCATCACTTCCACCGAAGTCTGCCATTTTCCCTCTGCAGCTGTATCTCCGTTGTGGAGTTCTATACCACACATCCAAGATATCCATCCCCATCTCTTCCATTAGACTGAGAAATCACCCATTCCAGGGCATATTCCAGTAGAATGCTAGTTCGTGTTAGGGACTATTTTACATTTTATTTTTGAATTCTTAGTACCTTGAACATAGTAGTTGCTTAATAAGCAGCCCCAGTCAGGCAAACCTAATCCTTCTCTCCCCCTTCCCTGTGTCCCCCAGTTCTCACACTTCTGAACCTTCACCAAAGTTATTCCCCGTCTTTGCCATCCTCTAACCTCTTCTTCTCTCAACCCTTCCATCTATTTGCTTCCTTCTACGCTCTCTCCTCCAGAAGGCCTTCCTGAATGAGCACACCCACCATATTCCTACTTTCTCCACTATACTCTTCTCAATCATGGGACTACAGACATAGAACTGGAGTCATCTATTTCTTCCACTTAATTTTATAGATGAGGACAAGAGAGTTCAGTGATTTGACCAAAGTCAAATATGTAGTAACTGTTGGGGCTGGGTTCAGAATCCAGGGATTCTGATTCTCCTTTATTGCACCAGGACACAGGTGTGCAGTCATGTGTCTGGTTAACCCATAGTCCGCCATTTTCTCTCTACAGTTGTATCTCTATCACGGAGCTCTAAACTACACATTTCAGATATCTATCCCATCTCTTCCATTAGATTGAGAACTCCCCCATTGCAGGGCACATACCAGTAGAATGCCAACTCCTAGAATGGACTGTTTTCAATTTTGTTTTTGAATTCTTAGTACTTGAATATATAGTTGCTGAATAAATGCTTGTGGGATTAGACTGACTTGGACTGGCTTGCCTCTTCCTTTTGACTTTCCCCCAGCATATGGCATTACTATTATTTTAAGGATTGGAGGGGTGGTGCCAACAAGGCAGGGAGTACTAATGCATGTAGGAAGAGTGACCAAATGGGGCTGAATTAGCCAGGGATGCAAGGAGAAGGTGAATGGGAATTTGGAAATACATGGAATTTCCATAAGTATTTAGAATCAGAGAATTATGAAACGTTAGAGATAGAAGGAACTTTAGAGGGCATTTAGTACAAAGTTCTTATTTTGTGAGTGAAAAGTTCTCACCATGATGAATCTATGGCCTTCACTTCATCAAAAACTATGGGACAAAGGGACTGTCTGAGCCTCTGAGTGGTGGTGTGGGTTATCAGAGTTCACACCACTGTTAAGATTAAAAAAACTGGGACTAGGAAAAACACTCATTTGCTGAGAAATTGGGACTAGAAAAAAAAACTCTCATATGCTGGGATGGAATTAAAACACAGCAACTTTCCAGATGGATTTCCTTTGAAAGGCAGTTTTATGACACTTATTCCCTGGCTTATGCATATTCATTTGAATACCATTTTGTGAGTCAAAGAAGAAGGGCTGGCATAGGGCTAGGAACCTACCACTTTATGGTGAGGATCATAAATCTATATCTCCAACATGACTCTGGATCTGCAGTCTACCCCTTCGTTCTTTCACTCCCAACTCAACTTCTTGCACCCCTATGAGAGGGACTGGAAATTCCATTTGGAAAAATGCTCCTTACAGAGCTGTAGAGGGCTCTGAGAATCTTTGTCCGTTTTGAAAAGCTCCTCCTGGGTCCTGGAGTTTGGCTGTCTTGGGTGAAAGCATGAGGTTGTGACTCTATTGACCTTGTACTTGATAGAGCCCTCTGTGTGTGTGTGTGTGTGTGCGCGCACACACACGTGCACCACATGATACCAGCATGAGAAGGGAAAAAATGGAGCAGATCAAGAAGGTTAGAAAGCTAAAGAGTAGGAAGCAGGGGAAAGAATGAAAGAGAATAAAGAGAGCTATAGAGCAGAGGAAAACCGATATAGTATAGCTCCTGCCTTGGGAGAGCAGGCTTAGGGGGAGGGGAAGAGGGGAGCTGTTCTCCCTTTGAAACACGACCTGAAAGACAGAAAGCCTCTTTACATACAAGTTCAGCATGGTGTCGTGGAAAGATGATTGGATTTGGCATCAGGGAATCTGTGTGTTTAAATCCCAGCTCCGACATTTATTAGCTGTGTGACTATAAGTGAGTCACATCAGCTCTTGGGGACTCCTACCTATTTCTTCATCTGTGAAATGGGTATGAAAGTACACATAATGCCTACTTCATGAGACTTTGTGATAAAAGGACTCTTTAGCCCTTAAAGCATTGTAGAAAAGAGAGCTATCATACCACCAACCCTCCCTGGGCATATCTGACCCAGGTGCCAAAGCATCTGAAGCTACTGATGTACCTTAGTGCGGTACCAGGATTCGGCCTCGGCCCGGCTGCGGCTAGCAATGTCATCATATTGAGCCTTGATCTCGGCCACTATGCAGTCCATGTTCAGGTCACGGCTGTTGTCCATCTTGACAATGACTGAAGTGTCTGAGATTTGTGATCGGAGGATCCGGATCTCCTGTGGGGGCCAATATCCAGCACATTCAGGCCAGTCCCTCCCACCTCTAGAGGACAGAGGAATGTCCTCCCTGGGGCCAGGCAGGGACTCAAGCCATGACTGCTTCATGCATGTATTCACATACAAACAAGAAAACATGCATATAGATATGTAGCTCACTTCACATATAGCCAAGAACATGCACACATGCATAGTCACACAGAGAGCTATACAACCAGAGACCCATGTGCTCACACAGACATATGAACAGAGAAAAGTATAAGTATATATATATGTGTGTGTGTGCACACATACACACATGTATGTATATACATACAAACACAACCACACATATAGTCATGCATACACATCATACATGTAGATACATAGACACTCCATGTACATTCTTGTCCAGCTTGAAATTCTGTGTTTATATTAATAACAGAGGGCTGTTCTGAAAGCCAGGAATTCAGGTCATGACTCTGTTGCATAATGATCCTAGGACCCTAAATATGACACTAACTCTCCAAAGCTAAGTTCCAGGCTGGCTGTCAGCTGCCTTCATTTGAGGAGTTAAAGTCCTTTCTTGGTACTTCCTAACAACAATTGAAATCACTGGCCCACTAGACTCCCATTCATATACACAGACAAGCAAGGCAATGTGCAGAAGGATGTACTAACAGGCACAAGTCTGTTATGGCTGTTGTTCATATATCTGCATGTAAGCATCCTCTCATGTGCACACACCTGTGAACATACACACATGCCCATCTACCCTCAACAGCTGATTCACTACCCCAGGGCTGGCACCCTGGCTGTATCCCCATCCTCCTCACCTCCTCATACAGAGCTTTTAGGAAGTTGATCTCCTCTACCAGAGCCTCAGCATTGGCCTCCAGGTCAGATTTCCGCAAGTAAGCACAGTCCACATCCTGAAAGTGGGGAGGAAAAGGAGAATGGAATCACAGGCTGGCAAGTCTCCCATGGAAGCCCCTTTGGGCTCCTAGGAGTGTGAGATTCTCCCCCAAGGAAGCTGCTAGAAGATGGGGTGTGTTGGCCATTTCCCTCAGCCTACTCACCTTCTTCAGCACCACAAATTCATTCTCAGCTGTGGCCCTGAGGGCTACTTCCTCTTCATACCTAGGCATGGGGAGACAGAAGATCAGAAGCTGTGGAGGGGGGCCCATGTTCTCATGACCCAAGTCCAACAGTCAAAACGAAAGCTCCCCCCTACACTCCCTACCTGGCTCCCTTTAGTGCACTGTCCCACACCCGCTCTATGCATTCATTATTCATGGACCAATCAACAGAAGCAACTTGGAAGTTTGGGTAGATCAAGTTTCCTGACTGAAAGCCAGGGAAGCCTGACTTCATATCCCACCTCAGATATTTACTTACTAGCTATGTGGTCCTGGGCAAATTACTTAATATCTCAGGGCCACAGGCAATTTTCTAAAATTCCAAGTTCAATTCTGGTCTCAGATACGTAGTAGCTGTGGGACCCTGAGCAGTTCCCTTAACTGCTGCCTGACTCAGCTTCCTCAACTATAAAATGAGGGTCACAATAGCACCTCCCTTCCAGGGTTGTTGTGAGGATTGAATGAGATACAATTTGTAAAGCACTTAACACAATGTTTGGTTCAAGTAGGTGCCTAATAAATGCTCATTGTCTTCCCTTTCCTTGCCCCTAAATTGAACAGGGTTTTGATTTACATTGATAGAGGAGTACAGAAAAAGAGTCAGGGACCCTGACACTTCTAGCTGTATAAGTCACTTAAACAGTCAGTGTTAGTCACTTAGACTTACTAATTGTAAGTAAGAGGTAAAATGGCTAGCTAGGTGAATCACTTAATCTCTTAAGGTCAAAGTTTCCTCATCTATAAAATGAAGGGGCTGGATTCCATATTCCCTAAGGTCCCTTCTAGCTCTGAATCTATAATTCAATGATCCATTTCAAGCTGGATTCTCTGCCAACTCCAAGGTTCCCATTTTTCTTGGCCAAAGCAAGGCAAATTCAATTGCAGGAGTCTCATTGCATTGGAAAGTTCATACTTCTCTCAAGGAAGAGATGTCAGTCATAGCACTTCAGAACCATATAGAAGTAGGTTTTGTATTACCCAATGCTTGGGACAAACCCTACCACAGGGAATCCCCCTCTATATAGAGGAGAATCAGGAGATCTTTTTCAAAAAATTGACTTGGGGAGGTCATTAGTCATTGGACTTGGTAGACCTTTAGGAAATTAGACAGGCTTATAATCTCCTGTTACATTTTTGATTTTACCTCTGCTAAAATTAGTTCCATCAGCTACATTACTCTTTTGTTAACTCAAGTCATGAAACAAACCATGAGCCCATGTTTTCTCATGTAATTGAGGTAAAATTGTGTCCTGAGGTCCACAGGGTCCCAAATCACTCACACAATGAGTCACTTTGCCCTCACCAAGTCCTTTGCTGAGCTCTCTAATGCCAAGTTTCAGTCACCTCCCATGACAACCTCTCAGCTCCCTCTCCCCCATCACTTACTTCTTCTTGTAGCCCTCCAACACCTCCTGCATGTGATTGAGCTCAGATGCCAGGCGCCCGCTGTCAGCTTCCACACACTCCAGCTCCCGCTTCAGGGTCTCAATGTAACCATTGAACAGGGGCTCCATGTTGCTTTGGCAGCATCTCTGGTTTTGGTAGAAGTTCCATTTGGTCTCCAGCAGCTTGTTCTGCTGCTCTAGGAACCGAACCTGCAGCATGAGAGAGAGAGAGAGAGAGAGAGAGAGAGAGAGAGAGAGAGAGAGATCATGGAAGAGCCAGCCACTGCTCAGAGGAAGGTAGAGCACACTCATCTCTAGGTCTCTATTCTTGCCATAGGGTAAAGTTGTTCCCTAACTGCCTTCTGTTTTCTTGGGAAGTAAAACACGACAGAGTATTTCCACTCCAGGTCTCTTAGTGTGGGCCTTCCCCTTCATAGAGAAGGTCCTACCTGGTTGCCTGGAACATTGGAGTCAACTGAAGAACACACAGGAGGAAATACCACTGGACTGATACTATCTATTGCCTTTAAGTGTTCTTAGAGAGCATCATTGCATGTAGTAGATACTTAAGAAATGTCTATCATATGTATCATTGGGACCTTAGTATTAGTGAGACCGTCAAGGTCAATCCTGCAGAAGGGGCACCCAGATTACTACCCGGAGGAAGGACAGAAGTTTATCATCTGCCTCTCCCTAACCCCTTTTCTTCCACTGTCCACTAAGCAATTAGCAAAATACATCTGCTCCTTCCATGGTTTTCCATCCTTCTAATCAAATGTAGAAAGGCATCCCCCAGAAAAACAGGAAGAATTTTGACTTCAGAGACAGATTAGATCTATCGCTGGCAAGTTGGAAGATGGTGGAAAAGTAAGCTCTCCTGTCGGACCTTGGTTTAAAAGAGTATTTCCACCTCTATCACTGCATTTGGAATCAAAGGGCCTAGGCCTGAATCTTTGTTCTCACTATCTCTGTGACCTTGGACTATTTGTTGACTCTCTTGGTATCTGTTTCCTTATTTATAAAATAATAGGGTTGAACTGGCTGACTCCTACTCTACCTTCAAGCTCAAAAAATATGAAAAGCTTTTAAGTCATTTCCTGTGCCACCCACCCAGACCCTCAGTTTCCTCATTTTTAGAATAGAGATATTTATTCCGTCCATCTTACTGAGGATTGAATGAGATAAGGTCATATTTTGAAAATTATAAATGTCATGCCTATTTGAGGCATTACTGGTGTTTTTTCTGCTTTCTAGGTATGTCCCATTCTTCCCATCAGACTGGGAGTTCCCAGAGGCCTGTGCTCGCTCTCTCTCTCTGTCTCTCTCTGTCTCTCTGTCTCTGTCTCTCTCTGTCTCTCTCTCTGTCTCTCTGTCTCTCTCTCTGTCTCTCTCTGTCTCTCTGTCTCTCTCTGTCTCTCTCTGTCTCTGTCTCTCTCTCTGTCTCTCTCTCTCTCTCTCTCTCTCTCTCTGTTACTGCCCAGAGCTTGGCTCTGCATGAAAGATGGGAGGCCACATGGTGCAGCAGGTGAATGCCCCATCATATAATGGGGCAATAAGTTGGAGCCAGAGCACCTGCGTTCAAACTCTAGCTTTTGCTATTCTTCTGAGCTGCCATTTTTTTATTTGTAAAATAAAGAACTTGGATCAGGTGATCTCTGAGCCCCCTTCTGCCTTCTAACTTGAAGATCTCAGGATCCTGTGACTCAGAGTGGGCTAGGAGGTAACACTGACCTTGTCAATGAAGGCGGCAAACTTGCTGTTGAGACACTTAATCTGCTCCTTCTCCTCATGCTTCACACACTGGGCGTTGGGGTCGATCTCCAGGTTGAGGGGGGTCAGAAGGCTCTCGTTGACGGACACAGTGGTTATGCCGGGGGGGCTGGGCCCACACACTCCCCCAGAGCGATAGCCGAAGCTCCGGCTACAGCCAATGGAACGGTAGCTTCCCACGGAGATTCGGGGGCCACAGGACCCCACATTACATAGACTGCGGCTGCCAAAGCTGGTCAGTCCCCGGTAGCAGGACACCCCACGGTATGGGGCAGCGGTGATGCAACAGCGGTTGCCCGTCTTGGGGGCCACAGCTGAGCAGGAGCTGAAGTTTCTGGTGATACCACATCCTGAACTGATACGATAGGAACGGCAAGACATGTTGCTGGTTGGGTCTGAGTGGTGGAGTGTGGAGAATTGACAGGTACCAGCAGCAAGAGAGTGGGACTTGGATTCCTTCTATCCTCTCGGATCCAACTAAGTCCTTTTATTAGTGGGCAGAGGTGGGGTTGGCCGCATAAAAGGAGTGAAAAGGCATTTTATCTTGTTTATTAGCTTGGGGAGTTTGCCAGCAACTCCCCAAAGACTCATCTTAATGGTGAGCTCAGAGGCGACTCTGGGGCGATGTAATAGTATTGAAGATGTTATTAGGAACACGATGTGTTTGCACTTTTCATCTTCAAAGCTCGTTTACATACATTAAGTAATTAATTTTCACAGTCTCCCTGTGAGGTATCCCCAACCCACACCCAGAGACTGAGTTGAACTCCTAAACAGACCAGAAACAGGGGGGATCAGAAGATGAGTTTTAGGGGACATGGAAGATGTTGGGGGTCTCAAGTTTTTAACAGTCGAACTACTAGGGCTGACCTGAACCTTGTAGAAGTCATTACATCGATCTCTTTTCTCTATTCAGGATTCAGTTCTCCCTTATTCTTGAATTAAACACAACTCCATTGTCATAAAGCCTGGAGGGTACCAGACCTATACTTCACTGCTTAGAAGAGTGACCCTGAAAGGTCATTTTAATTATCCCCCTGCCTCCCACAATGCCTATAGAGTACGGAAGGCAAAGTAGCTATTCTATTTGACCCCTCTAGACAGCCCAGAAAGTCTGGCTCTGGCTTCTCTTTCCAGTGAAATCCTAAACCACCTCCACTAGATTATCTGTGGTCACAAGAATGAGAGCCATCAGGTAATTTTAAAAAGTTGTTTCTGTTTCTTCTCCCACAAACCATTTCCCTGGACTGTTCAAAAGACTTGGTAGCCCTTAATAAGGACGCTTGGGAAATGACTGAAAGGAGAAACTAGAGCCTAGAAAAACCACAAGTTGGAGAAACAGTCCCTGGACACTGAGGAGTTGACGGTGTTCTATTAAGATGTGTTCTGGTCATCTTTCTCCAGTTGCTTGAAAGAAACAGATCTTCAAATTCCCCCTCTTACAAAAGGTGCTGGATAGATGGATAATCCATCTCCCTCTGTAGCTTAGGAAACGTTCATTCATCCAAGAACATTTAGGGATAGGAAGATGGAGAGGATGCATTCTTGTGGTTCCTCCAACCCGAAGAACTCTAAATTTCTTGCTCCAGGAGGCTCTGAAAGTGCCTGACGCTACCCACTACCTCCTTATGTGTCCTTGGGCCAGTTGTTAGCATAATTGTTGCTATTGCCCTAATGTTTACTAAGTAGCAACTATGTACAGGGATTCCATGAAACTGACAAGACATGATCTCTACTTCCCAGGCAATGAAAGACAGTCCACATTTTTAAAAGGAGGATAAAAATTAAACTTTCTTCATTCTCTGCTACCTTATTCAAGTGGCCTTTCTTGATTAATTTATATTCACCTTTCCTTCACATCCTCAGCAGGATGTCTTAAGTTTTGTTTATCTGTCCTTGGGTGTTTTCTGTCTCTCTGTCTCTGTCTCTATTTCCATCTGTCTCTTTCTCTGTCTCTGTCTCTTCCTCTCTGTCCCACTGTCCCTCTGTCTCTGTAAGGTATGAGTGAATTTAGTATTTGGTGCAGGGAAGGGTGGACTTTGGCTACCTGGGGCTGGGCAGTGCTTCCAGAAGTAACCAGTGAGAAAAGAGGAGGAAGGACCCACCTTTCAGAAGAGTAAAAAGGCTCGGGACTGCCCCTTTACTTTCCATTTTTTCCTTCATGTTGTCCTCAACAAGCATGCCCCATTTTTTTTCTCTGCAAAGTCACTCTTGGTGTTCATTGTTTGTTTTGATTTTTTGGGGGTGACTTCACCTGTCTGAGTTTTTGCATAGTTAAAATGGGGGCAATAATAGACTCATAGGTTTTGGAGCTAAAGGGGGCCTTAGAGCTTATTTCGAACAGGAATTCCTGTCCTTGGGTCCATGGATCTCCAAGGGGTCTAGTGAATAGATTTTAGGGGTTCCATAAATGTGGATGGGAAAAATTACATCTTTATTTCAGTGTAATTGGTTTCCTTTCTAATACTATGTTATCTTGCTTATTCAAAACCATCATTCTGAGAGGAGTTCCATTGGCTTTACCAGAATGCCAAAGGGATCCATGACTCAAACGAGGTTAAGAACTCTCAGCCTTCATATTTTATAGTGGAGAGGGGAAACTGGGGCCCAAGGATACATGATATAACATGATGTAGTAAGTGGTAGAGATAAAATAGGGACTTTCAGAACTGGATAGGACTAGAGAGATCATTAATTCTCATCCCAACATTTTATCGAAAGGTTGAGGCCCAGAGAAGGCTAACAACTTGCCCAAAGTAGCATCAGGTTCTTGGAGAACTGGCATTAGAAGCTAGGCTTTATGACTTTCAGAAGAGTGCTCTTTTCATGTCAGCGATCATTCTTACCATATCAGAGAGACACCAGTGGGAATGAGGGTCTCTGGGGTGAGAGTCATTTATCAAGAGGGCCAAATGTAGGTATGTAAAACATTTTTAAAATCTCAGAGTCAACTCTACTTGAATGCTAATATGACAAGGAGTACACGCTATGACTTCTACTGAGGTCCCCACACTTCCGTCATCATCATTATCATTAACAGGCATTTATTAAGCTCTTATTGTGTGCCACACATTGTGCTAAATGCTGAGAACATAAACAAATTAAAAAAAAGAGTCCCTGCCCTCAAGGAGCTTATGATCTAATGTTATATCTATGTTAATCTAATTAATTGATGTTAATTAATTAATGTTAATATATTACAATCTAATAACATGCAAATAACTTTACACTTGAGATATGTAAAGGTAAGGTAATCTCAGAAGGAAAGTAATAGCAGTGGGGAGGAATGGGAGAAAAAAGTGGGAAAAGACTCTTACTGAAAGTAGGATTTGAACTGTCTTTCAAGGTGAGGAGAGCTGCCATTCTAGCCTCAGGAGACAGAGCCCAGGGAAAGGCAAGGAAGGTCAAGTTTCTCCAAGCCTTGTGTCCATGTTTTGGTACTCAGGACAGAGTGTTGTCTGACTGCTGTGGGACAGGAAGCAGGAGATAAGGTTGGGGGTGTGAGATTTCAGGCATCTTTGAAGTCAGGAAGGAGTGGCCCTATACGGGGAGAGAAGGGAGTGGGAATGTTGGAGACATGGAAGGTTTCACTAATGCTGCCCATGATCATAAAAACCACACCCTGCAAGACTTCTCTTATAAATCTCCTCCCCACCTTCTTTGACTTTGTTGGAACTTTTAGAAGTTAAAATCTATCCCTGCCTCTCCTTGGTATGGTGGAGTATGAGAGTAGGATGCTGAAGGGGACACCAACCTAGAAGAAATTCAAAATCTTGACTTCTGCCCTGTCTGTTTGGATTGCCCTACCTGCATGCACTGTAGGCTGTGTGCTGGGGGTTTGATGGAAATGTACTAGAGAAACCAAAATAAGCAGGAAAAGTCCCTGCCCTGGAGAATTCTTAGAGTGGTGAAGGAGTTAGGACCCTGGAGTCAGAGACACCAAGACATACTGTAAGAGAGAATGGAGTGCTTTCTGTGCTGAGTGATTTTTTTTTTTGTCAGGGGGAGAGTAAAGGGTTATTGTTAACCAGAGAAAGCTTCCCATATGAGAGGTCTAGGAGGAGGGGAGAGATTGGGACAGACTGTGGTCTCTGATCCAAGAGTATGCTGGTAAATGTTCAACAACCAGCTCTGAAAAAAAAATACCCTTTGACACACTTAAAATTAATCTACATCATCAACATTTTGTCTACCTACCTGCTCTAGGGTCTAGTCAATGAACAAAACAATAAATCAAGTCCTGCTTGGTACTGTTTGCTGATTTCCAAGGTGTAAATAACTCTTCCACTGAAAATTTAACAATCAGCACCCCAAAGCCATTTTGAGCTGGTTCTAGGACAGCCCTCCCCTGAATCTTCCTGAATAAGAGAAAAATCCTTGGATTAGGAAGAGATGGAAGAGAGAAGGAGGAGATGGAGAGAATGGGAGTGGGGGATTATTGTCTTGGGGTCCCAGAAGAACATTTTGTGAAGTAAGTTCAATGGGAGTCTTAAAACACCTGGACTCAGTTGCTCTGGTAGTGAAGCTAGAGTGTCATAGACTCATCCAGGCTCACTGGAGGCTCTGGTTTTCAGACACCTCACCTTTGAAGAAAGCAAACCTTTCTCTTGCCCTGTTGGTCTTTGTCTTCAGCTGAAAGTCAACTAGTCAACTATGTAATCTTGGCAGGTCAGTTCTCTGGAGTCCAGTTTTGCCACCTGTAAATTGGATTGGATGAAGTTAGGTCTCTTCTGATGATTGTGCTATATTTTCTACCTTCAAAAGGGAACATCAGGTGACCTTTCACTTCCTGAGCCTCAGCCCTCACACCCTGCTCCTCTCCCCTAACTCCCATCATACACCATTTTGGCCCCCTCCTCTCCCTAAGCTTTCTTCGAGGCTATCCACTGAGCCTGGAATACCCTCTTCTAGTGACTGTCTTTTTCCCATCATTCAAAGGAGCCCTACTAGGCTAATTCTTCCAGGAAGACTTCCTGGGATCATTAGGTGAGCCATCATGATTTGTCTTTCAACCTACTCCATGTCAACAAGCACCTTATTTAAAGACTCTCTTCTTGCTGTTTCTGGCCTTTAGAGCCTCACCAATTGTCTAATCCTACATCTAAGCCATCTCCTTCTTGTCTCAAGGTAATTTGTCCTGTATTCTCTTTGTGGAATTGTCCCCTCCTGCCCTCAAGCATTCTCCCAGGTTCACCTTATGCCAGGAATGCCCTTTCCGTTGGAGCCCATGGAACCAGCTTCCTCCAATCGTTTAAAGAGGATTGGAAATGCCACTTTTTTCATTTTCTTCCTGGTGGGGTTGGCCAGGGGGTGGTCAAGGTAGAGAGTAGCTTACAGGAAGGTACACAAAAGGGAGATTTTAAATATTACTCCACATAGATGCATACATTTAAGTTTTTTAAATCATATTTTTAAAAAACTTAGTATTGAACATCAATACAATCCACCAAACTTGCATGAAAATGATTTAAATTTAAATTTGTTAATTCATTTCAATGCACAGTCTTATAAACAGGTCTTTCATGAATTTTTGTTCAATCATTCTTAAATTCTATTTTTAAAAGCCTACATTTTTGAGACCAGAAAAATCCTCCTCTTCATAGTTCATAGGGATTTATCTTATGACAAACCAAGTCCCACATTTAACATACAAATATATGTATGTGTATAAACATATATACATGTATACATAGATGCATAATGTGTATACACATGCATGTATAAACATTCAATATACACATACATATGTCTGCACATATGTATATATTTTATATATGCACATGTGTACATATATACATGCATATTATAGTGCTGAAGTGTAACACAGGGACCCCAGTTTTTAGATGCCCTTCACACATGCCTATGACACTCATTCAATATGGTTGCTGTAACATTCTTCAAACACTTATTAAGCACCTACTGTGTACATATACTCAAGGCAAAGCGCTAAATGATAGAGCCGTGATGCTTGGAGCCTTTAAAACAAGTTAGGGTTTACCTCTTCCAACTTTTTCATTTTACATGTCCAGGAAAGGGGAGTGACTTGTCTAAGGTCACACTGCTGCCCAATTCCCCACCCCCACCTTCAACAATGTCTTTCTGCTTCATTAAAACTTTGTTTGAAAAATAGAGAATAAAATATTCTCCTGGGACCCCCAGATGACTCTCCCCCACTCCCATCCTCTTCATCCTCTCCATCTCCTTCCACCTTTGAACT
Organism: Bettongia penicillata ogilbyi; assembly: GCA_023548195.1. Lineage (NCBI taxonomy): Eukaryota > Metazoa > Chordata > Mammalia > Diprotodontia > Potoroidae > Bettongia > Bettongia penicillata. The sequence goes on from JAJHZJ010000092.1 coordinate 6,564,806, forward strand.
TTCTTCTAAACTCTGCTAACATCCTAGGACTTCCTTCTTCACTCTCTCATTCAAAAAACTACTCATTTTTCTTGCTGAGTTTGAAATTTCCCTTTCTCCAGGAAGTCTGCCATGACAGATCAGAGGAGAGTTGATGGCTTCTCTGAACCAGTCTTACGATTAAAACTCTCTCAGTGACTTTTCTCTCCCTTCCCATTCCAATTCCTTCATTTTTTTTTCCAATTCAAAGAATATTTTTAAAGTGCCTACTGTGTAGGAGGCATTGTATCCCCTCAGGGGGATAGATACAAATTTTATAAAAGGAGAAATCCTTGCCCTGACAGAATGAATAGCTTTCTTCATTTATTTTATTCTGCTTATTTTTTACCATTGTCTCAGGATGCTCTCAGATGCGGAGTTCCCAGGAGGCAAGGTTTGGGGCAGCCAGCCCTCTGTAGACTCTCATTCAGGAATTCAAATTGGTTAAATCCAACAAACATTCATTAAATACCCACCAAACACAAGGTACTGAATGTGGCATGGGGGAAAGGGATTCCAAGTTTTCTTGATTATTAGGCCAAAATTAGCACAAGCAATAGAGAATCAATCCATACTTTTTTGAACCTTAGCTTCAGAGTGCATTGAGCGTGCAATCATCTGCAAACAGAAAGTCATGCACTAACATTCCCTCCACTTTGGTCTTGGTTGAAGAATTTAAGTGATAGCTGAACTTCATTCAATAGATTTAATGTGTAGTTGGAAGTTAAATGATCCTGTTGAAGAAAGACAATTCTGTCTCCTACAATTTCATTTAAATAAGAGGATGGAACATAGACAGAAAAACTGTAATACAAGCTAAAATAAGATTAGATATCTGTGCAGGAGAGGTCAGAATGGCCTCAGAGATCCAAGGAGGGAGACTCACTTCTACCTGGAGGGATTATAGTGGGGCTTCTTGGAGGAGGTAGCACCCAAGAACAGCCTTGAAGGATAGGAAATAAGTCAAAGGATGGATGGAGGGGGAGAAGTGTGTTTCTGGCAAGGTCGACGGCCCAGTACAAATAACTGGCAAGGGAGCCTGAAACTGGGGAAGCTTAGGTTGGCTGGAGCAGAGAATGAATAGACACAGGAAGAAAAGCAGAAAAAGCTGACTCTAGTCTGACTACACTAGGGGGCAGCTAGGTGGCACCAGGAGTCAAGAAGGCTCATCTTCATGAGTTCAAAATCAGCCTCAGACACTTACTAGCTGAGTGACCCTGGGCAAGTCACTTAACTCTGTTTGCATCAGTTTCCTCATCTGCAAAAAGAGCTGGAGAAGGAAATGACAAACCCCTCCAGTATCTCTGCCAAGAAAATCCCAAATGGGGTCATGAAGTGTCTGAAATGACTGAACAATAAGGAAGTCTTAAATGATAGACTGAGTCTCTTATGTGGTAGGGAGCCCTTGAAGATGCTCACCTTATTGACAAAAATGCCAATCCAGCTAATTTATGTACCATCAGAGAGGCATCTGGGAAGTGTTGGAAAGAGATTCAGAGTCAGAGGACCTCTGGGCATCTCTTTTTAAGATCATCCAGACAGTGACCGGAAACAAGTATCTGGGATTATAGAAAATCTCAGATCTGTGCCATATGAAGATGTGTAGAAAGAACTAGGGATGTTTAGCAAGGACAAGAAGAGTCTTGAAGGGTAGGGGGAAGCATGATAACTGCCTTCTAGTATTGGAAAGGCTATCATGTGGAAGATAAATTATGTTTGTTCTGTCTGGCCCCTGATGGCAAAATTCAATGCAATGGATGGTTGTTACAAAGAGGCAAATTTAGGTTTGATATTAGGAAAATCTTTCTTACAATTTGAGAAACTCAAAGTGTAATAGGAGGTTGGGACTTCCCTCCCTTTGGAGGTTATCAGGCAGGATGACAAGTTTTGGGGTGTGTAGGAGAAGGCATTATTTTTCAGGCTGGGTCAGAATAGATGGTTATTCTGTGACGTTGGGGAAGCCATGTCATAGTCACCAGGCCTCAGTATTCTTATTTATAAAATGAAGGGAGTGGAACTAGATGACCTTATTTCCTTCCAGCTGAAATGTCTGTGATGATCTGAGTCTCAACTGAGCTTTTTCCATTTGTGACCCATTGGGCTAAGGCCAGTCTCATCCATCTGGGGTAGGGAATGCCTTCTTACTCAGAGCTTAATTGGCTTCTTTTGGGGCCCAGCACTGAATCAGTGCCACTGTAGAATAGCAGTGATGGTGAATGAGCTGAATGTCAAGCAGAAAAATGTGCTCCTTCCTTCCTTTCCTCCCACTTTCCAGTCCTGGGTCATTCACTCACCTCTCTCATCCCAGCTTTCCTCTCCTTGGAGAGGCAATGTAATCTCCAGGCAAGAACCCTTGACTTCAGGAGGTGGGTGGGTCAGGAAACCTGCTTGTTCACTTATTATCTGGACAACCTTAAGCAGATCATTTTGCCTTCTATGGGTTCCAGTTTTCTAATTTATAAGATGAAGGGATTGCACTCCATGGTTCTTCTAAGTCCTAAACATTTTGACTTTCCCTTTAAACTCTTTTTCACTTGTACCTCCTTGGAAAACCTGTCACCATCCCTCAAAGACCCCCAGCTTTGTTTTCTCTATTTACCTCGTGCAAAAACAAACATAACAAACTTTCCCTTACGGCCTCATTTTCCCCCTCCTCACAATTTGTATTCTTTCTCCATGGGCTCTAGAGCTGGCAGGAATCTAAGAAATTCAACTCTCTCATCTTAGAGGTGAGGAAATTGAGGCTGTAAGGGGGTAAGTGACTAATCAACTTTACCCAGCTAGAAATTAACAAAGCTATGAACCCCCTAACCCAAAGCCTAGGATTCTCTCCCCTGCACTAAGCTATTTTCTTCCTTCCTTCCTCCCTCCCTCTCTCTTTCTTTCTTTTTCTTTTTTCTCTTTCTCTCTCTTTCTCTCCTTTTTTCTTTCTTTCTTTCTCTCTTTTTCTTTCTCTCGTTCTTTCTCTTCTTTTTTCTTTCTCTCTTTTTTCTCTCTTTCTGTCTCCCTTCCTTCTTTCCTTCCTTCCTTCCTTCCTTCCTTCCTTCCTTCCTTCCTTCCTTCCTTCCTTTCTTTCTTTTTCTTTCTTTCTCTCTTTCTATCACTGGTAGCTAGACCTCTGCCTATCCCCTCTTGCTCCTGACCTTGCTTCTCTGCATCATACCTTCTCCATCTTACTCAGAATTCCCCAGGATGGGGCTCCTGTCTTCTCTCTCCTCTGATTCCTCTCCTCTGTTCTCTGCTTTGAGATAGGTGAAAGGTTGCAGAGACACTGAAAAAAGTGGGAATGTCAGAGAGCTAAAAATCCAGACCTCTCCTTCCAGACACCATCCTCTCAGTTTTTCCTCAGAATAGATGTTTCTCAGAGGCCTGTTAAGTTTGTGAACAAAACTGTCAGCCCCTTGAGGTCAGGTGTCACATACCATCATAATCATCATCACATTGTAGACATGAAATAAAGTCCGAAGTGGGATGGGGAGGGCTCTAGATGGAACCTGCTCTGAGTCGAGAGTCCGATGTGGGAAGGTTGCTGACGTGGAACGAACCTAGTGTTGTTCCAGCAAATGATCTCTCAGGCCCTTTTGGGCTCTAATTGATCCAATTTCCACAGCCCTGCCTTCCATCCTGTGACCAGCAGAGGGCAGCAAAGCCTTATGATTAAAGGTGTCTGGGAGTCTGTACCTGATGTATTCTGCCCATAGGGAGCTGGATTTGAGGTCAAGAATGTAGATTTAAAACTAAAGAAAAACAAATTCAAACACTGTCTAGAACTACATAATGTGGGACCCAGGAGGGACTCTAAATATAAAAAAATTCGACCCTTTCATTTTACATATGAGGAAACTGAGAACCAGAAAAATGAAATAAGCCAATAGTTAAATAGCTAAGCTGAGCCGGATCACCGACCAGCAGAACTAAAATTTAGCGACATTTGTCTTTCTCACACCCCTTGCTTTACCTCCTGGTAACTGGCACTCTCTCTGACTCTCTTGAAGTTACTTCGTATTGTAGCTTGGGGGCGCAGGGTAATACAGAGCACTGGACCTGGAGTCAAGAAAACTTGACATCGAATCCTACCTCAGATACTTTGTGACCCCCCTGGGCAAGTTACTTAATTTATGCCTGCCTCAGTTTCCATGTCTGTAAAATGGGAGTAATGACCAATCTCTCATGGTTGTTGAGATATTTGTAAAGTGCTTTGCAAGCTTTCAGTAATGTTTGAATCTTTGTGACCCAATAGGTTTTTCCTGGCAAAGATCAAGTAGGTTGCTATTTCCTTCTCCAGCTCATTTTATAGATGAAGAAACTCAGGCAAACAGGGTTAAGTGACTTGCCTATGGTCACACAGCTCGTAAATGTTTCAGGACAGATTTGAACTCAGATCCTCTTGACTCCCAAGACCAGCACCCCTAGTTGCACCACCTAGCTGCCCTAAGTACTATATACATGCTAGCTATTATTATAGGTATACCTCAGAGATACTGTGTGTTCAGTTCTAAACCACTAGCAATCAAGCGACTATAGCAATAAAGTGAGTCACTTGCATTTTTTGGTTTTCCAGTGAGGTTACAAGTTATGTTTACATTATACTGCAGTCAATTAAGGGAGCAATAATATTATATGTAAAAAAAACCCAATGTGCATAACTTAATTAAAACCACTTTATTGCTAAAAATACTGTCATCTGAGTCTTCAGTGCTATAATCTTTTTGTTGGTAGAGGGTCTTGCCTCCATCTTGATGGCTTTTGACAATCAGGGCGGTGGTTGATGAAGGTTGAGGTGGCTGTGGCAATTTCTTAAAATAAGATAATAATGAAGTTTGACACATCAATTGACTCTTTCACTTCAACGCTTAGAGGCCATTTGTAGGGTAATTCACTGACCTAATTTCAATATTGTTATGTCTCGGGGAATAGGGAGACCTGAGGAGAGGGATAGGGATTGGGAACAGCCTGTTGGTAGAGCAGTCAGAACACAAAACATTTCTCAGTTAAGTCCGCCATCTTACATGGGAGCAGTTCATAGAGTCTCAAAGCAATTATAATAGTAACATCAAAGATCACTGATCACAGATCCCCATAACAGATATATCTAGAATGAAAAAGTTTGAAATTTTGCGAGAATATCCAAGTATGACAGACACAATATGAGTTTATGCTGTTGGAAAAATGGCGCCAATAGACAAACTTGACATAGGGTTGCCGCAAGCTTTCAGTTTGTGAAAATAAACACAATATCTGCAAAGCATCGTAAAGTGAAACACAGGAAAACGAGGTATGTCTGTACTTACTTGTCGGTATTCTTATTATATCCCACTACTCAGGGATGCTATGAGGCGCAAGTGAAATTATGGATGTCAAGCATTTTGCCCATCTTAAAGCAATTTTACAGATGTCATTGATGCTATTATTTATTATTTTTAGTCTATAGTCACCAGGCCTCCAATATGGCACTGACTTCATTCCCTGAACCTTCTACTTCACTCGTTGTGAACTCAAACAGTGTTTAAAGAGCAATATTGGGGTGTGCTAGTAAATGTTTAACAACCAGATTTTTCTCTTAAAAAAAGTATGCACACTCACTTTTAAGTTTAATCTGCACTATTAACGTTTTCCAGCCTCTGGGTGAAGTTCAGACTATTCTTGTACCCCCAAGATTTTTTTTGATTTTTTTGATTTTTTTTTTTACAGCTTTAAGTACAATAAAACTTCATTTTAAAATATAAAAACCATTCTTGGGTGTTGCCCTTACAAAAACAAGAGAACAATCTCTGCTCTAGACAGTCAAGGAAACAATAAATCAAGCCTTCGTCTGCATCAGTTGCTGATTTCTGAAGTATAAATGCTCATACTGAAAATTTAGCTATTTAACTATCAGCTGTCAAAGTTAACGGTTGGCTTCCTGACTGTTCCTAATATAGTAGCAAGGTCTTTCACAACAGACTCAGTTTAGGTTTTGTCTTTGCATTTCATGAGTTAGAAGTCTAGCAATACTGAAAGAGAAGTTCCATCATCGCATGGGGATGCTGTGTACAGGGGCAGCTAGATCGCACAATGGATGGAGTGCTAGGCCTGGGTTCAAGTCTGGTCTCAGAAACTTACAAGCTGTGAAAGTAAATTAATGACTTATGTGATTAAGTGAATTAAGTTAAAAAAAGATTCTTTGCCTCAGTTTCCTCATGTATAAAATGGGGATGATAATAGCACCCACACTCTAGGGTCTCTGTGAGGATCAAGTGACTGTCCAGCACTTCACCAGTCACTAGTATATGCAATATAACTTTAGCTTTGATGCAGCTGCTGCTACCGCTGTTTAGAGGCAGGAATCAAACTCAGAGTGTCCCGACCACAAAGCTGACATTTTATTCTCGACTCTACCTCAATAAAATATTTTGCATAGTTACTTAATTAATGTTTCTTGAACTGAATTCCAATTCCCAGGCTAGCATACTGACCGCAGGGCTCTGACTCCCTCAGGAATTGTAGTTTTGGTGGTGAGAGGGTAAAGGGAGGGGCAGTAGGGTTGGGAGAGGTATAAAGGATGCAAAATACACTTCTGGAATTTAGATTCCACTGGTTGCTTAGGGATATCAACTCTTCTTCAGAGCTTGCTCCAGGGAAGCATGCCTTCCGCTCCAGGCTTTTTAACATTACATCTGTGGTGTTTAAAAAGGCACAAGACATATTTTCACAAGACATATTTTCTGGGTAATTTAATGATTTTATTAATCATGCCAGCATTTTAAATAAAAAGGATTGTCAATTGGCCATCTGTCTTAGATCAAAGATGCCTAATGGGGATAGGCTCACAGTTTACACGACGTTGGAAGAGCAGGTATTAGATAATTCTGACTGGTTAGCAATTAAAGAGAAAATAAATATTACAAGGAGAAGATGGGCTATATTACAGGGAAGGTCTTGGGATATGGAACTTGGGTCACCCAAATCTTGGTCAAAGAGACTTAGCAATTTCCACATCACTTGTCTGACAGAAGGGAGGAGCAACATTTCCCCAAACCTATGTGAGCAAACACAATGAGCAGGAGTGGGGCCATTAGCCTAAATCTAGAATACTTTTGCTGTCTGATTAGATTTTGGCCTGGGTAAATCTGTAAGAGAGATTTCCCACACTGGTTGCTTTCTGAATGAGGAAGTAGACAAGGAGAAAAATCTTGGTCCTAATACAATAATTAGTTGTTAAATACAAGAGAGAAATAATCATTTCTCACACATTCCTTCATTTGTGGTTGCTCCAGTTGCATCTGAGGTTTTCTTGGCAAAGATACTAGAATAGTTTGCTATTTCCTTCTTCAGCTCATTTTACAGATGAGAAAACTGAAGCAGACTGGGTTAAGTGACTTGCCCAGGGTCACTTAGCTGGTAAGTGTCTGAGGCTAAATTTGAAGTCATGAAGATGAGTCTTTCTGACTCCAGACCCAGTACTCTATTTAGTGGGTCACCTAGATGCCCATTGCATTTCTTCATTAGATCTCCTAGTCCTTGGGCACAAGAATGTATTTGCTAGTGTAAGTGATTATTCTGGCCCCATGACTTGGATGTCAGGTGTGTCATATTTCTACCCTTTCTCCAGGGTTCTTTAGTAAGTTTACAGGGATCTTAGGAGTGTCTAATTTCTGCTAATGGCTCAGTCCTACTAACTGTATTCCCCTTGACAGGGTAGGAGCCCAAGCAGAGACCTTGAACCCTTGGCCTGGGAGGGTTCTGGTCCCATCTGTTTGAAAGGCCCCAGAAAGCTTCACCTTGAGGGCTCCTTGGATTCCCCTTAATTGATTTAGCATTCTCTTGAGGTCTATATCACCCAGCAAAACTCTAGGATACTTCTCACCCTCACCCTTGATCCCTGATCCTATCAAAATCCTATTGTCTGGACTACGGGTCACTCCCATCAAGATTCTCCCTGGATTAATCTACATTCCAGGCTGACCTCCTCTGTCAAGACCATCCCTGGGACCTCAGACTACTTGGCAACACTTGGTTGGATTCTTCCCTCAGTCTTTCTGTATATAAGATCCATCTCACCTCCATGGAGGCACTCAGATTGAATCCAACTCAGACTCTGTCTAGCTGAGATTCTATCTGGCCCACTCGTCAGTATGAGCGTCACAAAATGGTTAGACTTCTTAAAAGTCAATCCAGTATGGTGAACCTTTAATAAACTTGGTTTTGCTTTGGCTGGAAGAAGTCTTGAGTCAAATTCATTTGGAGGACTCGGCATGTTGGCATTTTGGGGTCCTGAGCACCCCAAACCTCATACGGTTCCCAGACCTCAACATATGGTTCCCTGACTGAGAAACAATTAGGCTTCTTAAGAATCAACCCAGTATGGCAAATCTTTAATAAACTTTGTTTTTCTTTGACTATATAAAGGTTTGTGTCAAATTCATTCGAACATGACCTGGTGTGTCAGTATTTTGGGCACCCCAACCCTCAATACCCCTCATTTTAAGGGTCCCTAAACTCTAGTTTCATTTAGCCACTTAGCAATCTTATTACCTTTAACAAAGAAATATTTACTTCAAAGGTAAGCAAGAGCAAACACACAACATCCCCTCCTCCCACTTCTCCTCCCAACACTTTGTTCTCTGGGAAGGGGATTAGGGTCTCAGTTTAACTCATTTCCCATAGAGCACAGTCCCATCAAGTTCCAAATTCAAACACTCCGTCTTTGCCCTTGCATCCCAGTAACCTGGTTTCTCAAGCATTTGCTGCTGGGATGGCAGTAACATAAAGACTGGAATTCTAACTCCAAAGTCACCATGGCTCCAACATCTAGAGATTCACCTATGTGTGACTAGAACTGAAAAGGAAAACCAAAACCAACTTCCTAAGGCTTCAAGGTCTAAAGGAAAGGTGAGGAAGTAGACCTTTCTTCATACCAGCAGGGTGCCCATATTGTGAATGAATAGGATCTTAACCCCCTGGACCCTACTAGAAAGAGAGGGAGACAGTCCTAGTCTATGCTAGATAGTTTTTAAAGATGTAACTTGTTTCAGCTACTTGGCTAATGGGAAGAGACTTCTCTTACTCATATGGTAAAGAAGCAGGATGATTTTTCCCAAGAAGCAAATCCCTGTCCTTTCCCACATAGGTGCCTCCATCTTAGATGATCTGAGCATGTGAAAAGCCCAATTACACTCAGATTTATTTGTAAGAAAAAATAGAATATGCAACTTCAGAAATAATCTACCAAAGCTGGGTAATTAATACCCAGATCAGACTATGTACGTGATGTTTTTCAGTTGTGTTTAACCTGGAATGATTGGTGCCATGATCCACCTGTCTTCTCCCTTGAAATCCAGAGTTACCATGTAAATTACCGGAAGGAATTTTTAAGGGGAGTGATCCAAGAAGGAAGTAAGTAGTGGCTATTCTGGAATATTAAACCTCAATTGTATTTTAATATATAATTATCTTTTTCTTGTTAAAATTCCAATAATTGTTAACTGAAATCTACTTGGGGCAGAGTCTTATACTGGAAGATATGGAGAGCTCCATCTCAATTTGCTCTCTGTCTGTCTGTCTGTCTGTCTCTGTCTCTGTCTCTCTCTGTCTCTCTCTCTCTCTCTCTCTCTCCCTCCAAGGTAGACATGTCCTGGCTATACATCAAAGACAATTGGTTTTGGTAGACTCGAGTCTAAATTGCAGAGTACATTGTTTGTATCAATGATTTTCTTTGACAATCCCAAACTGTGAGGTAGATCACTGCAGTGAAAATAAAATGCTGATCAATGGATAAAGACCATCCAGTATATCTGTTTTGTGATATCTTAAACCTCTGCAGTTTCTTCCAGCAACCAGACAGCTGAAAGAGGAAAGTACTAATCCTTCTGGGTTCTGGTTCTCAATGGATTCTTCTTTGAATACTCTAACACCAAGAATGAGCTGATACTCTGACTCTAGAGGGTCTACATCAGTGCCTGATTACCAGTCCCATGAGAATTGTGTGTTAAACTTCCTATGGTCTTGTTGCTCTTTGGGGTGCTGGGAATCCTGAAATACAAGGGTTCAGGGGGTCTGCCTTGAAAAAATTTGACCACTCAAACCTTCTTTCAGTCAGAGTGGTGAGGTTTTATTATAACACCAGCAAAGCAGGCAAAATTCCTAGTAAATCTGAGAATTTGATAAGGATGAGACTGATATTTCCAAATATCCAAAAAAGACTGTGAGAAGATCAGAATGGGATAAGGGAGTGGTAAATAGCTTGGGGTGGTCTGGGGGCAACTGAGAAGGGTCTGGATAGAATTAAGGAGTGGCAGGTAGCTTGGGCTGGGCCAGGTACAGACAATGAAAGGAGTTAAATGGTCAGAGAGCCATAGTTAAAGGGCAGTTAAAAGGACTGTTGAGTCTCTAGGTAGACTGGGATTGGCTGGATGCCTCATATCCCAGTGACTTGAGCTGTTGAAATGTGTGGGAAAGTTCAGGGCACTGGGTTGCATGCAAATACATGATCTTTTCCTTTTAGGGGTCCAGGTTCCATAACTTCATCAGTCCCTCTGGTGCTGTACCCCTTTGCCTCCTCAAGAGAGAGTATGCATTGCTTTGAATTCCTGGTCCTATGCCTGATAGAACTTCTGGGGTTTGGGAGAAGGGAAGTTGCTATTAGAAGTTCACTGTTTATTTTATTCATCATCTCTCTGCAAGTATAGTTTATTTACTTTCTGATTCTATACTAAGGGTAAAAACTCTCCGTGTAGAAATTTAGTACATTTAACTGCTTTCATAGGGAAACAACTCTATTATGCCAAGGTCATATGACCTACATTCATTGAAATAGAGGCCATTCACAAAGGAGGAATTCCCCAATGGATGGGGCTCAGAGATAATTTTGAGTAAGAGTCTCCACAAATTAACATACTTCTAGTCCCTGATCCAGCTAATACATAAAAGGGGGCAAAGTAGGAGGAAAGAAGTTCCTTAACCTTTGGTAACCATAGAGATGATAAAATTTTGCTCAATTCTCCTGCCTAAATGGCCTACATGAATTACACTTCCCAGTTAATATTCATCAATGCCACCATGAGGTTAAATATTTGTTGAACTGAAATCTAAATTCCAAAACAAATTGGATGTGGAATAAGACCTGAGAGTGAAATGTTCAACTTTTCTGTTAGTCTTTCAACATCAAAAGCTACATAACAGCATCCACCATCTCATGACATGACTTAGTTTAATAAGTAAGCAAACACACTTTGTGTTGACTAAATAAATATGTTGTTGATAGATATGTCACTATTTTTCAAATGTATATTGATGCTGTTTTGATTGATAAAATACAAATTCATTTAAAATTATTACTGAATTCATAGTTGTTTTGGTTTATACAGTTTCCCAATGGCTATTCAATGCATAATCACTCTCATATGGGGGCAATAAATATTTTTATATTTGAAGATCATCATCGTCAAAATTCTAAGGAATTAGTGGGCTAAGCTATCCTGTCTATACTGTTCTATAGAGCCACCTCTAGACATTTTTATTTTTGGGACAAGTAGCACAAAATAAATCCAAAGTAAATGGCCTGAAATCTGTCTTCAATTCACTTGGGAGTAAAGAAGACAGTCAGGGTCCTCAGGAAACCTTAACAATCCATATACATACATATGTGTGTGCAATAAGGGTAGAAATATGACACACCTGGCCCCCAAGCCATGGGGCCAGAGTGATCACTTACGCTAGCAAACTTGTCTCACAAAATACTCATAGTAGGATTCTTTGTGGAAGTAAAAAGACAGGAATAATTGGACACTCATCAATTAGAGAGCAGCTGAACAAATTGTGTTATATAAATGTAATGGAATATTATTGTGCCATATAAAGCAATGGATATGAGGAATTCAGGGAAACAAGTGAAGACTTGTGTGAGGTAATGAAGACTGTAGAAAGTAGAGCCAAGAAAGAAACATCTATGTCTGCAATGATAGAAATAATCATAAAGTCAATCACTTGCTGATGAATGCAGTAAAGAATTCCAGTCCTGTATAATTGAATGAAATGAACACTGATCTCCATATATATAGAAAGACAGGAAACTATAGATGTGGAATAGGTAACACATGACCAGATAAAGTCACTGTGTTAGCTGGTTTTGCTTAGCCCTTAAAAACAAATTTTGAAAGAGAGTTGAATGAAGTAGTGGGGGAGAAGAGGAAGGCTAAAAGAAAGGGTTCAATGAGTGGGCTATGGGGAAGTGGTTGTGGTGTAAAAATTAAAGGCTCGAAGTCAAATGGAAAATAGCAGCAGTGCATACCAAAGGCATGGGGGTCTTTGGATCACATTCATTGATCATGTTCACTGATCCAGTCTTCTAATTCCCAGATTCACTTTTAGGCAATTTGAAAGTCTCTTTATGTCATGGCAGATTCATGTTGTGCTCAGAACAGGAAGGGAAGGACAGTAATAGAATGAGCTCCAGATTTGGAGTCAGGATACCTGGGATCAAATCCTGGCCCTGCCACATCTACTTCTGCATTTGATCTATTCGGATAGGTTGTTTTAGCTGACATAAGTTTTAAAGGCAACTTCACACAAATGACGGCGTTAGAAAATTATTATGAAAATAGATTTGGCTTTATAGATCCTCTGAGACAGTCCCCCAGGAATCCACAGCAACATTTTGGAGAACTGATGGATTAGAGACAAATTTTCTCCTGAGGATTCCTTTAGTTGAGACATAGAGATGTGTACCTGTAGTCCCTGCTTTCTGGAAGGCTAAGGCTGGTGGATCACTTGAGCTTAGGAATTTTGAGTTGTAGTGGGCTAATCTGACTGGATATTCACACATAAATTTGGTACCAACATGGTGAACCCTCAGGAATGAGAGAAGGACACTCGGCTGCCTGAGGAGGGAAGAATCAGCCTAATTCAGAAACATAGCTCAAATGCCATTCAGCATTGGAATCAGGTTTGTGAGAGGCTGTTGCACTCCTAGCCTGGGCAAGACAGGGAAACTCAGTTTCAAAAAAAGAAAACTGCTTTGATCATATCCTTAAATTTTGATATGATATCTCATTTTTGTCATTTTTTGATGAAATTATCTGTTGTTCCTATATGTTCTTTGACCCAGCAGTTCTTTAGGATTAAGTTATTTAATCTCTGTTTAAATTCAAATCCTTTCTTCAAATGCTTTTTGTTGATTATTATATTTTTTTAAAATGCAATGTGATCAGTAAGACTATGTTGAATATTTTTGCTTTCCCAATGTTTTTCTAAGGATTTTTTTTTTATATTTCCTAAGGACACATGGTCAGTTTTTATAAATATGTTATGTAAAACTTAGAAATAGGTAGATTTCTTACTCCTATTCAATGATTGCCAGAAAGCTATCATATTTAACTTTTTAAAAAATTCTATCCAAAAGTCTTTAATTTATGTTTTATTTATCTTTTTTGTGAAATATTTCTAATTCTGAAAGGAATAAAAAGTTACCAGCTATGATTTTTGATATTTAATCTCTTTTTCTCTGCAACTCAATTAACTTCTCCTTTAAGTACTCAAATGCAACGTTAATTGGCATTTATAGATTAAGTATTGATATTATTTGATTTTCTATGGTGCCTTCAAGTAAAATGTAGTTTTAATGTTTAGCTCTTTTAACTCTTTTTTTTTAACTATAGCTTTGACTGAGATTGTAATTATTACTGCTGGTTTTTAAATTTTTCCTGAAACATGGTAAGTTCTTTCCTGTCCTCTCATTCGAACTCTGTTTGAATCTTTGTGCTTCAGATGCGTTTCTTATAAACAACACATTTTTGAACTCAGCTTTCTGATACATTCCATTGCCCCTGTATTTATGGTAATGATGATTAATTATATCCTTTCATCAAAATCCTCTTTTAACATTTTTCCCTCTTCTCTTTGTCTCCCACCCTCCTCTTTACAAAGAAGATAAGGCTATAGAAGAGAAGGAATGTTGTTAACACTTGTTGTTCAGTAATTTCAGCTGTATTTGACTAATTGTGATCTTATTTGGGGTTTTCTTGGCAAAGATGCTGGAGGGGTTTGCATTTCCTTCTCCAGCTCATTTTACAGATGAAGAAACTGAGGCAATCAGGGTTAAGTGATTTACTTAGGGTCACACAGCTAGTGAATGTTTGAGACTATATTTGAATTCAGGAAAATGGGTCTTCCTGCCTCCAGGTCCAGCACTCTATGCACTGTGATATCAGTAATCTATAGTAGACATGGTCTGCTTCCGTCCTTGTCTACCCTTTCTTCAAGCCACACTCCAATCACTGCTTCTTATTTTTTCTTTGTTTCCTCCTAATAAACCCTTTATGACTCATGCTCTGAAGTTTATTTTGTTTGTGACTGTTTCTTCCCTGATTCTACCAACCCTCTTAAACATTTTTCTTCCTTCTTGTTTCTGCACATTTCTCTGCTGAATTTAATATATTTCTATGCCACATTTTGTGTGTGCACATGTGTTTATACATGCATTTGTATGTTAAATCCTACTTTTGTCTGATTCAGGTAAGAGAAGGATCCATATAATACCTACTTCCTCCACCTCTTCCTTCAGATTTTTGTTTGGTAAATTTTAAAACTTATTTTAAACTTAAATGAAAAATGAGAAAAGCAAAAAAGAATTCCCATGTACATAGCAGAACATAAGAGAGGATTCAATGTAAAACAATAAACTTCCATTTCAAGAAAACCTACATAGTAAATGCTACACAGGGTTTTCAAAGCTGCCCAGCTTTTCTTTGCTTCTTTGTAGGTTTTCCTTGTTCCCTGCTGGGTGCTTTTCATTTTATTCCCCCCCATCTCTTCATCTGCCCTAACAAAGGCTACACACATGTATATACATAGATATCTATAAACATATACACATATACATTCATACATATATATGTAAGACCATCCTATGCTTATTTCCACTTGTCATCAGTTTCCCTGAAGGTGGATAACATCTTCCTTCATAAGTCCACGTCTTTACATGTTTTTCTAAATCAACCAGTTCATCATTTCCTACCCCACAGCAATATTCTAACCTGATCACATCCTATCTGAGAGACTGTCTATGAAAGTCTTTTCCAATTTCTACATTCCTTCCACTCTTGGCTGCATAGGTTTTATTTATACAAGAAAATTTTAATTTAAAATAATAAAAATTATCTATTTTACACTTCAAGAATGCTCTCACCCTATAATACAATTTAATATCTTATACTACTGAATCTGCTTCCTTTACATTCTTTTTCCCTGGTTTCTTTGAAGTTCCTGACCTTTTGTTCTTCTGAATGAACCTTCTTATTATTTTTCTAACTCAGTAAGATACAATTTTTTTTAGTAATTTAATTGGGGTGGCATTAAATACATAGATTAGTTAGGAAAATTTGTAATTTTCTTCTTCTATTGGCTTTACCTGCCCATGAATAATAAATATTACTTCAATTATTTATATTTGACTTTATTTGCATGAAGTGTTTCATGTTTATGTTCATATAGTTCCTGTGCCTGTTTTGGCACGTACATTCTCAGGTATTTTATGCTGTCTAGTTATTTTAAACAGTCTAAAACAATATTGAATAATATTGCTGACACAGTGTAGTTTCCCTATTTTTCTCTTTTGATTAAATCTATTTTAGTTTTAACTTTGTCTGAGATCATGATTAGTATCCCTGCTCTTTTTACATAATAAATTCTACTGTTGACCTTTATTTTATCTTTGTGTATATCTCTCATTTTTATAGCATTTCCTGAAAGTAACATTCACATTTTTAGTCTGCTATTAGTTTCCATTTTATGGGTAAATTCATCTCATTCACATTCTAAGCTATAATTACTTTGTATCCATCTTCCACTTTCCTATTTTTTTCACTATCCTTCTCATTCTATTCCAATCCCTCCTCACTTCTCTATTTTACTCTACCCATTACCTTACCCTCCTATTCCTTAATCCAAGAGTCCCTCGCTTATCCTCCCCTCCACCTATCCCCTTGCTTTCTTATTTCTTTCTGAATTTAGAAGACTTTCACACACACACACACACACACACACACACACACACACACACATTTCCCTTTTTAACCTATACCCAATGAGAGCAAGATTCCACGCTACTCACCCTCCTCCCTACTAGCTCCTTCTGTATCAGTTTTTCCTTTTATGTCTCACTTGTAAGAGATATTTGCTCTTTTTTAATCTTTCCCTACACAGTTTTATTTTTTTAGCATCACCCCATCATACTCAGCTCAGTCCAAGCCTTTCCTTCAAACTACCCAAATAATGACAATCATAAAGGTACTAATAATATTTTCACATATAAGATGTAAACAATTTAACCTTATTGAGTTCCTTATAATTGATCTTTAATGTATACCTTATATTTCTCCTGTATCTTATATGTCATTTTGTTGCTTTTGTCACAAATACCTGAAAGTCTCATTAAATGTTCTTATTTTTTTATTCAGGATTATACTTAACTTTTTTGGGTAAGTTATCCTTGGTTGTAACCCCAGCTCTTTTGCTATATAGAATATAGTATTCCAAGACCTACTGTCCTTCAGTGTGCTAGCTGCTAGGTCTTGTGTAATCTTTATTGAAACCCAGGCTGCAGCTAGTCAGCACAGCTGTGCTTGGCCTCCCTTGACAGGGGATGGTCCTTTAATCTTCTCCTACTCAGCTGCAAGACCCCCACATTTTCCTTGAGGTAAAAGTTTCTAAAACTGAAGCTTCCTCCCAACATCAGCTGTTCCCAGAGTTTGTAGTTTGTTGGTTCCGCAGAGTTAACCTGCAGGTATTTGCACTTCATTCAGGCTGAAACTCCATCCCTGGAAGTCAGGTCTTTCCTGGGGGTCTTCTCAAATTGTCTTAGGAGAACAGCCACTTTAAGCTGACTTTTATTTATTTCCACTGCTCTTCATTCCCTATGAGGTGCTGTTCTGTTTTTTTTTGTGGAGGAAATTTGGAAAGCCAAAAGTTCTCTGATCTACTCCACTCTCTTCCCAGAACCCTCTCCCACCTTCAGATTATTCATATTCTTCTGTTCCAGAGACCCAGTTATGAGAAATAATTAATGCCTTTTTCTCCTTCCATATCTCTTCCCTAGTATACTCCTTTCCCATCACTTCCCATTTTTTCTTCCTTGAAGTCCATCAAGAAGAATAAAAACACTTCAGGCCTTGTGCTTGTATGTTCTCCATGACCCTTGAAAACATTAGGATTCTGAAAGGACATTTTTTTCTTCCTCATTTATTTCAGTGTAACCCCTTAATTATTGCTTAGATTCTTCCAAGTGCTCAAATATATTTACCCTTCTAAATTTCTCTTAACTCCTATATATGCATCTTAAAGTTTCTGTTTAACTAAGATCTTCTAATTAGAATTGTTGAAAGTCCCCTATTCTATTAAGGGTCTATTTTTCCCCCCTGCAGTCTTATACACAGTTTGACAGGATAAATTATTCTTTATTGTAAGTTCTTTTTTTTCTTTTTGGAATACCATGTCCCAAGTTTTTCTCTCCTTTATAACAAGAGGAAGTAGGGTATAATAGCTAGAGTGCTGACCTTGAAGCTATGCAGATCTGGGTTTGAGTTCTGCCTCTGAAACATATTTACTACATGATCCTGGGCAAGTAACTTTACCTCTCAGTGCTCTGGATGCCTCTCTAAGACTATAAATCACAGAATAAAGGTCCACCTGTATTGGTAGAGGGAAATTCCTGAACTAATGAAGCCACAGATTCAGGCCCTATCCTATGCTTACCTCTCTTTAGCAGTAGTTGCTGACAAGTCTTGTGCGTCAGAGCAATGTCAGAGTTATGAAATGTTTACCTGAACTCATCCCGGCATCCTTGGCCAACTCTTTCCCCCAGGTCTCTGGCTGAAGGCATTTCCTATGGTTTCTCTTTGGATTTCTTTATTTTTATTTTTTCATTTGTGGCTCTTAGATTTTTTCTGGAGTAAACATGGGAGAACTGGGCTTCTCTATGACTTTTCAAGTTACTCTTTGGATGAGAAGTCAAGTTCTATGGTTTGAACCTGGTATGAGAACACCTGTCTGCAAGACTCAGTTCTAACTATGGAACCCAGGGCAAATAACTTGACCTCTCTATAGTGGTTAATTTTTGAGTTGCTCAGAATGAGATGCTACAATCAGGCTGAGTTCCTTGCCTAGAAGAACGTGCTGTGAGGTAAAAAGTGCCTTCCCTTCAGTAGCTTCTAGTATGTAGTCAGAGATGGGACACACACCAAGTACATTGATGCAGTGGCAGAAATAGAAATAACCCAAGAGTTATATGTGGGCAGACCTAGAAACACCTGGACAGAGCTGTGGACCAAGAACTCCCAACAAACCAAACTCAATATTAGTCTGTGTTCCAGAATTCTCCCAGACTGCAGTAGAAGCTTGAAAGCATTGCATTGATGATACACACTGAAACTGTTGTTTGTTCTTTATTCTGGAAGAAGACCATGACATCAGGGATGTGATACCATGACATGTGAGTGAACTGGATTTAAGAAAAGGAGTCAACAGCCTCACTTTCTTTTCCAGAGTTATCTGGGTCCAGTGGTAAGATATAAATCAGGATGACTAGAGATGGCCCTGGATTGAGCAAGAGACCTTGGCCTTTTTAAGCTAACATTATTAACCTTTACTGAAATGGACATGATGAGAAGGGGTTATCCCTGGAGAATTATAATTCACATTCCTACCATCTTATATTTTTGTGAATTTATATATCTAAATATAGATATATGAATAATTGTATTTTTGTGAATTTATATAATTCACATTCTACCATTCTATAATTCACTTTTCTTCAAGATTGATGGAGCACTTTCCTGTGAGTATATAGCTTAAAGAAAAGTCAAAAAATAGGCAATCTTGTGAATACTAGGACATAGTGTTTGGAGAGCAAATCTTTCAACTCAGATGCCCAAGTCATGGCCAGCAAGAAATTCACAAAAGCCAAAGGTATTAGATAGTTGTTCTGAAAGATCCTCCAGTTCAATTGCTCCCTTATTTTGTCAATAATCAGAGGGATATAATAATCAGAGGGAATCTGTTACCTATCTTTGGTTCATGATTGTCTCTCCCCTTGGGCTAGGTCACTACTCTTAATGGGAATACACTCTCTACTTCCTTTGTCGGTTTAGGTCTTTCTCCTTCAAAAAGCAGGTTACATCCCCTCCCCTTTTCCACTACCTGCCTCCACCAGAAAGCCTACTCAGATGAACTCTACCTTGTTCCCTCATTTCCCTTAAATTGCCCAGTTTGTATTTACCTATGCTTATAGAATAATAATGCTGAAAGATCGCATAGCCCAATAATCTCATTTTGTAGATGGAAAAATTGAAATCCAGAGAGGATAAATGTTTTGTCTAAGATCACCCAGTAAATTATTGGCCACACTTAGGTATCCTGTGGCTTTGTAAGTATCCTTAAAACCTTTGCCACATCTCTTTCTTCAGCTTGATTATAAGCCCCATCTAGGGTTAGGGCAAAGTCTTCCCCATATTCTCAGAATAGGCCTCTCTTTGTTCAATCATTTTTCAGTCATGTCTGATTTTTGCAACCCCATTTGGGATTGTCTTGGCAAAGATACTGGAGTGGTTTGCCTTTTCCTTTTCCAGCTCATTTTATAGATGAGGAAACTGAGGCAAACAGGGTTAAGTGACTTGCCCAGGGTCACCCAGCTAGTAAGTGTCTGAGGCCAGATTTAAATTCAGGAAGATGAGTTTACCTGACTTCAGGCCCGACACTCTACCCACTGTACTGCCTAGCTGCCTAGGACTCCCTAGGCATTGAGTAATTGAGAGGTGTCTGCATTTGCCAGATAGCTGTCTAGTTCCTGTTTCGCATTCCCATAAAGAATCCCCAAAGGAGAGAGACAAAGTCCTTCTTGTAGTCAGCTTGGCAAGTTTATTGGAAACACCAGAGAACACAAAGAGCAGCACATGTGTGCATACAAATAAATTCCTTCCTTTCTTTCCTCCCTCCACACCTTGGCAGATCCATTCCTGAGGCTAGCAGGTAGCCAGAGATCTCTAGCCATCAAGGAGAAGGGAGATAAAGCATCATCTAGGTTTATCCCTTGACTTCCAACCAATCAAATGGTCTCATTTGGTCAAGGACCTTCCCTCCACCATCCTGAGATGTCATCCCTCCCAGGCATAACAAGCACAACCCTAAACAAAACTCACTTGTAGACTTTAGGTCCTACAATGTCAAACAATGCAACAAGGGAAATATAGCATCCAGCAGTCAGCATTCATACACGCAGTGGACAGATACAGCCCCTGAGATAATCACCTGGGGATAGATAACTCCAACCCTCCAAGCCCAAAGGGCTCTCTTTGAGGGAGATACCAGGCCCAAAGGAATCTAGGATAGCAGAGACTTCTGAATCCAGGAAAGAGGGTCAAAATTATTTCTTTTTTGCCTGAGAGAGAAAGGAAGCAGGGGAGTGTGGATAAGAGAAACTTGTATTAAATATGAACAATGACTTCTTCAAATAGAGGGAAACAGGGACAGGGATGAAAAATGAATGTCCCAGATCATAGGCTTAACGATTTAGAGTGAGAGGATCATCTGGTTGAGATGACTAGAGGCTATTTAGTCCAAACTCCACATTTCCTGGATGAGAAAACTAAGACTCAAAGAAATAGAGTTTTAGCTGAGATTACATGGCTAGTAACTTGTTGAGGCAGCATTCAGACCCAGGTTCTTTGAGTTCACTCTCTACTTCTGCTCCACTAGGCTACTACACTGTCTTTGCTGTTTCTTTGGCTTTGAGAGACCATGCACACATTGGTTGGAAGTAGATTTACCTTCCTAAAGCTATGTGTCCTGGGTGAATTGATTTTAATTTTCCTTCCTGAATGGGAGCTGATGGGAGCTGCTGGGGTTCCCAGACGGAGAGCCAGCCTGGGACAAACTGTGGCTCCAGATAATTCACAAGATACATAGTTCCTCTAGAAAAGGGAGAATTTGGGGGTTAATTTAGGGGCATCTCATCCACAAAGTCCACATTTAGGGGACCAGCGTAGGAATCCTAAAGATGGTTTTCTCTCTCTCTTTCTTTCTCTCTCTCAGTAGCAGCGGATCCTGGGTTCTTCATTCAGTACTTGTTCCGGCGCGATGAGGTAGTGGAAACAAAGTGGACTGTGGAGCTGCGGCCACTCTCCCGGAAGCTCCGGTTGCCGCTGCCACTGCCACTGCTGAAACCCTCAGTGGGGAGACAGGGATTGCAGGGGGCACAGGTTTCACCAGTGATCACAGTGCTCCCTCCGCTGGTGACTGCCACGTCCCCACCTCTGACAGAGATCCTAGAACCCCGGCTCAGGACTGTGCCACAGGAGCTGCCAGAATTCCAGGCACCCCCAGAACTCAGGAGCCCGCTGGTGGTACAGATGTTGCTACCTCCAGAGAACCCAGACCCGCCGCGGGCATAGGAGGAACTGGAGATAAAGGGTTCTGAGCCACATATCACACCACCTCTGGAGCTGCTCACGGCTGGGGAAGGAAAGGGGTCATCAGGGAAAGGGTCAGAGGAAAATAACAACTTCTAGGACAGACATATAGACAATGTACATCCGCCAGATCAAATTCCAAGCTCAGCTCTGTAAACTGGCCACTTAATATCCCTCCAGGCGAGTGTGACCCATGCCCCACATACCCATACAGACTCACTCCCCTCAAGGCCCACTCCAGTCAGGGAAGGCTGGGAATCATATGACTAAAATTTTATTGTCTACTCAGCCCATAATCATTTTCTTCATCAGCCAGATGATTCAGGCCAGCCCAACTATAAGAGCAAAACTCCAGATAAATATTGGAAAAAGAAAAGTCTACTATTTCCAAATATACAGTCATTTGGAATTATTTCAGTTTAGCCCAAAGTAGAGTGTGCAAGAGGGTTGGGGAGGAGTAAGGTTCTGAATAATTCAGATTATAGCAGCAATATAGACATGGGCTCTTTGGCCAGCCTGGGTCACCCTGGGATTTGAGACCAGTGATACTCATGAGTCTTCTCAGATACTCACAGCACCTGCTTCTCATCGAGAATTCCTATTTATTGCTACTCACTCATTTTTTGGTCATGTCTTACTCTCTGTGACCCCATTTGGGGTTTTCTTGGCAAAGATACTGGAGTGTTTTACCATTTCCTTCTCTAGCTCATTTTATGGATAAGGAAACTGAGACAAACAGGATTGAGTGATGTACACAGGGTCACACAGCCGGTGAGTGTCTGAGGTCAGATTTGAACTCATGAAAATGAGTCTTCCTGACTTCAGGCCCAGCACTTTATCTACTGCACCACCCAGCTGCCCAACAATTCCTATACATAGTCCTCAAAGACTGTGGTATTGGTTATACCTGGGAAGCATATGGTTTAGTAAGTATTCTCAAAGTATCCTCTCTCCCTAGCTTGATTATAAGCCCCTCCCAGGCAAGGGGAAAGTCTTCATCCCTACCTTACCAGGATAGAGCTCTGCCACCAAACACCTGCTAACATTCTTTTAACACAGGTCTCCTCTGCTTCCTACCTTCCCCTTTCTACCATGCTTATCTGAATCCTTTCCAGCTTTCAACTCCAAGTTCAATTTGCCATTTCCTTCCTGAAGTCCCCGCCTTGACCACTCCAGGACCCCTCAATGATGTCTCTCTCTGAACTCCTCTAAAATTTTTTCTTTGTATTGGTCATAACATAACAAAACCTTCTAGAGGGCTTTTGTGTCAATAGTGATAAACACTTCACAGATGGATGGGCTGATAGGCCAATGTATTGGTTCTCAAGCATTTCTTTAGCTACAACCAGTATTCTTTGACCTGAGGAATCACAGTGCACTGAGCATTTAAATGGACAACAACAGAGTTCCTGGATGGCTCCATTGAAGAAGGTTATATTTCAGTTCAGCCTTTACCTCTAGCCAGCCACCAGGGGGCGAGCAGACCTACTTGCCGATGGACTTCCAGGTATTCTCCAGGGTTTTACCCATGTAGGGTAAGGTTTGTGACTTGTTAGAACAGGCCAACTATTTCTAAGCCCTTCAAATGCTTTGCGCAAAGGCTTGGGGAAACCCTGGCCAGCCATGAGAAGACTTCTATCCCTAGCCAGGTACTTAGCTCATGCCTGCCCTAACCTCAGCCTCAGCAAGTTACTGACCCCAGTGTGACTCTAAGCAAAAACATAGCAACTACCTTCACCACACCCACCCCTGCTCCACTCTCCCCCTCCCCCCAGCCCCAACTCCAGGAAAAAAAAAAAGACAATTTTCTTACATATGTTCACTGGTCCAACACCTTCACATATCCTACGGGGAGAAGGATGAAAAAAGATGTCAGGTAGAAGAGACAGTTTGTATTTGAAAAAGTACTGAGCTGAGACTTACAACACTAATCTAGATTTGAGTCTATTCTTGACTTGGCTACCAGTGAGCTGGATGACCTTGGGCAGATAACTGCCCTTCTCTGGGTCTCAATTTCCTCATCTATAACATCAGGGAGTTCTACTAGGTGACTTCTTCAATTTCTAGGACAACTGAGTGGATAATTTGGTCAATATTACTACGACTCTCAGAAATCACCAGTCCTGAGTCAGGGGAACATTCCCCAAAGGGATTTCATCATTTAGGAAAACTCATAGAGTAGGATGGCCATAGAGTTTTAGAATTGGAAGGAATCTTCAAGCTCTCACAATGTAACTAACTTCCTCATTTTACAGATGAAGAAAATATATTTCTCAGATGAGTAATGGCTTGTCTATTATCAAAGAGCTAATTGGTGACCTCAGCAAATCAGAAAACTGTTCTCTGCTAAAGTAGTCTACTTGTCCCTTTCTAAAGAGGGAATTTGTTTCATAGGTCCCCTATTAATGGTCCTTTTCTCTGTGCACTGCCCCACCCTCTCCAGAAAGTTAGTGTTTCCCAAGATTTAACTTCAATCCTTCTTCTGCATCCAAGTTGCTCACCTGTTCTCTTCACCTTCTAGGAGTTTCCTGTAGGCAGTGATCTCAACATCCAAGGCCAATTTGACATTCATCAGGTCCTGGTACTCCCGCAGCTGACAGGCCATGTCCTGCTTGGCTTGCTGCAAAGCCCCCTCTAGTTCAGCCAGCTTGACCTTGGCATCGTTGAGAGCAGCCTCTCCCTGCTGCTCGGCCTCAGCAACGGCAGCCTCCAATTTGGCTCTCTGGGGGTTGCAAATTGTAAGTGAATATTTATTTGTCCCAAATCCTTGGGTAAAGTCAAATAGCCTCCCAAAGATGTTGGGGGTATGTTGGTGCACTGAGGCATTGGCATGGACTTTCCCAAGTGAGGTTTACAAAAATTGATGGTGTCTCAAAGGATGTTGCTAAGGGATGGAATTAATCCCATCTTCAGCTGACCCATCTTTATCTCACCCCTCTCAAGTCCAGCACTGTGTCTCTGCCAGCTGGCATTCTCTTATCTTAGTTACACACCCCAGTTCCCCATCTGCTACACTTTTCCTCTTGTGCCACCTCTTAGTCTCATTCATAATGTTCTTCCTGTCTCGTACGCCTTCCCTTCAACCTTCTTTCCTTGAGCATCTCAGTCTCCAGCACAAATCAATCACCAATCAATCAGCCAACGTTTATCAAACCCCTCCTATGTGACAGGTGTGACAGGTGTTGAAGAAACAAACCAAAAATGAAATAAATTTGTCTTCTCAAGATAGGAATTCCCCTTCCTCCTTCCCAGCCCTGCTTTTCTCCTGTCTGTCTCCTTTCCTGGCCTTCCTAAACCAGTCCCTGCAGTCAGTTGTTCTAGGTCCTCACATCATCCTCATTATTCAAGTTCAGAGTCCTAGGTAGCAATCATTAATTTGATATCTGTATGCGGACACAAGCATATCATTCTACGTCAATGACCTGTTGCATCCGTCTCCATCTTAGTAGGAGCTCCTGGGCTGGGCAGGGCAGGGCAGGGCAGGATGGAACAAGACAGGGCAGGGAGGGGCCTGTTTCTTAATCCTCAGTGTTCAGGAAGGAACTGTGTACACATAGGAGACCAATGAAGGTGTGGCTAATTGGCTCACCTGATTTTAGAAAGTCTACCCTAAAGGAGAAAACCATTGGATCTAACTTCCCTCTCCCTTTCCTGGATGACCCTGTGCTCACCTGTGCCTTGGCATGATCAATTTCAGTCTTCAGCCTCTGGATCAGGCGGTTTAGCTCATTGATCTCATCCCTTGTACTCCGGAGATTATCAGAGTGCACACCAGCTGTTACTCGCATCTCCTCATACTAGAAGGGAAAAGTCAGATAGAAGGCACAGGAGTCAAGAGTTGGGTCATCATCCTTATGGTGCTTT
The DNA here is from genome assembly GCA_023548195.1 of Bettongia penicillata ogilbyi. Lineage (NCBI taxonomy): Eukaryota > Metazoa > Chordata > Mammalia > Diprotodontia > Potoroidae > Bettongia > Bettongia penicillata. The sequence goes on from JAJHZJ010000092.1 coordinate 6,590,125, forward strand.
GTCAACCACACACTCCCTCACCTCAATGACCTCAGAGTCCAGCAGGAGCCCACACAAATAGACCAAAGAGGAGAAACTGGGGAGATTCCATTTCCTTTAAGCCTGCTAACTAATAATAACATAGCATCTGCCACGTATCAGGAACTGTGCTAAGCACTTTACAAAGAGTATCTGATTTGGTTCCCTAGGAGATGGGGCTATTATAATCTCCATTTTACAGATGAGGAAACTGAGGCAAACAGATTTAAAAGACTTGCCCAAGATTACGTGGCTAGTGAGTGAGGCTGGATTTGAATTCGGTTTTTGTCTTTTTTACCCCAGATTCCAGCCAGCCACCCACCTACCCTACACACACAGCTGAACTAAATTATCTTACAGGGGCCTTCAATGGCTCCCAGTAGCTCTTCTCCATAGCTGAGCGGTAATCAATTCTAACTTGCCATCCAAATTGCTTCTCAGCATCCCCACCTCTTTTACCCACCACTGCTAAACCATCCCTTGTGGGGAGGAAAAACTGCTTTATATTGAAACTCAAGCCTTGCTCCTCCCAGCTAAGTCTCCTCTGAAATTACCTCCTAACTAGGGTGTGATGCTTCCTTTGAGCTAGCAGGGGATCCCCAGGCCATGAGAGGAACGGTGCTAGGGTTCCAGTTCTGAGAGTTACCTCCTGAAAAGTGCAAAAAGGTCATGCCCTCGACCCCCTTTATGCAGCAAATGGGGGGGCAGGGTCTTTTGTGAGTCTGAGGAGCAGCTTGTGTGTTGGGCTGAATAAATCTTACTGATGGGACAAAACCATCTTATCTCACTTAAATTTCTTTATTTTTCCTTGATTAAGACTAGATAGTTGGGGCAGCTAGGTGGTGCAGTGGATAGAGTACTAGCCCTGGAGTCAGGAGGATCTGAGTTCAAATGTGATCTCAAATACTTGAAGCTAACTGTTTGACTGGGCAAGTCACTCAAACCTGATTGCCTTGGCCCCCCCCCCCCCTCACCAAAAAAAGTAGATGGTCAACTAGCTAGATAAATGACTGCCTAATGTAGAGTAAGCTAGGTGGTTCAGTATATAAGGTGCTGAACTCTGAGTTTGTAAGTCCTGACTTCAAATTTTACTTTAGAAGTTTTATTAGCTATGCAACCCTGAGCAAATCACTTAATTTCTCTAGCCTTAGTTTTCTTATCTGTAAAATGGGACAATTATAATGCTTTTGTTATTGTTGTATCAAATGAAATAATTTGATACTTTAAAGCTCTATGTAAATAATATATTAAATTATTAATTTGTGAATATGACATTAAATATTATAATAGAAATAAATATAATATATTAGATAAATAATCATAAAATAAATATAAATAAAGCTCTATATGAATAGTAATTATTATTAACTACTAGTAAGTGTCTTGAACACAAGTTATCCTGATGCCAGACCAGTCTATCTATCATGCCATACTGCTTCTCATAAGACTAGACCACTGAATTTAGAGAAATAAACAAACTAGGAGGTCTCAGTCTAGGAGGCTGATATCAGGACCTAGAGGTTCAGAGATCAATACATTTTTATCCAGTAGAGAAGGGAAAAACTTTAGGGGACAATTACAAAAGTCCAGATTTCAGGAGGTGTGTATCTGTATTCTTTACCTTTCCCCCCATTCATTGCCACCACCCCATCCTCCAACACATATGCCCCATGGCTTCTGAGGGGTGAGCCTGTCTTGTTCACCTTAGTCTGGTACCAGGCTTCAGCATCAGCTCGGCTTCGCCTGGCAATGTCCTCATACTGAGCCCGAATTTCATTAATTATGCCATCCAAGTCCAGGTTCCTGCTGTTATCCATTTTAACAATGACAGATGTCTCTGAGATGTGGGATTGGAGAATGTTGATTTCCTGCACAAATCAATCCTCAATTAGTCAACCAACATTATGAAACCCTACCATGTGCCAGGCACTGGAGATACAAACCAAAAATGAAATAATAAATCTCTATATTCAAGAGAAGAAATTAGCAACAGAAGCATAACCAGGGACTACTACCTTGCCTTTTGACATGCAACCTTGCTAGGAGGTTGAAAGCTGAGACCTCATCAAGAATAAAGAAAATCACAGTCAACTCTAGTTATCTTCCCTAGGGAAAGGGATACTGATAATTCAAAAGAATAGATAATGGCAAAATAAACCTTCTAAAAATCTCTTCTATTGGAATTGGGAATTATTTGGGTAGTTTGAGGAGACCGAGATCTGAATTATGTAGGCAAAAAATAAATCACCCTGTGCCCCCTTATTCTTAAGCTCACACACACCAGTTGAACAGGAGTAGATGGCCCATGGCCATACTAGAGGCTTGAGAGAAGAATGACCTGTGCATAATCCACCCATTAATATTGGAGAGCTGGTTACATGTCAAGAAAGAAAAGTCTCCAAACCTCAGGAGAACCACAGAGTATGGGTAGTACATGTTAACTGTAGAGGAAACACTCTCCGGATTCTTAGTCAATGCCATGGGCTTGATTTTGCTGATGTCTATGCCACATCAGGTAGCTGGTGAAGTCAGAGAAAGCCAGTCTCCTGGCTTAAATTAGCCCTCTGGTCATGGGAAAATTTTCCAGTTGGCTATTGAGAAATAGGGTTTATTTGGTTATGTTTTATTTTAGTTCTATTTTTGTTTACTATAGTTCTAAGACTATAGAATAGACATTTACCTCCTCATACAGAACTTTCAGGAATTCGATCTCACTGGTCAAAGCTTCCACATTGGTCTCCAGGTCAGATTTGTTTAAGTAAGCTGTATCCACATCCTACAAGGAGAGAGGGAATGAAACCTATGCTTGCCACTCCCAAGAACTAGAACCAGAGCTATAGAAGGTGGAGCAACCTGGGACTAGAAGGGTGGAAAGATTTGTCACTGGGTAGTATTGCAGTAGGTGAGTGTTAAGGAAGCCTAGGATGTAGATGCTGCTGCTGCTAGTACTACTACTACTACTACTACTACTACTACTACTACTACTACTACTGCTACTACTACTATCAACACTACCACTACCACTACTAGTACTATTACTACCACCACTACTATTTCTACTACTATTTCTACTACCTCTTCTTCTACAACTACGACTACTACTACTACTACTACTTCTTCTTCTACGACTACTATTACTACTACTACTACTACACTCTCCGTTAATGCTCAGAAAATTAGAAAAGGGGCATTTTTCCAAGATTCAGCTTTTTTCTTAATAGCTATATAAAGATCAGGGATGATCCTGAAAATCCAGATTTGGAAAGCCAACTTAGCCAATTCCTGCTTGGCCAGAGATTGTGATGTCTGGGTAAGGTGGCTCTGGGATCCATCTTGAGGATGTTTGGGTCCAGTATACAAAACATTTGCTTATTTTGCTGAGAGTCATCTCACACCTGCAGCTCTCACTTACCTTCTTCAGAGCCACAAACTCATTCTCTGCATTGGCCCGCAATACCACCTCCTCTTCATACCTGGGTTGGCAAGCACAAGGAAACGGAGTTATTCACCCCAGACCAAACCAAGGCCAGTTGCTTGTGATTCTCTAGAATGACCCCTGTGCTCCAGGCAATCTGTCCCCTACTCATACTTCACCAATATCAACGACAAGCCCTTTCACAATTTATACCCCTGTCTTAAGATGCAGTCTCCCCATCCTTTCTTCCCCTAGCACTGTCCCTTTCTCTTTTGTCAGCCTTGCTCCACACTCTTTCCAGGAAGCCCTCCCTTATTGGTCCCGATTGACCCTATCCAGGATTAAATGGTCTTTAAATTCATCTACCCCACCCCAGTGCTAGTTGCTCTGTTTGAATTAAATTTTAATTGCCTTAACTTTTAGTCCTGAGTTTTGTTCCCCCTCCCCCCGTATCAAGCTGAGAGAACTCATCGAAAGAGAAGACCATGTCTCTTTTCTTTATTCCTTTCATTCTTTCACCTCCCTCTAACACCCAAGACAAGACCCTGTACTCTAGAGGAAAAAGCAATGTGGAAGTGAGGGGACCTAATTATCATAAATTAAAAACCAACATTTCTGAGACTGTTTTACAACCAGCAATGATAGTCTCGGACAGAGGTTTTGGAGTTAAAGGACCTGTTCTCATATCTCAGCTTGGCCATTTGGTAGCCAACTTTCCTTATTTATAGAATGAGAGGATTGGAACTAATAAGGTCCCTTTGAGCTCTAAATCTTGGATCCTAAGGACTTCTTCAGCTTTAACAGTCAAAGGAATGGGGAAGGGGAAGGGAGCTCTAAAGCCATTGTTGGGTGGCCTTGAGCTATATATACATATATACAAAGTTTCTTTCCAAATTCCTTTTATTTTATCAAAGCAGAGTTTGGAGTCTGAAAGCTATCTAAAAGACTGGTTAACTTTTAAGTTTCTTGGTTTGAGGCATTGCTTTGATGTATTTGGTCACAGAGAACTCAATGTTGAGTTGAATCTACTCATTGTTTTCAGAGGAACCAAGTTCCAGAAAGGTCTCCTCAATCAGATTCCTACAATCCCAGAACACTCAATGTGAAAGGAAACTTGAGGGACCAACTCACCAAGCAGACCTGTGCCGTTTTCCCATCAGTAGCAAAACTTCCTACCCCACCTTTATTCCCCACTAGGAGTCATGGACAATATCTCTTCAATTTCCTTGCTAATGGTTTCCTTTTCAAGAAGTCCTCCCTAACCCCTCACCCCAGTCCCTCTAGTCAGAGACTTCCCACTTGGGATCTCTAGGCCCCTTTCAAACTCACTTCTTCTTGAAGCCCTCCAGGACATCCTGCAAGTGATTCCTCTCAGCTTCCAGCCTGCCTCGGTCACTGGCAACCACATCCAGCTGCCGCCTCAGGCTGTTGATATAGTTCTCAAAGAGTGGCTCCAGGTTGCTCCTCACACATTTCTGGTCTTGGAGGAAGCTCCACTTAGTCTCTAGGAGCTTATTTTGCTGTTCCAGGAACCGAACCTAAACCCCACCAGGCAAAGGAACAAGAGTCAGGATAGTCTCACCTGTTTGTCTCAGTTGGCCATGATGCATTTTTGCTTTCAACACCTTTCTGTCATTACTACCTCCTCAGTTCATTTTTACTCCTAGCCCAATCGGAGGTTGGAGACAGTTACTTCCTTATAACCAAGATCAGTTGAAAAGAAAGGACCTTACAACTTAAACATTTAAGAATGGCCTTCTTTGGAAAGGTTAGCCAGCCAAAAGTTTAAAGAGAAAGGGGGCTTTGGTGGTGATGACTCTACTTGGTCTCTTTGACATTGGTCTAGAAGGTCACGGGGCCCTTCCTCAGGATAAAGTAAGGATGCACATCAAGTAGAATCAGTGGGGAAACTTTCTGGAAGTTCAAAAATACCCCCCAGAGTCATGTAGAGATGACCCAGAGGATTGTTTGATATTTAAGGCTACTCTTGACCCAGAAACTACTCCCTGCCACGATCAGGGACAGTTCTAAGTTGACTGCCCTTGCCCATGGTTATTTTTAATATGTTAGGCACATTCTCACCCAGAAATTCAGGCTGAATCTGTATTTCTCTGAATGAAATGAAGCTGTAGCTTCTCTTTTTCATGGTCTAAAGTAACTTTTTAATTCAGGCCATGAAGAGCAAGTTTTCATTTGTTTATATTTCTTCTGAATGATCTGGTTTGGCCACTTAGATGGCTCTAACATGGGTGATCTCAGAAAAAACAATTAACCTCCATGGGCCTTAGTTTCCTCATCTCTAAAATAAGATAGCCTCTGAGATGTATAGCTCTATTCCTATGTTTCCACTTTGGGGAAGGGGAAGTAGAGACTCTCTTCACCCTATAAAATGATATCATTCAGACCCAGAAAGACTTCCTCCAAATCCAGACCACTGAATCAATGCTAGCTTTTTTTGTAGACAGAATTATTTAAATCTATGTCTCAGTCCTCCCCTTCCCTCTATGCATACGGGAATAGCCCTAGCTTCAGAAAAACAAGTAACACTCAAAACATCCATAGAAATAAAAAGAGAAAGACCCCTCAAGCTCATTCTATGAGTCTGAGGAAGTATAGTTTCCTTCAGATCCCCAAGGTCCTTTGGGTCTTGCCATACAAATGAGTATGGGCAGGAGAGGAGCAGGAGATAAGAGGTAAGGTTCTTGGAAGGTGGCCACTCCATGCACCTCAAATCATCTGTGCCAATTTTCTGCTTTTCACATGAAAGATGGCCAACAATATGGCCTCTTGTGGTAGAGAGACAATTAACATTCATTTGGTAATCCTGGACTCAGAGAATCAACTGGACAGATGTGTAGATACCTTGTCAATGAATGAAGCAAACTTGTTGTTCAGAGTCTTGATCTGCTCCTTCTCATCTTTCTTCACTCTCTGAACATTGGGGTCAATCTCCAGGTTGAGAGGTGTCAGCAGGCTTGGGTTGACAGTAACAGGTGTGATGGAAGAGGCAGCTGGGCCTCCGATTCCACCAATTCTGTACCCAAAACCAGGTCTGCCAAACCCATAGCCAATACTGCCACTGGGCCCCAAGCCAATGCTACTTCCAAATCCAAAGCCAATGCTGTTACCAGCCCCAAAGCAAGACCCACTGCTAGGTCCAAATCCAAAGCCAATGCCACTGCCAGTGCCAAAACCAATCCTGCCACCAGATCTAAAACCAGTCCCAGAGTGAATGGGGTAAGAGCTCACCGCCACCCTTTGGGGTGAATAGGATCCAAAATTGCACAGACTACGGCTCCCAAAACCACCAAAGCCCCGGAAGTTGACACCACTTTGGCAAGAGATAGAGTTAGCCTGGTAACGGTTCAGATTCTGAGGTGCCACTGCAGAGCAGGAGCTGAAATTGCCAATGCGGCGGCCAGAGCTGATTCGAAAGGAGCGGCAGGACATGATGGCTTCTAAGTTGGGAGCAGAGAGTGACCAAGGAGCAATGGAGCCAATGGGTGCTAGGAGTCCCTGTGGAGCTAGTAGGCCCTACTCAACCCTTTTATACATTTGGGGATCTGAGGTTTGGCCCCATAAAAACAGAAAAAAGCCATTTGTGGGCTTTTATGAGCTTGGGTTGTTAGCAGAAACTCTTCAGACCTATAACCTCTTTAACAGTGAGCTAATCAGAGGCACACCTATTTCCATCTTCATTATGGCCTATAACATCAAACCCATAAACATTAAGAACACATAAGCATTACAATCCTATTTTCTCCATAAGCACACCACAATTGCCCTTATGGGGACATTAATGGGCTATAGTTATAAAACCAATAGAGCTGTTTTCTGTGAGTGTGGCTAACCACTGAAAAGTTAGAATGCTAACTGATTTGAGCAAGAGGATAGGAATAAAAGTATCTATCTAGTCATGGCCTGATGAGGAAAAAATGGGGGTGAGGACAGGCAGTAAGGAAAGGTTGAGTCTATACACCCCAAAGGGAAAGAGAGAGGTGCTCCCAGTTCACAATAATGCATCTCTAGGGGGCAGACCAATTATTCATTCATTTCTCAAAAGTATCATTTGGATAGCTGAATTTAGGGAAAATAGAATTTATTTAGCCTCAATGAACCCTTTTGGTTGTCCTTATAAAGCTTGATTACTGACAAATCTCTAGGTCACTTAGGTCAGTGTAGACACATTACAGATGTGGGATACTCAACAGATTCATGAATTCACCAACCTTGTTAGTTCAACAAATACCTACTATATATAAGCCATCAAGTCATCGTGGTGGAAGAACTAAAGCTCAAAGGATGCCTATATTTGGTGAGCTTAATCTGGTTGGGAAAAGGATGTCTTTGGGGAACCTCTGTTGGTGTCATCTTCATGACACAAGGTGAAGGGGAGGTATGAGGTAACAATTAAATTCTTGGGTCTATGAAGTTAGCTGGACCATATAATGCTGTCCTTTTCTCTCCTCTCCCCAAATCCCACCTCCACAGCTTTTTGGATCCTGAATTATTGACTTATCTACAATGATTGATTGAACTAGAGTGGGAAGAAGCCTAGAAACACTTGGGTGGAAAGTAGAATATTTAATCAATTATACAGATATTTCCAAACTTAAAGATGTTTAGTATCATCTGAATGACTGACTTTTTTTTGTTTGTTTTCTCTTGTGGTGAGATGAAGGTGAAGTGTTATTTTCTTTTTACTGGAAATAATTCAATCTAATAATCATTTATTGAAAATATAATTCTATTCAAGTTATTGTAAAGTTGCTTTTATTTATAAATTTATTTAGATCCAGAAATTTATTCTCATGAATACATACCAGCTAAACGTATAAGTAGATGAGGGACAAATGGAGAAAGAAGGAAACGATTTTTTAAAATGCAAGGGTAGGAGAAAGAAGTGTAAGGGGGAAAAGAAAAGAAGTTAGGAAAAATATAGGGCAAGGAAGTATCCAGAGACTTAGTTAGACTTGTAGACTCTCTGTGTTTCTGGAATGATAGAACTTAGAAACTGAAGGAACTTCAGGGATTTAATTCCAATCTTCTTGTATAAATAAATGAAACGAGAAAGGGAAGGTGGTTGTGGTAATGGGTCAACTAGGATAGTCAGGAACCTAGGAGTCATCTATATTCTTTATTCTTGGGTGGGGGGATATTGCTAGGCAACCTGGGAAAGGGCCAGAGCCGCTGAAGGAAAAGCATCTGTGCCTCACTTGCATTCTCTGGAAAAAAGTCAGGGATCATTAGGAGAACTCAACCTCTTTGGGGATTATGCTAGGGTTCTTGGGTAAGGGGGTGGGGGATGGAAATTATGAAGACCATTTTTTATGTGTATGGGATGTACAGTGAATAGAGCCAAAAAGACTGGAGTTGAAGGTCTACCTCTGACGCATAATGGCCGTTTGACCCTGAACAAGTTACAACCTCTCTAAGAGATTCTGAAATTATAAATTACATGAAGGTGCTGATTTATATTGGTGGAGGAAGTTTCCTTTTCTGGGAATGCCTTATAAAAAAATGAAATCAAAGTTCAGTCCCTATCAATGCCTGTCTCTACACATTTGAGGCTATCCTCAAAGGTGAGGGAGAGGAGTTGTGGTGACAACTCTTCCTTCCTTCCTTCCTTCCTTGCTCTCTTTATCCTCTCTCTCTCCCCCTCCCCAATCTTTCACTTTTGGATAAGCCACTCACCCCCGAACTCTTTCCCCCATTACAACGAATTGGGCTCCTGCATTTTCTGGACCCACCGTCTTCTTGTTTTTTAAGGTCCATCTCTGCATATTTGTTACAGCTTTTGTGAGGCTGTCCCACTCTGAGTTCCTTCATGAGGGAGAAGTAATTGGGTTCCAGTCAAGCAAATCCTACCTCCTGATGAGCTATCCCAAGCAATACTTTATAGGTCTGAGACATCATTTCTCCCAACTTTACATAATGCAATCATCTGCTGCTTCAGAAGAGGGGGAGGGAATACTCTACTGATTCTGCAGCTGCGACAGTTTCTTTGCACTGTGGGCAGCCTTTAATCCCAGATATCTGATAGTAGGAGACCAGCCCCAGCACCTGACAGGAATTACTGTCAAGTGTTTGCTGCTTCATCATGATACTATCTCAGGGCTCTTGGGATGATGGTGAAACCTTGATATACAAGAGAGATGGAGAAGTGGCCCCAGGGAAGCAGAAGGTGGAGGTAGGTGGAGGTGGGTGGAGGCGGAAACCAGGCTCTTTGCTGGTTGGATTCCCAGTGACTGGGGATAGTCCTGTAGTAAGTGGCTGAGGAGGAGGATGTGGAAAAGTTGTAATAGAAGGAATGCCTTTCATTTGACAAGGCACTCATTTCTGCTGAATGGATGGAAATTGATCTGGTGAGACTTGTTATGGCTTGCCTGAGCTTGTTTGTAAAGGAGGCTTTGTACTCTCCACCTAGAAAAGACCTTCAGAGGTTAAAGAAGACAGCACTCAGCCTGGACTTCAAAGGGGATTAACCCCTAGACTATTGAGAATCTCTCCTGTATTTAAAGATGTGTGTGCATGCATGCGTACATGGGTGCGTGCATGTGTGTATATGAAAACATCCCCAATTCTTTCTATGTATGCTAAGCTTCTGTTATTCATTATCTCCCAGCTCCATACTATACTTCTAGCTGTACCCCCCCCAACTCTCCCTGCCCCCACCACATACACCCAGTTCCTCCTTACACACCCCTGTCCCTCCCCCCTACTGGCCCTTGACCTTACCCTAGTATATGTATCACTCTGTTTCCTAACCTTTATTTGTCCTCCTTCTCCTGAGACAAGTTTTCCACCCCTACCTGTCAAAATGCCCAATCAATTTCATTTCAATTTCTTATATAAATAAACACAAACAAAATAAAAACCATTTTTTCTTTCTTCCCGAGTCATGGTGCAGACTCCCCTAGTTAGTGCCCTCTCTCATTTCTAATTATCTTTATTTTTGAAAGGCTGGGTGTATTTCTTTATTCTGCATCTCTTGGGGAGTACACTGATTTCTAGTATCTCCAGCCTCAAGTCCTTAACTTCACATTGAAGTACTTCAAGACCTGGCTCCTTCCTATCTTGCCAGTTCTACACTTTATTCTCTAAGATCCAGTTATACTAATCTACTTGTTACTCCATGAACATAAGGAAACTATATATGTAGTAAGATGATACCAGAGGACACTGATCATAAAATGGATGTGCCATCTTCCTTGAGTTCCCATCAAATAAATCAATTGTCTGAGACTCATGAGGGGTGAAATTTGCAAAACTGGGATCTGGGTGTCAATCTACCATGATGAGTTCATAAGGAGGGTTCCATGTTGCTTTGATGGGCATGAGGGGTTGGAAGTGGCAATGAGAGAAAGGAATGAGATACCCAATTGTAGGCTGAGAAACAAGCATTTGTTAAGCACAAGGTATTGTGCTAAGTGCTTTATGATCGTCTCCCGTGATCTTCACAACCACCCTTAAAAGATAGGTATTATTTTTTAAAAGGATCTTTTACCTTTTTAAATTAAATGACTTGTTAAAAACAATATTAAACAGTATAACTACTCAAATCTGCTTAGTAACTATTTACATGTAAATTAATTTCAATGTAGAAAATAGAGCTTTTTCAGTCATTCCCACTAAGTCCCCACAAATCAGAATTTTTCACCCATTCATTTTTACTTTAGCATTTTTCATTTTGCATTATTTCATAATGGTCTTTCTAGATTTCTTTGTACTCCTTACAGGTGTGAGACTTAACTGCATTTATGCACTACAATTTATTTAACTATTCTCTCATTGTTGGATATTTGTCTCTCTAGTTTTTTGCAATTATTTATGATAATGCTATGAAAACAGCTTTTTGAGTGTTGTTTTCTATGATACTTTCAGGGCACAATACTCAACAATGGAATAACTGGGTCAAAAAGTACAATTATTTTGGTCACCTTTACTGTATATTAGTAAAATACTGTCCAAAAGTTCTATGAGAAAACTTCCAGCATTGAGTTTTATTGTTTTTAATTATTTTTGCCAACTTGATGGCTGTGAGACTGTGATTCAAAGGTGCTTTATTTTGAACCATTCAAATCACATCATTTTATATCTGCAAAGGACAGCCATCATAACAAACTCCTTACTGTTCAAAAGAGGAAACTGATACCCAGAGAGACAGGGTTTTGTTTTTGCATTCTAGGTCATATAGCTAATTTGTGGTAGAGCCAGAACTAGAGCTTAAGCTTTATTACTCACTCTTTTCCCTTCTTTCTATTACCCCACTCCAGAGGCACAGTGGTATAGTAAGAATAGTAGTGGTGACAGACTCAGGGGACACCTAGGTTCTGCTGTAAATCTGTTTCCTAATGTGAAAGTGCTTCTTACATCTTAATGTACCAATAAATATGAGAATTTAGCATCACTGCTAACGAACAATTAAATAAATAGATGACTGCTGTAAGTTACTTAAGACAAACACTAAGACTTAATTTTAACTCCTCGGAGACATATTTTTAAAACTCCAAGAAATGAAAAAGTTCTTCTAAGGACTCTTCAAGGAGCCACAGATATCAGCAATGTGGTAATCCTTTCACCAATACACACAGCAATGCCCTCTGCACTTCGCCAAATGATCTTTGAAAGTCGCTGTTGCTCAAACTCCCCAATAAGACCCTATGAGTTAAGCTAAAAGAGAAGATATTTACATATGTAAACAAGGTCATACTCAAAGTCTTTCAGGCTCCGGAGGACTGACAAAGCTTAAGGGATGCTGACACCCAGGTTTCAGGAATGCTGGGTCATCTTCACATCACAATGAAGAATTAGAGGTCATTGAGGTCCAAGAAGTTTTCCCCCAAAATATGTAAAATGATAAAAATTCTGTTGTTTCTTCCAAATTTCAGATTCTTTTCCTCTTCAAAATTCCCAAAAGCTAAAATACCCTGCCTCTAAATGGTACAGAAGCCGTTACAAGGAAGAATTACAGAAATTGCACCTCAAGAAATTTAGGGAACCTGTACACAATTCCATTGAAAAGACTTTTATTGTTCATCATCTTTCCCTTTACATCCATTTGCACTGCTGTGGGTGGGATTCTGCAGTCAGTTATAGCTGATATGGTCTCTCCTCTAGATCTGACAAGTTGCTACAAGTACAGAAGAATTCTTTGGATATTTCATCTTCTTTACATCTTTCTGCCACCGTGGAGGGAAGGGAGGAAACCACTGCCACCTCTGGCTGTCGCTGCTCCAGGAAGGGGGAGATGATAGGTAATATTTCTAAAAATTTAATAGTATTTTATTTTTTCCAATTTCATGTAAAGATAATTTTTAACATTAAGTTTTTGAAAGATACTGAGAGCCAAATTTTTCTCCTTCCCTCTTTCCTCTCCCCCTTCTCTGAGATAGCATGTGTAATCATGTAAAACTTTTCCACATTAGTCATTTTGTAAAAGTAGAAACAGAAAAAAAGGAAAAAACAGAAAAAAGGGAAAATGGTATGCTTCGATCTGAATTCAGACTTCACAGTTCTTTCTCTGGATGTGGATAGCATTTTCCATCATGAGTCTTTTGGAATTGTCTTGGATCATTGTATTGCTGAGAAGAGCTAAGTCAATCACAGTTGATCATCACGTAGTGTTATTGCCTACAGTGTTCACCTGGTTCTGCTTACTTCACTCAGCATCAGTTCATGTAAATCTTTCCAGGTTTTTCTGAAATCCACCTGATCATCATTTCTTCCAACACAATAGTATTCTATCACATTCATAAGGTACAGCTTGTTTAGCCATTCTCTAACTGATGGACATCCTCTCAATTTAGTAAATACTGTTAATGTCCCTATTTTACAGATAAGGAAACTAGGGCAGACAGAAAGAAGTTAAGTGATTTACTTAAAATCACATTAGTAAATTCCTATATCTACACCTTTGCAGTGACTGTTCCCCATGTCTGGAATGTTCTCCCCCTTCATCTCAACTTCTTAGATTCCCTGTCTTCCTCAAGTCTCACTTTTTGCAAGAGTCATTCCCCAATCCACACCAAACATCAATGCCTTCTCCTCAAAGATTACCTTCCTATGCTCTTTAAATATCTTGTATGTATTCCCTTATTTTTAACATGTTATCTCATCATTGGAATGTGAGCTTCTTCAGGCCAGAGATCTATAGTAGCACTTAGCATTATGCCTGAATAACAAGAACCTAATAAATGCCTGTTGACTAATTACATTTCTCAGAAGCCTGTGTGAGGCTTAGCGGCTTTCAGCACATTCATTTCAGAAGGGGAAACGGAAGGAATGTCTTGCGGTAGGATGAGGTGAGGACTGAAGTCTGGGTAATAGAACCACAAAGAGAGATAGGGAAGAAGCAGCAGTTGCGGTCAAATCCTGGTGTCCTGTTTGTTGGGTTAGTGTGGTAGGAAAGCAACAATCCTCTCCTAGAAGGTCCCCTGGTTATAGTGCTAGCACCTACTGTAAATGTTCTTAGCCAAACTGCTATTGAGCGATAACCAGTACAACCCATACTGCTGCTGTGGACACTGATTGGACATCTTGCCATGGGTCACTTGATGTTATGCTTCTTTTGCAATGGTGTGGAACTGGAAGGAATGGTCTAGAGTGGCTATCAGAATCTATGACACTGCTTAGGAGTCCTTCGTGGGCAACTGCTAGGTTTGAGTGTGAAGGGTGTTTATTGCTTGACACCGCAGTCAAGCTAAATTGCTCATCTCTCTGTTCCTCATACATGATACTCTGTCTCATAATGCCATGCCATGCCATGTTTTTCTGAAACCAATCCCCTCATCATTTCTTATAGCACAATAGTACTCCATCATACACAATTTGTTCAGCCATTCCCCAACTGATGGAAATCCCTTCATACTTATTCCTTTGTAAAGCAAATGTCTTACATTTTTACATTATATTAAATGTTATATGTTACATTACATTATGTTATACTATACCATACTAATACTTACTTTGACTTGATCAGGGATAGATTCAGTGGAAACTGAGGCTTGTGAGCTGTGTATTGAGATAGATGTACCCCTCTGAGAATGATATACCTGAGAGCAGCCAATAGGTACCATGTTATAAGTGTAGGTGTGAAATGTATTTATTTGTGTAACTTTTGTATTCCTTCAGTAGAATATAAACTCCTTGAGGCAAGTGATGATTTATTTTTTTCCTTGTATCTCTAATTCCTAGCTTAGTGATTATACGATACATGTTTGATCATGATTTACTAAATTGAACAAAATCTAGTCAGTCTCCACTGTCTGGTATTCTCCATAGACATAAAAACGACTATTACACCATCCCTTAGATTTCCCCTTTCTAGACTTTCCCCTCTTCTCCTCCCTCCCTCTCCCCCTCCCATCCACAGATGCTGCAGTTTTTCCCATCTCCATGATGTGTCTAAAACTTGCCCGTACTCTCCATGTCTCTAGAGGACCTAGAATGCACAGTTGGAAGAAGATTGAACTTGGCAGTCTTTAATTCTGCATGTGCTCCTCTTGCTGGGTGACCTTTTAGTAAGTTAATCTACCTCTCTGCCCCCTAGTTTCCTTATATGCAAAATGAGAGTGTTGAACTAGTTTGAACCCTAATATTCTGTGACTTTATGAAGTCTTTGGAGGAGGGGAAGGGAGAATAAAGGAATGGAGGAAGCAAGGATACCAGACACTCAGGTGAGACCACAGCAATAAGGGAAAGGGGCAAGGTGTTTTTCTAGAAAGGTGTGTGTGTGTGTGTGTGTGTGTGTGTGTGTGTGTGTGTGCGCGTGAACAATTATAACAGTGGGGGAGAATTGGGTGGGGGGCAAAAGAGAACATAAACTAAGCAGACAAAAGAGGAATATCAGAAAGGTGTGAACGTGGACTATGTCTGGGGGAATGAGAGGTGATGCTGGTTCGGGGTCTCAGGATCTAGGTAACTCTTCCTCCTATGTCTCTCCTCTGATAACACTTCATTTTCCCCACATCCTTCATTAAATTCATCAGACTATTGGTCAGTTTAAGGATTTGGGTCATAGTCTGCCTGAGGGCTAGTGAGATGGTCAGAGGAGACCAGGCTTTGCTTCTTTTTCCTCCCACTCCAAACAAATTTACAAAGAGAAACGACAGGGTCTGACTTGACTGTTGTCTTTGTCTCTTTAAAAAGGTTAACTCCTAATGGAGAAGGGAGAGAGGGGAGAGCTGGATAGACCCTTCCTAGAGACAATCATACTCTTCCTAGGAAAATAACCACATCCTGGGGATGCCACTGTCTCAGGACATGTCCAAGTATTACTCCTACCTTGTTTCAGTCAATAAGACTTAAAGAAAACAAGTCAAAAATACCAGGGATCTTTAGATAATCACAAGTAATTATTTTAGCACAGTGCCTGGCACATGGTAGCTCCTTTAAAAATACTTCTTCCCTTTTTTTTTCCCGTAGGTTCAAGCACGATTTTCTTTTTCTTTACCATTAGTGATCTAAAATGCCAATTTTATTTGGTATGGTTCAATTCAGAATAAAAAATAAAGTTAGAGGGAGACTCCAATCAGAAGTACCATCTGTCTCTGTCAACTTCCCCTATACATACATTCAACTACATACTTTATAGAAGGTTATATCCTTAGACATGTTAAGTTCTTAGGGAACTTGCCCCTTTAGTTTAAGGATCCCAATACCAGGAACACATCTGAGCTTCCAGAAAAGGGACAGGAGGCCCTGTCTATTTATCTATCTACCTATCTATCCCCAATCATTTCTCAGCTGTGTTAACATGGCTTCAGAGGGTTTTCAGATGGAGGACAGAGATGAATGTGATCCCTAGAACTTACTGATTTCTTCTGGCTTTTTCTCGACTACTTTTCACACTTCTGCCTGTGATAAGTATCCACAGGCACAGAAGCATTGCCTGGAATGTTCTCCCTCCTCACCTCCACCTTCTGGTTTCCCTGGCTTCTTTCTGCAAGACTTTTTTCCAACTGCTTGTCCTTTCTCTCTGAAATGATCTCCAATTTATCCTGTGTTTCTTGTATGTGCACAATTTTTTGGCCTGTTGTTTCCTCCATTAGAATATGAACATGTTTTTTGTTTGTTTGTTTTTTCTGTGCTTATGCCTGGTACATAGTGATCACTTCATAAATATATATTGACTTGACATTATCTTATAGGGGCAGAATTGTTTGCATTTTGCCTCCCCTGTTAAAGTGAACTCCATGAGGTCAGGGATTATGTTTTTCTGTTTTTTAGCTTTGTGTCTGCTATGTAGGAGGTGCTTCATAAATGCTTGCTGATTGACTCCAGAAGCCATTCTTGGCTCTTCAACCCATGTTCCTCGGTCAGACACCACTGGATATCATCCCAGGCTCTTGGGATTCTGACTAGGAGGGAACTGCTCTGTGCTGGGCAGCTGCCTGGTGAGACGAGCTCATTTAACAGTGACATGGGGGAAAGAGCCTGAATTCAGGAGCCCAAACACCTGCTTCTTATTAGCTGTGCAACCTTAGGTATGTTGCTTTAATTCTCGGAGCCTCAGGCTCTTCACTTATTCAATGGAGTAGATGACTTTTACAACCCCTTCCAATTCTGTGGACTATGAAGATGCACAAGGGTTATAGGAACATAGATTCAGACCTGGAAGGGTCCTTAGAGGTTGCTTCATTTTGCAGATGGGGAAACAGAGACAAAGTCACA
The DNA here is from genome assembly GCA_023548195.1 of Bettongia penicillata ogilbyi. Classification (NCBI taxonomy): domain Eukaryota; kingdom Metazoa; phylum Chordata; class Mammalia; order Diprotodontia; family Potoroidae; genus Bettongia; species Bettongia penicillata. The sequence goes on from JAJHZJ010000092.1 coordinate 6,607,232, forward strand.
CAGCTGGGAAATTTCTTAGGTAGGATTTAAATCCAAGTCTTCCTGATTCCAAATCCAGTGATCTATCTACTGTGGTAGGCTCAGGTCACTGTAGCGGAACTGTTTTTAGATCCAACCTGGACTCTCAGCCCTCAGTGTCCTCCTCCAAAAGGAGCATTGTGTGCCAGGCACTGTGCTAAACACTTGATGAAAATTATCTCATTTGATCCCCACAATAACTCCAAGGGATAGGCACTGTTATTATCTCACTTTTACAATTGAAGAAAAGAGATGTTGAGTGGCTTGCCCAGGGTCAACAACAAGGGGCAAATGTCTGAGGTTGCATTTGAACTGAGGTCTTCCTGACTCCAGGCTCTGCACTCTATCCAAGGTACAACCTAACTTCACAGGAGCTTACGACAGAGAAGGCTCAAATGAGCCAGACCCAGACCTTGCCTCTGTGGCATAATCTCTCTTCTGCACATCCTTCTCTCAGGGTAATGGGAGGTAAAAAGGAAGAGCTGAAGAGCCAGGGTAGGGGTGAGGGCAGTATGCCATGGTATACACTACATGGTCTACCTTCAGAAGTATTTTTTCAACATAAATGAAGCAGTTAAAGTATCAGCCCATGGAAGTATATGTGGCACATGTGTATGGGGTATTCTTTACACATTTTGTGTAAGTTACACATAGATCTATAAATAATGCCGTGGACAGTGGCTGATCAGAAGATCCCTGATCTGCTCTCGGTCCACTAGAGATATTAAGTGGACCTTTGTTAGAAAGAGCTGATCCTGATCTCTTATCTTGTCCCTTTTCTGACCAAAGTATGCCCACCTCCTTTGTTGTAGTTCAGTCTTTTGTTTGTGTCCAATTGCTTGTGACAGCATTTGAGGTTTTCCTGGCAAAGATACTGGAGGGGTTTTCCGTTTCCTTTTCCAGATCATTTTTACAGATGAGGAAACTGAGGCAAAGTTAAATTACTTGCCCACAGTCACAAAGCTAGTAAGTGTCTGAATCCAGATTTGGACTTCCTGATTCCAAACCCAGTGCTCTATCCACTGCCTTATCACTTTTTAGGAGAGATATACATTTCTAATTGCTTTTCACACATTTTTTCACTTTTTAAAAATAGCACTTTATCCATCAAAAACAAAAGTTCCCCCTCTTGCTTTCTTTTCAGTATGAATGATACTGATCCCTGCATCTTCTGATCAAGAGTTCATTTAATGGCTAATAATGTGGGTCAGATCAAGCACCTTTGCCTAGGAGCCTGGCCTTCAGAGTCACTGGTAAGGCAGGAATTTACTGGAGACAAAGCTCTTGCTCGAGACAACCCACCATCTCCCCCATCCCCCAGCCGCCCCCTCCCCCATCCCCCGGCCCCCCCCTCCCCTGAACATATTCTAAACTAGTCTGCTGGGAAAATTCTGCTGGGAGAGGAGTGGATGGGGGTTGGGAAGGAGCAGGCTACAGGCAGACATGGTGAGAAGATTTAGTGTCACGTCCTTGGATGTGCTGCTCTGTCTGCACCCACCTAACTGTTAGATGCTAGGCAGGATTTTCCTGTCTGTCTCAACACCCCCTTGCCATTAGTCAGTGTGTACTCAGACACCATAGAAACAGGAATAAACCAAGTGATTGGGTAAACCTTCAGGGAAGCCAAAAACGTCATGTAGAGTCAACTCTCAGTTTTATAAAACAGCAGAAGGGAAAAAATAGTCTTAAAGCCCTTTCTATGGCCCAGTGCCTCTCTTGAACCTCCATTTCCCATTTTGGTTTAGGTAGATGTGCACTGAGTTTACTTTCCCCAGGCTAATTGAAAGATGAGGCATTGGGGAACCACCTGATTGCAGGGATATGGGAACCGGGCAAGAGCAAATAGTTGTCTGGATAAAGAACTGAGCAAAATGATAATTTGTTGTTTTTTTATAATGATCTTGTTTTGTGAGAAGATTGCAGAAGCTGTCTGCTATTTTTATAATATCTGTTGTTTATCTAACCAGCTGCCTAGAGTATCAGCGGACTTAATATCTTCAAACGTCATCAACCCTCTCTTTCCACCCTTACCCCTGCAACAGTATCTAGCACAGTGCAAATCAATAAACATGCACAACATTGCATGGAGAATCAGGAGTTTTCACTACAACGAAGGATAGTTTCAAATGAAAACACACTATTGTGCCACCAAAAAAACAGTTACAAAAGGGTTGGTTTCAGAGAAACTTGGGAAGATTTGTATCAACTGATGTAGAGTCAAGCGAACAGAAGGCAAACGATTTATACAATTTTAATCACAGGTGGAGGCAAAGTGGATAGAGTGCCAGCCTCAGACACTTCTTAGCTGTGTGACTCTGGGCAAGTCACTTAACCCTGTTTGCCTCATTTTCCTCATCTGCAAAATGAGCTGGAGAAGGAAATGGCAAACCCCTCCAGTGCCAAGAAAGCCCCATATGAGTTATGAAACATCAGGTATGACTGAAACAACTGAACAGCAATTTCATTGTAAAGACTCAAGAGCCCTTATCAAAGAAATGATATGACTTTGAAATATGAACCTATGAAATTCTGTGATTCCAGAGAATTAATAATGAAGCATGGTACCCAACTACTGATTGAGAGGAGAAGGACTCAGTTTGCAGAATGAGATATATTTTGGACATGGCTAGTGTTGGAATAGGTTTTGCTAGACTCTGCATATTTGTCAGGATGTTTTCTTTTTCTTTTTTCATGGAGGTGGTGGCAGTGGTGAGAAAGAGAAAATATATGCTTATTAATTGAAAAAAAAGACAAGATTAAAAAACACACGCACACATAGGGTCAATGCAGAAAGAAGTTTTGGAGCTTGTAATCATGCTGGGAGTTGATTGGGAAGAAGACCCAAGAGGTTCTGAGGCAGGCCAGAGGAGGTTAGCATTTGTGAGTAGATGAGCCACCAGACACAAGCTTCACACTTGAGTTCCGCCCACTCCCACAACTAAACCCACCCTGAGGAACACAGGGAACATAGAGCTCGCCAGTGCCCACCACAATGCTATTCCCCGAGCTGCAGCTCCCACTGGTCCGAATGCCACTGGAGCCCCCAGGGCAGAACTCTGTTCTCACCATGCAAGGCTCATACAAGATGGCCCCTTTAGAACTGCTGACAGCTGTGAGGAAGAAAGGAAAGAAAGAATGGAAAATATTTATCCAGAACATAAAGTAGTTCTTGTAACTTCCCATGTCCAATTCCAGAGCTTTAGTTAGAGCTACAAGTCCTTTTCCTCTAACTTCAAATGCTCCTCTAGCCAAACATACATGCTCCCACCCAACACTCCAACCTCTTAGGCTTTGAAAAGATCATTTTCCCAGCCTGAGGCAGTCTCCCTCCATCCCTTTCTAGCCTTCATTCTCTTCTCCTTTCTAATCTTTCTTCATATTTCTTTTCCAACAGATTAGACCCACTGGCCCTTCTCCTCCTGATCTCTTCCCATCCCACCAGCAATGAAGTCCAGAGCTCTGACAAATGGATTCCTAATCCTAGCTTTCTGTGTCTCTTCCTGTTGCTGCCTATATCCCATGTCCTTTGTCAAAGTGAATGATCCCTGAAGACAAGGGGGATCATCAGCATCACCTCCCTAGGACTCAGAAAACAACTCTGTTTGTGTGGTGGGACTAATTATTTTTGATGGACAAATACCAGAGATGGTCCAGGGCTTACTGGACACAGCCAAATACCCCAGCTCCACAAGATCCCATATCTACCTAGGACAATTATCTACTTACATATATTCACAGGTCCAACACCTTCACATAGTCTGGGAGCAAGGGAGAAAAGGAAGGATGAAAAGACATTAAAGTTTTACAGTGAAAGAGGATGAAGAATAAAAACATGTTTTAACCCCACCTCTATGCTCCCCTCAGAATGGAAGGAACCAAAGGAATTGGCTTGCAATAGCTCCCTCTTTAAGATTTTCAGGGTCACTTTTGCCCTTGGCTAGTACAAATAATCCACAGTTGACTGCCGATGAAAATGGCTAAAATAGATAGACAGTAGGAAAGAGTGCCAGAAATAATAATAATAGTAAAAGACCCCAACCCTGGAAATTCCACAAGCTGGGTCTTTAGCTCATTGGCGGTCTTTAACTACTTACGGCCTACTCACTCTGCTTACCTGTGCTCTTCTCCCTCTAGCAGCCGCCTGTAGGTGGCGATCTCAATATCCAGCCCCAACTTGGAGTTCATCACCTGTTGATACTCCTTCAGCAGACATGCCATGTCCTGTTTGGCCTTCTGCAAAGCCTCCTCCAGCCCTGCCAGCTTGCACTTGGCATCATTGAGGGCAGTCTCTCCCTGCTGCTCAGCTTCAGCTATGGCACCTTCAAGTTTGCAGCGCTATAACGGAGACATAGAAAGGCACTGTTGGGGGTTACCAGCGTCACTAGCAAGAATGAACTGGATTTCCCGGACCATAGAGAGATCATGGCAGCCACATCTGGCTTCACTGAGGAACTTAGAACTACACCTCACTAAACTATTCCAAGAACACTGAGATTTCCTTTTGAGAAGAGGTAAAATACTGTTTTGGAGGAAATAGATACATATCTACTGGCTGGTCTTCACTGCCTTGTAAGAATGGAGTTAATTTGATTTCCAAACTTGTGGAAAACACTACCAACCCTATAATCATAAGATCAAAGAATCTTAGCACTGAAAGAAAACTGAGCAGCCATTTATTACACCCTCCCATTCAATGTAAGTATCCCATTTATAGCCACTTTAACCGATAATCATCCAGATTATCTGCTTGAATATTTCTAGTAACAGGAAACTCACTTTTATGACAATGCATTCCATTCTTAGGCAGTTCATTCTTATGTTGACCTAAAAATCTGCCTCCTTGCAAATTTCACTCGTTGGTTCTAGCTTTGCCTTCTTGGAAACCCAGAACAAGTTTTCTCACCCTTCTATGTGATAGTTCTTTAAATGTTCCAGTAGACACTTGACCCTGATTTCAAACTGCAACCAGGGGGATGTTGCAGCCAGCTCCAGCCAGCTAGAGAGAGCCAATTTTGTTAAATTTTCGTTGTGATGTGAAGGATGTGGAACAGCGAGCACTACAAATTGTAGCTTGATTTATTGTTTTACTTTCTAGATTTAAGAAAGTATTAATAAGAGATTGTTTAATATTAACCTATACTTTCTTTCATGGAGAGCACAGTCCTGCCTGCAATAAACAGTTTCGAGTTAGAGCTCTTGGTATCTCCCCAGAACCTCACCTGAGCTTTAGCATTCTCAATTTCTTGCTGTAGTCTTTGGATTAGTCGGTTCATTTCCAGGATCTCATTCTTGCTGTTCCGTAGGCTGTCACAGTGGTTTCCAGCTGTCAATCTCAGCTCTTCATACTGCCAGAGTACAGAAGAAGTCAGAATCTCCAAGGTCCCAATCTGGATTAACCCCAGTAGTAGTAACCCCCTTCTATGGTATCCTTCTATGTAGGCACATTCAATGGCTTCCCAAAATCAGACTTCCTACTCCATCCATGGAAATCTGTTTTCTGTACACACTTCACCTCAGATCATTCTCCCAGGCTGCTCACTATAGTAGCTAACATTTTGCACTTTCACTTTTGCCTCTAGCCACAATGCTATCCCCCTTCTTTCTAAACCTTAATCCACAGTCCCCTGATTCTCCTCTGTCCCATTCCTCTTGTAACTTGAGTACTGACATCCAGAGTTCTGTTCGTTGATCTTTGCCCTGTCCTTGGTTCCATCTGGGTCCTGTCTCTACCATCAGACTTGTCAAGAGAATCACCACCAGACTGCCACCAAACCCTCTCTCCTTCTTTGGTGGGGCTGGAAGGGGCCAGGGGTGGGGGCGCGGGGAGATGGCCAGGAGGGGAAACACACAGGACAGACTTCACACATCAGTATGCCCAGGTTCAGATATGGCCAACTGACCTGAAGACTGACACCCAGAATTAGACCAACTCTGCTTAGATTCTTCCATTTGCAAAACAAAGAATTCTCCATTTCTTACTTTAATTTATTAACAATTAAAAAAAGATCTTTGTTTTCTGGATCTAATTTCTGAATCCTAACTTGGGTAGGAATGAGTTTTCTCAGTTGACATTAACTGTTCTTGTGTTTGTCTTTCATTTTAAAGAGGACCAGCATTCACTGACTTGAGATTCGGGATGCTTTAAACCTCCTGAATTTAATGGAAACACAGATAATACAGTAGTACAGTAGCATAGATGTTATCAAGTAATCCTAAAGGCAATTTCTCTCTGGTTTTGAAACTCTCCACCCCCCTCCATAAGAGAATGATTTACCTTTTAATTATTTAGCTGAAGAGAGAATGAGCATAGAAGTGAGTTTGAGTTTGTGCCCCCTGTGTACATCCAGGGCAGCCCAAGACAATGGGGAGGAGCCAAACTAGAATGAAACTTAGACTGGTATGAACCAGAGAATGAATAATTGACATGACTTTTAAGATGTTTCTCAATGCCCTTTCAATATGCTGTAGGTCACTGTGCAAATGCTTATCTCACTTCCTATCCTCTTGGTGTCTAATTACCTGATTGCACAAATTGGTGTTCATATTAATTATTATTTCTGCTTGGCCATTAGTAACTATTCTGTTCTGCTAGTCTCTCCCACGCTCAGCAAGTAGCCCACTAGCAAAAGTCCAACAGCATCACTAGCATTGTCAAGTGGTATTTATTGAGGGCAACTTAAAAGCTGGAACTGGACTGGGAGCTTCCAATGAGTTGCAGGGTAAATAAAGCTTAGGCACCCACTGCTCCCTGATGATGGGTCTGGTCTGTGGAACCAATCTTCCTCCCACACGCCTCACTGGGACTCAGTCCTCTAACAGCCAAAACCAACATTGTCTGGAATTTATAGAGCATCCTGCCACTTCATGGGGGCCTTGGGAACTCATCACTTAGCCTTCTGCTATTTTTTTAATAGCTGTCAATCTCAGCTCTTCATACTGCCAGAGTACAGAAGAAGTCAGAATCTCCAAGGTCCCAATCTGGATTAACCCCAGTAGTAGTATCCCCCTTCTATGGTATCCTTCTATGTAGGCACATTCAATGGCTTCCCAAAATCAGACTCCCTACTCCATCCATGGAAATCTGTTTTCTGTACACACTTCACCTCAGATCATTCTTTTGCCCTGCCTCCTTCCTCCCACAGAAGACAGAGGAATGCCCAGCTATCCTCACCCGGCACTGGTACCAGGCTTCAGCCTCAGCCTTGCTTCGGCTGGCAATGTCATCATATTGAGCTTTAATCTCAGCAATGATGCCTTCCACATCCAGGTTCCGACTGTTGTCCATCTTCACAATGACTGAGGTCTCAGAAATCTGTGACTGGAGCAAGCAGATCTCCTGGCAAATGAGGGAGGGAGTTGGAAAGTCAATGAGGTCCTCATGGTAGAAAGTTGGGGGGAAGGAAGAGAATGAAATGTGGATACTATAGTAGAAATAGTTTTTCCAAATGATTCGATGGTGATATTTTTAGTGCCTCCTCAAGTATTCCCTCATTGATTCACCTTTTCTCTTCTTCATAAATAAGGATCATCTTTGCTTACATTTCAATAGCAAAAAACACAAGCCCTTATCCTCAGAGACCCCCTGACCTCTGGTTGAAACCAATATTGAGACTGAGACAAGGAATCAGGAAGATTCTTTTCCTAGGAGGCTCACTGCCCAGTATTCATTGGTTCTAATATCAACAAGATGAAAGTTTTAGAGCTGTTTGCCTGAAAATGTTCTCACTGGCTAGAGCAGGGGTTCTTTGCCATTTTATTTTGTATCATAGACCACTTTAGCAATCTGGTGATGCCTAAGGACCTCTTCTCAAAAATCATATTGTAAAATGCATAAAGGAAACCAAATGTTAGTGAAAATAAAGACATGCCTTTTTCCCATATAAGTTCCTAGATCTCCTGAAATCTATCCATGTCCCACATTCCAAACTCTTTAGGCTAGAGACTGAAACCACACCCGGTTCATAGATTACCATAGCATGGGCTCATTTACCTCCTCATACAAGTTTCTTAGAAAGTTGACCTCCTGACTCAGGGCTTCAACATTGGTCACCAGGTCAGCTTTGATCAGAAAGGCTGTATCTACATCCTGAAGGAAGAAAAGACATGTGAAATCATAAAGCAAGGGCACTCCCAGGTATTGCTAAGAGTCTCCAAACCCTTCCTCTGCTGAGGTCTATCCTTCACTAATCAGAGCCATTTTTTCAGGTTGTTGAGTGGAGAGAAGCCAGAATTTTACAGCCCCTTTGGTAGATGCAGGAATGAAGGACATGATGTAAATGGAAGAGGAGGAATCAACAGCAGTAGGTGCTCCATATATCACAGTTTGTTGGCATTAGGGAGAGGAATAAGGGTACACTCTACCCTGACTTGGAAAGGCTTTGGCAAGAAAGGGTTTTATGTTTGTTTTGTTTCTAGGAAATACCTATACTATAGCTCCCTGAAGATTTGACTATTCTGACCTAGTTGGAACTTCTTTGCTTGAAGTTTCTCTACATCACTGAAAAGTTAGGACATTCTTTGTGTATACATGCCAATCTTCAATTATCTGAATATCTTAGACAAGCTGGGTTTGGGGTGGAGGAAGAGGCCTTTACATTGGCCTTAATATCAACTCAGTTTTCAGCCTTACTTTATATGTTGCCTGCAACTGACTTTTGCCTGAAGAAGTTGAGGAAGTTAAAGCATGAGAAGACCTGCACATGTTAGGAAAGAATTCTCTATCAAACCATACACTTCTTCACTGTATCTCCCCGCATCATCTAACAATAGACTCCTGAACAGAGTACACACCTAATAAATATTTCTAATTTAAAGGAATTAGGTGGATGAATACTGCCCAGAACCTCCTTCATCATAGGTTGCCCACAGGAGGCAAAGGGGGATTTGTTCAGCAATCTGCCTTTCCTTTTGGGTGGTAGGAAAGGGGAGAAGTTATGGTATTATTACTGGGCACTGTCCAGGGTCCTAGTGTTCTGGGGCAACTGCGTGGAGGAGTCTAGGAAAGTCTCTACACCTGGCCTTCCCTCACCTTTTTCAAGGCCACAAATTCGTTCTCAGCACAGGGTCTCAGGGATAGTTCTTCTTCATATCTGAAAGGCAAGGAGAGATAATTGCTTTCACTTGGTTTGTCCCATTTGGAGGAAACTTGTTAGGATTATGGGATTTGGAATGGGAAGAGTCCTTGGTGATTATCTCCTTCTACATCTTTATTTTACAGACAAAGAAACTGAGACCCAGAGAAATGAAATGATTCCTTCAAGGTCACAAAGATAGCATCAGAATGAGAAGTCAAAAACACAATTCCTTCAACTCCAAATCCAATGCTCACTCATCTCCTTCACTCTCCTCATCTTTTAGTTCTGGGCAGATGGATTTCTTGACAGAAGAAATCTATCTCTAACCAATGGAGGCATTTAATAAAGATAATCCCTTAGTCTGGAGCCTTACACGTGGAATGTGTTTAACATTCTATAAATTGCATACCTTGAGGGGCATTCTGTGACTAAAATGCTCTCCTTCCTTCTTTCTGTCTCTTGGAGTCTTTAGTTTTATCAATGCTCAGTTTTCTTAATGGAGCCAGCTCCTACTCTTCCATTAGTATCCTGCTCACTCTTTAGGAAGCCCTTCCTTATATGAACTCTCATTCTAAGTATTGGACTGAGGAAGTTCATTTCTTTCTGTTCTTCCTAGTGATAGTTGGGAAAAAGTTGAATGGTTGCTGTAGAAGAGGGGGAACCTGGTGAATGTGACCCTCTGTGTTGAAAGTTAATTATATAGTTCCTGATTCTTGTCACCTGATCTAAATGTCATCCTCTGACTACACACAGAGGTGAGTGGAGGGGCATCAATTACACAATTCACTGGACCCATGTAATAACAGGTATCATGATTGCTTACATTTAATTGAAGGTTACAGCTTACAAAATATGTGTATCACAATTCAGTGAGTATGTGGTATTGCCCCTATTTTACAGATGAGGAGACTGAGGCTCTGAGAGGTTAAAAGATTTTCCTAGGGTCACATGGGAGGAGCTGGGTTTCCTGACTCCAAGTTCAGTGCTGTTTCTATAGCCCCAGTATGAGATTTGAGACCTACTCACCCTCACCTAATTTAATACTGGGATAGAATGTGAATTTGATTTCCAAGGGGCTCCAAAGATTAAAACAACTTTCTATCTCTTCCCTCCAACCCATCCCATATATAGCTTCCTCAAACACTGCTTCCTGCCCAAGCATCTATTGTGACTTTCTCTTTTGTCCATCATATCCAATCCAAATCTCTTTGCTGAAGCTTAATTTTCTCTCCACCACCTCTCCCTCACCTAACCAATATAAATTCTTGTGTTTCTCCTATAAGGGCATTCCTTTCAAGATTCCTGATGCCTCATTCTTATAATATACACCCTTGGTGTATATTACAGAGTGCTTCTTCCCACCTGGCATACTTCCCCTTCCTCGTCCTCCTCCTCTCTCTCTCTTTGTCTCTTTCTCTCTCTCATTCTCTCCCTGTCTTTCTCTTTCTTCCTCTCTCTCTCATTCTCTCTCTCCATCTCTGTCTCTGTCTGTCTCTCCCCCTCCCTCCCTCCCTCCCTCCCTCCCTCCCTCCCCTTCTCTCTCTCTGTCTTTCTCTCTTCCTCTCTCTCTCTTTTTCTCTCTGTGTCTCTGTCTCTCTCTCATTCTCTCTCTGTTTGTCTGTCTCCCTCCCTCCATTCCTCCCTCCCTCCCTCCCTATACCAGCCTCTCTATTTTCAGGAAACCCTCCTTGACTCTACTTGACATCTTTACTTCCTGTGTCCTTGGCACTTACCTACTCAATTTCCTACCCTTCTTTTGCTCTTATTTCTGTTTCTGACCTTAGACCTTGAGCATATGTCTTTTCACTTTTATCAGCTACATGACATAGTGGATGAAATATAAAACTTGGAATCAGAAAGGCCTGGGTTTGAATCTTAAATCAGGTCCTTCGGTAAGCAAGTCAACAGCCTTCTCTTCATCTGTGAAATGGGTATAATAATAGCATCGTAGTGTTACTGTGAGGCTCAAATGGGATAATATTGGTATAGTGTTTCACAAACCTGAAAATGCTAGATAAATCATTATTATTTTCACCATGGGTGCTCACAACACAGGGATCATGATTTCTTTCCCTTTCCCACCCCGCTGTACAAATAACCCCCCTCTCTACATACAAAGGGTATTCAGGGTTGATCAGACAGCTGGGGAATCTGACTGGCAGTAAAAATGCCACTCCTTTTCCATCTTTATGTAAAATGTCCTGGCTTCTATTTCTTCCTTGCCTGGTGGTGGGGGTTGGGGGGGAGGGCAGACTCACTTTCTCTTGTAGCCCTCCAACACATCCTGCAGGCCAGCGAGCTCTGCCTCCAGTCGCACCCGGTCCCCTGCCACACAGTCCAGCTGCTTCTGCAGGGTGCTGATGTAGGTGTCGAAGATGGGTTCAATGTTGCTCTTGCAGCATTTCTGCTGCTGAAGGAAGTTCCACTTGGTCTCCAACAGCTTGTTCTGCTGCTCTAAGAAGCGCACCTACCAACCACATAGCCAGGAGGTCACTTAGCATCAGGGAGGCCCTGGAGGACTTTGCCTATCAGGTGTAACTCAGCTAGGAGCTGAGAAAGATTCAAAATTTAGATCGAACTCATCATGGAGTTTACATTCCAATAGGAGAGAGATATCAGTATGGATAACTATAGTATACCTTGTTATGTGTATTATACAAGTGTAGTCATGATTTAGAAAGGGAAATGTGACCTTATCTTCAGGCAGGATCTTCAAGTGGGTGTCCAGTTCTAAGCTCCCAATGCATCTTCAAACCAATGACGGAGGATTTCAGAGACATTCTCAACACTTATCCTAGGTTAACGAACCCCCAGGGAGGAAGAAGTTTGGGTCAGGGAGGTTCCTCCTGCATCTTCTGAGGCGCTACACACATCCTAGATGCATAAGTAGCAGTATAGACTAGGTGGATGTTAGAGGTGGAAGGGGGTCATCTAATACAATCCCTTCATTTTTCAAATAAGAAAACATGGCTATTACCCTACATATGAAACGGACTCCTTCCTTGCCTCATCCTTATAGAAACCCAAATACTTTTAAAAGCACAGCCCAAGTGCTACCTCCTATACCAGGACTTTCTCAATCCTCCAATACCCCTCCCCACTCCCCACTCCCATTGATCAAGTGACTTGATCAAGGGCATACAAGCAACCGATAGAGTCAGAACCAGAACCCATGTGTCCAACTTCTAGTCCGGTGCTCTTCCCACTATAACTTGCTCCTGTGTAATGATGATGGTGATGATGATAATAGCTGACATTGCTTTAAGTTTTGCATTTTGTTCTCACACCCCTGTAAGGTAGGTATTATTATCCCTACCTTGCAGATAGGTAGATAGATAGATGAGCAGATAGATAAAGATAGGTAGGTAGATAGATAGATAATTTATTAAGCTCTTACTATGTAAGGCTATATGGAGAATTAAGAGCTTATTTGAGATCAGAACTCACTTTTCTTAAGATTCTTTTCATTAAGTCATGATAGCTCCAGAAATAAGGAGATGACATTGTTCAGTGTCATGGCTAGAGTGGTGGACTTGGAGTTAGAAAAGCCTCAGTAGTAGTCTTGCCTTTTACAGCTTCTAGTTGTGTGAATTTCCCCAACTATAAAATGAAGGGATTGGATTCAATGTTTTTTAAAGTCACAGGAGTTTCAGAGACAAGAGGGAAAAGGAAAAGCAACTTGGTAATCCACCAACTGGAATGTTATTTATCCAGTTAATTGAGAAAGAATTGTAGTTCCTGTCTATAGCATTTCATTCATTCATTTATGCATTCATTTTTGAATGTTTCTTTAGAATTTATTATATATGTTTATGGCATTAAGCTAGATGCTTAAAATTCTTTGTAGGGGAAAAAAATCTTCCCCAAGTACATGCAAATAATCATAAAAGGAGTTGATGATTACATAATTTTAGAGCTAGTCACTTGACTTCTAAATGATCTTGGAGTAGAAATTGAGTCAGAAATACTGACAGAGAACCTGCTCCACCTCCATTTTACAGATGAAGTAACCAAGACTCAGAGAGGTGATGTGATTTGCTCAAGGTTACATCAGTCAGTCAGTCAATCAACATTTATTAAGCACCTTCTACATACCAGCATTGTGCTAAGGGATATGAAGAAAGGCAAAAAACAATTCCTACCCTTCCTCACAATCTAATGGCGGAGACAGCGCTACACAAACAAGCTAGATACAGGATAAAAAAGAAATAACCAAGAGAGGGACATCACTAAAATTAAGAGGCTTCCTGCAGAAGGCAGAATTTTAGCTGGGATTTGAAGGAAGCCTGCGAAACCAGGAGGTGGAGATGAAGAGGGAGGGCATTCTATTAGTGGCAGGGGAAGGACTAGTATTGTGTGAGTGTAACAAGAGTAAGGCAATGTGATACTAACCTACACAAGCAAATTCTTCTTGTGAGTAGTTCTGGGTATGGGTTTAAAGTTAGGCTAAAGTCACATAATACATTGGATTATCTGTGGAACTTTTGCAAAATGGGGATAGTAATTCCTATGAATCTCCCAGGGTTCTGGTATTCAAATAAGACAACCAGTGTACGAGTGTTTTGTCAGCAAAATGTATGAGTGTAAAATAATATTATCACCATCATCTTTATCCAGGCTACTCCAATATTTCTCCACATCTCCCCCAGTCCCATGATCATGGATAGTGGAAAACTGACTCTCATGGATGTGGTCTTGATTTTGCATGCCTTGGTTGGGTGATGGTGTTGAAGTCTACTACCATGTTATATTCTTGGAGTATGGAGACATAGACATAGGACTAGAAAGAATTTTAAAGACCTCTCAGTCCAGACTCATAATTTATAAATCAGAAAATTGGTTCAGAGAGGATGAGTGATGTGCTCAAAATCAGGGAAGCAGTGAATGGCAAGTCAATTCAACTGATACTTCCTATGGGAGATCTTTCTTGATTCCCTCTATCTCTAATCCCTTTCTCCTTGAAATATTAGAGGAGTATAGTTTGCATTTACTTACTCATATAGAAGTTATTTCTCCCCTAGTAGAATGTAAGTTCTCGTTCTCTACTTTCTATGCATTTATACATTTCGTGTTTGTATATTTTGCACTTGTTTCTCTAACCTGACACCTAGCACACTGTCTGGCACAAAATAAGCATTTAAATGCCTTCTGAATGAAAAATGAATTGGGATTTGAACCCAGATTCTCTGACTTCTTCTCTCCCTGAACCGCAATGACTTTCATAATCATCATTGGCTCCCAATGGTCTCTGCTTTCCATAGTATATATGGAAAATGCTTGGCACATAGTAGGTACTCAATGTATTCTGTTTGAAGAACGGGACTATGACTGATCAGGTCTATCTGCCCTGGTGAGAGAAAGGAATTCGTTGGTTATGATTATTTGAGGATGAATCTGGGATTTTAGTCAACCAGGCTTCCTGTAGGACCATGGATAAGGTAGACCCTAATGAGGACTCCCCACTCACCATATGGAACCCTCCCTGCCTTAATCTTCTTACCTTGTTGATGAATGAAGCAAACCGGTTATTGAGACACTTGATCTGTTCCTTCTCATTCCTCTTCACTTGCTGTACACTAGGGTCTATATCCAGCTCCAGAGGGATAAGGAGGCTCTCATTGACCGTGACTGGGGTGATGCAGCGGGGAAGTCCACAGGTTGCTCCCACCCGGTAGCCAAAGCTGGGCAAGCTGCATCTGGAGGCAATTCGGGGCTTCCCAAACCCCACATTGCACAGGCTTCTGGAGCCAAAGCAGCCCAGCCATCGGAGGGTTCCTGTGCCCCCTACCTTGACTGGTCCCTTACTCACAGAGGAATAAGTCATGGTTCGGGGGATAACAGCAGAGCAGGAGCTGAAACTGCGGTTGCCACATCTGGAGCCCATCTGGAAGGAACGGCAAGACATGGCAAGAGAGATACAAGCGACCAGGGTCTAAGGGAAGGACCAGTGGGGGCCAGACACCAGCGCAAATCCTAACCAAATCACTGCAGAGGTTTCCCCCCTTTTTATCTAGTTGGGAGATGGATCGTTGGGCTACGTAAAAACCTAAATAACCATTAAATCACTTTTATTAGCTTGGAGCATTGGTAACTGCTAAGGCCCAAGCTGGATAATTAGAAATGAAGAGAAAAGGCCAATGGCCAGGGTGGATGAACCATATAAAATTCTCAATTGTCCCCTCTCCCTTATTTATGAGAGTGATGAAGGGGACTGACTAGACAGGTGTGTTTGATGTGTGGATACAAAGCCCCAAGGAAAGTGAGAGTTGGAGATTTACCCCATTTTATAGGAGGTGAGGAAGTGAGAGACTGGCTCTTTACCTGGATGATTATATACATCAGCTACCCTGAGACCTCAGGGAGAATTAAATATGCCCCAATATGTACTGTCTATTTTCCTAATGATACTTCTGGGGTTTTCAAAGATTCTTGAGACATAGGTCTCCTCTGTGGTTTCCCAGATCCAGGTAGTCCAAAGAAAGTGACTTTTATCTGCATGGGATAACTTTCCCAAAGCATTCTTGTATATCCCCAGGAAACCATTTGTGACCCAAACTGTTGAGACCCAAAATATCTCCCCCTCCCACCAAATACTACAGAGGGAACATGTTACTCTAGAGGTCACACGCATAAAGACTGAGGGCTCTCTAGCCAGCTTACCCAAAGGTAGACTGGCAAGGGATGCCCTTGGAGTGAGAAGTACAGAAAGAACATTCAGGGCTGCATACAGACCTTTGGTCTCTATGTCTAAAAAAGGAAAAAAGAAGTTGGGGCCATGAGTTAAATGGAGAACAGATAGCAGTATGATGTAAATCAGGTCTAATATATATAATGTGTATATACACATATATACACACAAACATATGTGAGTATATATACACATATATACATACATACTCATAGACACTTATATACATATATGTACATATATGCATATATATATTCTCAAGATGCCCCAAGTTAGAATTAACATTCACCAATGCTTAATGATAACAATAGCGAATATTTATACAGCACTCCTAGGTGCCAGACATTGGGCTAATCACCTTATAATTACTATCTCACTTGATCCTCATGACAACTGTGGGAAGTAGGTGCTATCGTTATCCCCATTTTACAGATAAGGAAACTGAGACAGACAGTAGTTAAGTGATTTTTCCAAGGTCACATAGCTAATAAGTGTCAGAGGCTAGATTTGAAGTCAGGGCTTCTTAACTCTAGGTCCAGAGCTCTATCCACTCTGCCATGTAGATATCCATACTGATACATAATAAATGCTTTTTAGATTGGTTTAGATTGGGCTAACTCTGCCTTTACTTCATAAGTATTGTGCATTTCACAAGAATTTGAACTAGAAATAGAGTATGTAATTCTCTGATTTATAAATGAGGAAACTGTTTCAGAGAGGGAAGAGATTTACTTCATGTCACATAGGTAGTAATGAGTAGAGCCAAGATTTGATACTGGATCCTCTGACTCCAGACCCAGGGTCTACCCTAAGGACTTCTGATATTTCTGACATTTCTTCAAAATGACTGGGGATGTTATTGTTCTTGGAGAAGTATCCACCCACCCATTTGGGGTTTTCTTGGCAAAGGTACTGGAGTGGATTGCCATTTCCTTCTCCAGCTTGTTTTATAGATGAGGAAACTGAGGCAAACAGGGTTATGTGACTTGCCCAAGGTTAGACAGCTAGTACATGTCTAAGGCTGAATTTGAACTCAGGCCTTCATGACTAGAGTTCCAGCACTTTATCCACTGCACCATGTAGATACCCCTTACTGATACACAATAAATGCTTTTTAGATTGAGTTAACTGAATATTTTGTATTGATATAATGGAAAGAATTAAGGAAATGACTTTGAGTTCTTCCAATAGCTTTGGTCACTACTAGTTGTGTGGTTAGAATTATAACCTTTGCCATCCTTAGTTTTCTTATCTGGATATTGGAGAAATAACACACTTTCTACCTCACAGGATCTTAATGAAGAAATGCTTAAAAACTACAAAATAATAGCTAGGATGTTTTATGGCATGGCCAGTTTCTTAGTTTTGGTTTGGAAAATCATTCTCTTCAAGGATTTCTATGAGATCCTATCTTATGATGACTCTGATGGGGTTGGCTGTAGCTTTTGCTGTTCTCTGAGCTCTGGGGAGGGAACAAGGAGCAAGAGGATCTATAAAGAGGGTCTGTGAAAAGGGGAAAAGATGGTGATAAGGCAGGACCTTGAAGAGCCTTGGGACCTACTGTGGTCAGATGGTTTTCAGTAAATATTCAAGCTGCTAGAATAAGGAGAGAAAGCTCTCTTGAATAGAAAAAAAGCTGCATTTTTAATACCAATTTCAATGTGTATCTTGTTTTTTACATCACTTACACTTTCACCTGTATCTCTCTCCCTCAGAGTCATTCCATATTTAACTTTTCTTTCTTAGACTTTTGGTCTCTCAGAGGGTTTAAGCTTGAGGCTTGGATAGCTTTTCAGTAGCACAGCCTCTTCCACAATTCTGTCCCTTCATTTTGCACACCAGAAAGTAGACTATCAATACCCTCACTGAACCTCTACTACATGTCATGAATTATAAGGGTGGGCATGAGGGTAAGGTGGAGAATAGGTATGTGGAGAAGCAAAAGGCAGTATTATACAGTGGTTAGAGGACAGGATTTGCAGGCAGAGGACCAGAATTGAGTCCTGGCTACTGTAATCACTTCCTCCATCTGAGCCTATGTCTTCATTTTAAAAATGAGCCCTAAATCCTATAATTATTGGAACTGGGGGTCATAAACTCCAGGTTTGAATTCTTGCTATCACTGTTAATTTCTGTGACCTTGGGAAAATCAATCCTTCCATAAAGCACTCAGTTTACTAATCTGTAAATGAAAAGGATTGAGTCAGTGGACTCTAAGAGCCTGTCCAGCTCTCATGCTCTATGTGGAAGAAATTCAGTCAACTTCTAAGCTTCTCCCCCCTATCCTTAGCTTCTTCTTAAAAATAAAAATAAAAAACCTGCTCTGAAATTTGAAGAACTAGAAGGAAGAGAAATGGAATTGCTCCCTGCCATCAGGAACTTCTACTCTGATGGGTGAGGGGGAATCTACCTTTTGTGGGTCCCACACAGATACTTCAAAGTTTTGAGTTGACTGAGACGATGTTACAGACAACCACAAAATAATAATGACTTTCTCTCCCAAGTTAGTGACATGGAAAGTCAAGGGGGCTGGAAGTCAAGATATGCAACTCTGAGTCAGTTATCTGCTAATAAGTAGATTTGTAACATTGGATAAGTTTCTTAACCTCTGGGCTAAGTCTCAGTTTTCTCATATGTTCAATGAGGAAAATTATCTTCTTATGCCCATTCAGGTCAAGACTCCCTGGATTCTTTCTGGGAGAAAGTCAAAAGAAATTTAACAGCTGTGTAGAGGAAAACTCATTGGATTTGGAGTCAAAAGAACCAGGTCAGAATCTTACCCTGTTGGAGAAACCTATGTGACCTTGAACAGGTAACTTTAGATTTTGGGGCCTCAGTCTCCTAATCTGTGAAATGATAGCATTGGTCTATTCCAACTCTAAAACTGATTATATATATATATTTTAACAGCATGGATATTCAACCACATTTGGTGGAGAGAGAAATGTGTGAGGCTTAGTTGCATCCCAGGAGTTCTGATAGTAATCAGGGGATATACAAGATGAGGGATCATTCTTCTACAATCTGGGAAGGAACCTGTCTCTATCCAAGTAAGTACCATAGAAATGGGTAGAGTGGGTTTCAGAAGCAATGTGATAAGGACGTTGGTGTTCTGAAGAGTTCTGAGTCACTTCAAAGGTATTTAATAAGGAAGAGATATTAAAAGGGATTTTTACAAAATTCATTATTACAGGTCCTTTTACAACAG
Organism: Bettongia penicillata ogilbyi; assembly: GCA_023548195.1. Taxonomy (NCBI): domain Eukaryota; kingdom Metazoa; phylum Chordata; class Mammalia; order Diprotodontia; family Potoroidae; genus Bettongia; species Bettongia penicillata. The sequence continues at coordinate 6,626,220 of JAJHZJ010000092.1, forward strand.
GAGGAAATGCGATCAGACACTGGGAGGAAATGCTAGGAACCACCAGAGATCTTGAGTAACAGAAGAAAGCTTCTCTGATCTAAGAAAGGAGGCTGTCCCTCTCCACAAGAGGGGAACTCAGCCTAAGATGGACACAGATAGGGAGATGAGGTAGCAGAAGTGGTAAGAGGTATCTGAATCTGGAGCCTTACTTAGGAGATGGACTCCAGATTGTGTGTTTAGCATTAGAGCATGACAACAAAAATCAGTCTAGACCAGACAGTTTGACTGCCTTTTATTTAAGCTCTTTGAGCAAATGGACTTTAGAGGGAGGGAATACAGGAGAAGGACCTGAAACAAAGAGGGCTTTTTTCTGTTAACAGTCACTTCTGGAATCTATACTAGTGGAGGAACAGGAAACATGCAGCAATAAGCAAGTTCTTTCTGTTGGTCTTGAGAATTCCATCCACCTTGTTTTGATCTTGGCCTTGGGTGGTATTAGATGCTTCGGGAGTTCACAATACGAACTAATAAAGATCCACTGTGAGCATCAATTATTTTCCCAGTCTTTTTTCCTATCTCCTCTTACTAGATTCCAATTTCTTGTGAGAGATGAGGGATGGCCAGCTTCACCTTTCTGTGATGCTCAGTACCAGTCTGTGCTGAGCCCTAAGTTTGGTGTCTTTTTTTGGACCACAGTTTGCTTGTGGGGTAAGTTGGTATATTTGCTTCCAAGTCCTTCTAGTGTGGCCAGTGTTGGGTTGTAGGCTGCATCTCAAAGTCCAAGTCAATAGAGACAGTGGTGATGCCAACAAAAGAATTAAATAAGCAAAAGAGTTGTCAGCCAGGAACAGACTGGAGAGGAAGACAGACAAACAGGGCACAGAGGGAAATGGAATTTGAACCTTCAAATAGAATGAGGAAGAGCATGGAAGGAAGTAGATAAAAGTAGACAAGGGAGAGAAAGGAGAGCAAAGGTTCAGCTAGAAGTTGAGTTTGAGAAAGAATGGCAAGAAAAGATAAAAAAAGACAAAGACAGAAAGGCCAAGAGAGAGACATAGAGAGGGAAACAGAGATAAACACACATGCACACACACACACAGAGGCAGAGACAGACACAGACAGAGAGACAGAGAAGCAGAGAGACAGAGAGAGATAGAGACAGAGAGAAGGAATTTAAAGTGAGAAAGAAAACTGTCCAAGAACAGAAATCACTAGCCCCAAACCTCATTGCTGGAGGATCGGACTGTCAGGCGGGGGGAGGTGGTGGTGGTGATGATGTGGGACAGGAAGACCCCTAATACATAACAATTTGATTCTCCATTTATGTATTATCAAGTGTTTCATATCAGGCTGGCAGCCCCTGGAAGTATTTGATGCCCATCAGAATCTTTCATAAGTTAAATCATTAATAATATCAGTTTACCAATAAGCAAAAGTAGAATATGGAATATAATTTGAAATATCATTTACTGCCTTCCAGACATGCAGGCAGAACTGTCAGATTATCTGCTTATTTGTGTGGATAATTTAAAACTGACTGTATTCCAAGATCCTGCTTTTGGAGGTAGAAAACTGGTGGAAGAGAGAACTGGGGAACTGTTGTAGTTTGGGCCAATGAACACTGATGATGATGGATTTGGGGCAAAGGAGGAAAGATTTACTGATGAACTTGGGTATAAGGCACTCGACTATCTGTTTTCCCTTTTTTTTTCTGCTCTGAGAGAATTTGCTAGAATTTTGCTTACTTTGCAGCGAAAGCCAAAGAGTATAAAAGCCCTTATCTTGCTGAGACCCAGAAATGGATAAGCCAGGGTCAATTTCTAACACCCCCCAGAAACAAGGAAAAATGATTTAAGGAAATGCAATATGATAGCTTCAGATCAGATATAAAGAAGAACTTCTTAACCACGAGGGTTCATAGACCCTAAAAGAGACACTTTGGGACTTTGGGAGCACTTTGAAAACAAATTCATCTGAGGAATGATCTTGGTGAAGGACTTCTTAGAAGTAGAAGGATGAACAAAATTAAGGCTTGGAAGACCTATGAATCCTCTGTTATCATGTCTGACTGTATAAAAGAAATTTCTTTCTGGCTTTTTAGCATAGTATCAGGCCTTAGAGTTGGGAATCTGGGAAGGGTGGGCAGTGAAGTAGAGAAGTTTTAGCTCCTATAGCTTTTCTTGGTGGATGATGTCTTGGAGATGATGCGCATGCTGGAACTGCTGCTCCCCATGCTACGGCCACTGGTGGAGCTGAAGCTTCCAACTCCACTTCCATAGCCAAGATTGCTGCTGAAGCCACCTCCACTCATACAGATGCCACTGCTTCCACCATATCCGGTGCCCCCACTGGAAGTGACCACAGCTATGGGGAGAAAAAGGCAAAAAAAAGCTCTCATTTGCATATGATTTTGCATCTCATTTGCATAGTACATGCAATAGCATCTTATGCCTTGCAGTGTCTCCTAGTTATTGCTTTTTTTCCCTGAATCCCAAGCCTTTCCCCTGGTACCTCTTTCCTGAGTGTCTCAATAGATTATTCAAGTTTTCCCTGTTTCACTAAGAGACACAGAGATATTGAGAAGAAATGGGTACAGCCAGATGATGCTAATGCCTGACCTTTGTGTGGTAGTTTACAATTATCAACATACCTTCACATTTAGCATCTCATTTTATACAATAACCTAGTGGTATAGGCAGGACAATATTATTATTTCCACTTTAAAGATTGAGAGAGATCAACAATATTAAAAATAAAACAATATAATGGCATTTCTATATGTAAGTTTTTAAATATATTTTATAACATATTATAATATATTATATTTTATATATGTTATCGTATATCATATGTATACTATATATTATATTTTATATTATATTATGATACTGTATTATATTTTATGTTTCATATTATGTTAAATTTTAGATTATATACATACATGTTATATATATGTATACACACATATACACAGATACATACATATATAAATATATACATATACATACATATGTATGTATATATACTTTGCAAAGTACTTTATACACATTACTTTATTTAATGCTCACAACAACCCTGGGTGGTATGTATTATTTCTTGCCTCCATTTTATAGATGAGGAAACAGAAGTAGAGAGAGGTAGACTTGCCTAAGGTCACAGAACTAGTATCTGAAATTAGATTTTAATCTGTCTTCCTGACTCCAAGGTTAGATTTTAATATTATGCTACCTCTCTGAACAGGACTCATTATTAGATGTTTCTTTATTCTATTGAGCTGAAATCTATCTCCCCATAACTTCCATGCTTAGATCATAGTTTCACCTTCTGGAACAAACCAAGGCACATCCTCTCTCTATTCAATGTGAAATATCCTTTAAAAAAAGAGACTAGGTCTTTCTGTAAGGCTTATCTTCTTGAGGCAAAATGCTCATTGTTTTTTCAACCATTCCTCAAAGCAACGTGATTTCCATACTCCTCACTAACTTACTTTATCTTCATCCCTCTAAAAGCACGATGGTCGGAACTGAATATAATATACTTACAGGACAGTATAGACATGGTCCGATCCAGGAAAAACCCGAATCCTGTGACTCCTAAGCCAGAATTCCAATTCTGACCCTCACTAGCTGTGACACTGACAAGTCACTCAGCCTCTCTAGACTTTAGAGAATAAAAAGGATAGGGACACTTTATAGCTGTTATCTCACAGGGTTACTGTGATGCTCACGTGTGTGTGAAATACTTAATGAACATTAAAGTGCTGCATTATTATCTGTTAGTATTGTTATAACATAACCTAAGATTGTACCGGCTTCTGGATTTTTTCCCTTTGTTTTATTCTTAGCAGTCACATCACACTTTTGGATAGCTAGGTGGCACAGTGGATAGAGTGCTGCACCTCGAGTCTGAAAGACTCATCTTCCTTACTTTAAATCTGGCCTCAGACACTTACTAGCTGGGTGACCTTAGACAAGCCACTTTACTCTGCTTGTCTCAGTTTCCTCATCTGTAAAATGAGTTGGAGAAGGAAATAGCAAAACCCTCTAGGATTTTTACCAAGAAAATACCAAATGGGGTCATGAAGAGTCAGAGACAAGTAAAATGACTAAAAACAAGCAACAAAAATCACACTTTTGGCTCATATTTGTTCATCGATCACTCTGAGCCACCATCTTTTTCACATGTTAGGCTACCAAGCCAAGTATCTGCTTCTCATCTTACAATGGTGTAAAATTTTAAATAAAGGACCTACATTCTTACTGAATTTTACCTTATTGATTTGGACTCAGGGTTCCAGACAGAGCTGGGATGAAGGATTGATCATCCAGGCTCTAGTCACACTTATCATAAGGAACCACGTGCCTTCAGATTAATCTCTGTCTACTAATCTGCTAAAAATTCACCAATTTGGGGATGAAGTCACTATTGCAAGCATGACCTTATTAGGTGTTGGGACTTATACTTGAGAATAACCTGAGCCCTGTCATAGATTTTCCCCAAAGGAGAAGAGAGCTCACTTTATCCCATTTCCAAGTCGTCTTTTGTTTTTCAGTCATACCCAGCTCTCCATAACTCCATCAGTAGTATGGAACATCAACCCTCGAGGAATTCCGTTTCCCCAACCCCTCCCCAAAGTCCATTTGTTCACTGACTTAGACTCCTCAACACTCCTTTGTCTGATTGGGAAAAAGCACCCAAAGAAGTGGGATCTTTGCAGGAAAGTTTTTCAGAGGAAAACTCATCTCACATATGCTGACACCTGTTGACAGCCTTTTCCAGCCCATCGAGCATTACATAGACTATGTTACCCTTCCCATATTACCCACTGTTCAGTAGTGTCTTTGAGTTATTACTCACATATGTTCACAGGTCCAACACCTTCTCCAGTGAGCCTAGAGGGAAAGAAAGAGAGACATTCTGTTTTTAATGGAGAAATGGAGTGACTTTGTTATTTTTCTTTTTTCTTACAGATGAATGTGAGAAACTACAGAGAGAAGGACACCGAAGCTTTTGGATTCTCCCATATAAAAGAAACAGAGGGTAAAGAGGGGAAAATAGAGGAACTGAAGAAGTAGAGAGAGGGGAGGGAAAAATAAGGGGAGAGGGGCAGACAGAAATAAGAGAACATAAACAATAAGAAGGAACAAGAATAAAAGCAAAAGCTAGAGAAAGATAGAGGCAGAGACAACTGAGAAAAGGAGATGGCCCTTCATGGCACAGGCAGTGAGAGTTACAAGTCCATCCCTGAGTGGAGAGTTAGAATAATGACATAGATCACCCTCCAGAGGTAGATACTGTTTCAGAGAGGGAGGAGCTTAGCACACTTGAACATGTAACAAAGGGTACTCTTGAGGGCCAGGGTAAAAACATCCAAGAGCCAAACAATTATGTATGGAATGTCATGAATGATCATGAGCAAGCAGTCTTTTTGGATATGGTATTAGGTCCTTGTGATCAAAATGAACTGAGGAGTTGGCAGCCAGGAGAAGATGACGTGATTTTATTTTAAAAATGCCTAACATCACAGAAGATTATTAAGGATTAGCTTTGCTTCTAATTACTTAGGTGGTCTTAAAAATGTTTTTGTTCTCCAGATCTCAGTTTCTGGATTTGTAAAATGAGTGGGCTAGATTGAATCATTTTGAAGAGGGCAATGGGTGTTTCCCCAGGGAATGGTGAATACTTTCTAGGGATAGGAAGGGAACAGCAATGGCTTTGTCCAAGACACTCCATCTCTCCTCTCTAGGCATTTTCTCTGACTGTCCTATGTGCCTGGAACACTCTCTCTCCTTCTTCTCTCTGACAACTGACTTCCCTAGCATCCTAACTAAAATCTCACTTTCTACAGAAAGCCTTCCTCAGTCCCCCTTAATTCTAATGATTTCCTTCTGTTAGCTATTTCCTATTTATTCTGGTTATCGCTTATTTTGTATATATTTGTTTGCATGTTGCCTCTGCCATTAGATTTTAAGTTCCTTGAGGACAAGGACTGTTTTTTGCCTCTTTTTGTATCCCCGATGCTTAGCTCAGTGCCTGACATGGAAAAGGTACCTAATAAATGCTTAGTGATTGATTGATTTAGTTTCTGGAAATTCAAATTACTTGCTTAATGTTGTTGGGAGCTGTCTAGCCTTATTGTGGAATTATCATACTACAATGATGCCGCGATTTAGGTCATAGATAGGAAGGAGCTAATTACCCACCTGCACTCCTCGCCCTCCAGCAGTTTCCTGTAGGTGGCAATCTCAATGTCCAGGGACAGCTTAACATTCATCAGCTCCTGGTACTCGCGCAACTGGCGGGCCATGTCCTGCTTTGCCTTCTGCAGGGCATCCTCCAGCTCAGTCAGCTTGGCCCGGGCATCCTTAAGGGCCAGCTCCCCACGCTGCTCAGCATCTGCTATGGCAGCCTGAAGGGTGGCACACTGTGGGAGAAAAGGATATAATTTTTTAAAAAATGCCTAACTTCAAGGAAGATTATTAAGGATTAGTTCCACTTCTGATTAGCCATGTGGTCTTACAAACGTTTTTATTCTCCAGGTCTCAGCTTCTAGATCTGTGAAATGAGTGGGCTAGATTTAAAGTCCCCTCTAGTTCTAAAGTTATATGATGTGATACAAAATAAAATTCCAACAAGACAGATTTAGGTTGGACATCAGGAAGAACTTCCTGACATTGGGCATCAACCTGAGAGAGCTCATGACTTCTCCAATCCTGAGAACCTTTGAGAATCAGAGTGACAGCATCAACCTGAATGTTTAGGTATTGACCTGGTGGAAGGCAATCCATTGCTTTTTAACATCCTTTTCTCCTCTAGGATTCTTTAGATAAAAAATAAGAAAGCAACTATGTGGCTTATACTGTCATTTGTTTAACCTGAAAAGGGGGTCAGCTTTCTCTGTATAGTAGGAGGGATTGAGGTTAATGATAATATAATAGCTGCCATTTATATAGTGCTTTAAGGATTGTAAAGTGTTTTACATATGTCATTTTATTTATTCGCAACAACTTTGGAAGGTATTATTATTCCCATAGGGAAACTGAGGCACTGAGCATTTAAGTGACTTGCATAAGGTCACAGAACAATCTCAGACAAATTTGAATTCAGGTCTTCCTGACTACAAGTCCAGCATTCCATCCATTGTGCCACCCACTTATTCAATCTCAGGAAGAATGTCTTAATATCCCAGGATGTGGAGGAAAATTATGGAATTGAAACGATGAGATCCTATTTCTGAGAGGTTTTTGAGTCCTGCTTTGGTTAGGTAGAGTTGTTTTAGAAGTAAGATAATGGCTAAGGTGACTCCTATAAGTCTCACCATACCTGCTTCTTCAGATTGTCAATCTCAGAACGCAGCCTTTGGATCATCCGATTCAATTCGGAGATTTCCATTCTGGTAGTACGGAGGTCATCCCCGTGTCTACCAGCAGAAAGCTGAAGCTCCTCATACTGTGAAAAAAGAAAAGCAAATTCCAAATGCTGGAAACATTAAATGAACAAGGAGAAGTGAGAAGAGAAATATGAATCCCGAGGCTTTCGGTACCCCCAAAATCTGTGAATTGTCATATTGGTGACTGGTTCATTTTTGTTTCCTTGCCCCAAACCATCTCCAAATCCTGCTGCATCACTGTGCTATTTCTTAGCCCTTTTATATTCTGTCAGTTTCTACAACCTCTACTCTAATCTTGACCATCCTCATCACACATTTAGTTTGTCATGGTAACATTCTCACTTACTTCCTGTTGATCAGTCTTTCACTCCAGAGTTATGGTTCTGCCATCTTCTTTAAGTACCATCTTAATCCCATCTCTTCTAGGCTCAAGGCCACATAGCTACTCCTTATTGTCTATGATGGAAAACTCAAAGTCATCTCTCTGGTCTTTATGTCTCTCATACTTGCCTTGACCATCTCCTGAGACTCCTTGGTTTAGAATTTCTACTCCAGTTGGTCAAATCTGGTCCTTGTCCTACTACATCCAAAATTTACCCATAGTATTCTCTTTTGAGAATCCTACTTGGGTAGGATGCACATTTGCTTTTTCCATTTAGCCCTGTCTCCCTTCTACATTAAAACCTTGCTTCATATTTTTTTCCTCTTTGGGAAGCCTAACTCCTTCACCTATTTCTCCCCTTTCCATCCACCAATGTTGACATCTAGAGGTTGGTTCAGTCATTTCTCATCTCCTTGACCTCATCTCTCTGTCTCCACATCTTCATTGTTTATCCCATCTCCTTTAACAGACTGAGAAATCCTCTAAAGGAGTGACTGTTTCCTTTTTTGCATCCCTTCTATCTCTCCTAAGGTTTCAGAAGTAGATTCTACTACCCAGAAGGGATATTTAATACCAAGGAATGAGTTAGAGAGTGGCTGTTTCTGGCTCCAGCCTATTTCTTCTTTAATTCCTCACCTTTGACCGGTACCAGGACTCTGCTTCGGCTCGACTTCGGTTGGCGATGTCCTCATATTGAGCTTTGACCTCCGCAATGATGCTGTCTAGGTCTAGGTTGCGGTTGTTATCCATAGACAGGACCACTGAAGTTTCTGAGATCTGGGCCTGAAGCTGAGCCAGCTCCTGTGATTGGACCCAAGTATAGAAATATGGGAATTGAAGAATGGGTGTGTGTGTGTGTGTGTGTGTGTGTGTGTAAGAGAGAGTCAGACAGAGACAGACACAGAGGCAAAGAAGGGAAAAGAAGAGAGAGAGAGGGAAAAAGGGAAAGACAAGAGAAGGAGACAAAGAGACAAAAACAGAGATTTCCTTAAACTCCTTTAGAGACTGACAGACTGTAGGACTCTGTCCTAGTTTCTAGAATAGCATCTACTATTGAATGAGCACCTTCAAGGTATTGTATCTGAGAGCTGCCTCTTTATTTGAAAGGAAACAGAAGACCTAGGTTTCAAACCCTGACTGCCACTTACAGGGTGGCCTTAGACAAATCACCTTGCAATACATTTTTCTCTTCTATAAAATGAAGGAATTGGATTAGGAAACTTAAAAATGTCCTTTTCAACTTAAATCACCGATCCTACATGAAGAGAATTGTAACCAATTCTTTTATCTATGCACAATGATGAGAAAGAGAAATCATATGCATAATTCTAAATGCATTTCCTAAAAGAAATTTTTATTTGTTTTTGAAATGTACTTCTGTCCTTACGTGTAAGCCATCTTCTTGCAAGAGTAGTCATTGATTTATTCAAAAACAGGTATTGAGCCAATTGCAAAGCCCTTATGCCATTTAGCAATGGAGATAGGAAGCACTTAAGCACTTCGACCACGAGGTGAGAATATGATAAGTGTTATAAAAGAAGCTCAAACAAGCATGGTTCAGAGGTAGGATGAGTCCCTTCTCACTCCAATGCAAAACACCAGCCTAAGTAGAGTCTCCTCTTCTCCCTCTCCAATTTTGAAGACCATCTGCCTCATATATGACTTAAGACAGGACATTAAACATTTTAATTTGGTGTTTTCTGATAGCTGACCTAAGCTGACTTGACAAACCTTGTCTTTATTCACCAAAAGCAGAAATATCATCGAGCAGGGTAAGGTAATAATAGCCTCAATCACTGACACTATCCTATGATGCAAAGACAGCCTAACCAACTTCTACTGAGAGTCACACTTCTATGGCCTTCCTGGAGCCATAGCATGAAGTAGTAGAAAGAATACTGGGCTAGTAATAACTTCTATCTGTGTTCTACTTAAGTACCACTTATTGGCTTTGGGCAAGTCACTTAACCACTTAACCACTGAGTCTCCTTGTCTGCGGTAACTTTTACACTATCTGACTCACCAAGTTTTGGCAATTAGATGATGCATAAAGATGTTTTGCAGCCCCAAATTCTACGTAAATGGATGTTATTACTAAGTATACCACCTAAAGTTCTTTGAGTAGTTGATCTGCTAATTGATTACTGACCATCATCCTCTATGGACGCAACTAAGCAACAAATGTGTTGCTTGTATCCAGAAGCATGGATTAGTAATCATTTTCCAGTTGATGTACTTGGATTGCCCTGCAGATTCAGGGAACACTATCTTTCATGGGTTTAAATGAATTAGATACCATCATCTACAAAACTCTTTGCTCTCACAAAACAAGGAAAGTAACAACTAGAAATTGAATGATATAAAATGATAACAATCCAGGTTGGATACAAAGAAGAGATGTAACAATGTACCTCCCTCGCTTTATTGCAGAAGTGAAGGACTATGGGTATGAAATACTAAATACAATTTTATCTTGGCTAGTTTTGCTGAATTTTTTTATTCCTGTTTTTAATTTTTGTTATAAGGAATTGCTTTCTGGGAAAGGAGGGGAGATGGATATATATACATATATATATATATATATATATATATATATATATATATGAACTTGTTAGTTAAAATTTAAATTAATTTAATTTTAAAATTAATTTAAATTTAAATTTAAAAGAAGCTATCTGTTCTCAGTAGGACACAGTCATCCCTCATCTCCCCAGGCTTGTCTATGCCTATAAGGAGACTAGAATAACACAAAATTTAATAGGTTGGGAGAAAAGGAAAGGGTAACCTCAGTCCTGTAAATTTTCCAGATTCCTCAACCTCAATCTTTCATGCCTCCCCTTTCCTTGGTACCTTCCTTCTTCACTATAGATGGATATCAATTATTAGCTGTGGTTCCCCACTCCTCACTTATTAAATCACAGCCATGGATGGCAGAGGGAATGAAATCACTATATGAGAGGACATGAATTGGTTTCCCCAGACCTTGCAATATCCTCTATTTTGGAAGCAGAGTTGTAAACTTAGGAGAATGATCAACAGCCATGAGTGTACTTTCCTCTCTGCCTTTTAAAAATACCTTCCCTGAGAGGAAGAATGAATCTGTGAATGCAGGATATAGTGGTTTCAAATAAGGCTCAAAAGGGAAGGAGAGAAGGTGGTCCTTATCATATCCCACAACTCAAGTCAACAAGTAGTTCCAAGAGATAGATGTGAGTGAAATGAAAGGGGGAGAAGAATGGAGGGGAAGGACTAAGGGCCTCCTTACCGCCTCATAGAATGCCCTCAGAAAGTTGATTTCATCTGTCAGGGCATCAACCTTGGCTTCCAGTTCCACTTTGTTCATATAAGCTGCATCCACATCCTGAAAAGCAAAATAGGAAACAATTATTCTAATTCTTATGCTTCCCAGATTTTAATTTCCCCCTTAGGCCCACAAGTCTGGTTGAACTACTTCTACTTAGCAGGGTGAGTAAGTTCTCAAATGCCAGGGAATGGAGTACAGCTTAGGGGTGGGAATTCTCAGGAAAAGACTTGAGGATCATTTTGGTGATAACACGTTGGGATCCTTGAGGGGATATGTAGGATTTAGAATTTCCTTCTCTGTCCCACCTCAAAAAAATTCAATGTTACTGGACATTTATCATCTGTGGTGTTCTCTCTAAGTCAAGAAGCTCTTAACTTGGAGTCAGGGAATCCATGAACTTGGAAAAGAAAAAAATGACATCTTTACTTTCACTAACCTCTAATTGAAATTCAGAATTTCCTTCAATTATTTGAATACATGATTCTGAGAAGAGGTATACAGTCTTCACCAGACTGTCTAAAAGGTCCATGGCACAAGAAAAGATTAAGAACCTCTACTCCAGGTAAGTTGTCATCATAGGATTGCAGTGTGAAAAAACCAGGGTATCCATCTTGACTTCTCTGACCTCTGAGACCTCTCCATAGGCTAGTTTCCCCATTAGATAGCCTTCTCTCTTTTCTTCACAATGCTCTCCCACAATCCCCTCTTCAAGACTAAGCCCCCAGCCTTTGCTTCTTCACAACCCATTTTGGTTCTCCCAAAATTGCTGTACAGAGTACTATCCATCTTCTTTTGCTTCTACTTCTGCCTTTGCCTTGTTCTCTGTGTGACCTGGGCAGGTGCTCTCTTTCCTCCATCAGACCAAAAGCTTCTCCTCTTCCTCTACAGCTCCCCAGAGCTGTGGAGTCAAATCTAAAGTTTCCTCCCTTGTACCACCTTAAAAAAAACCTGAATTAACTGGGCATTTCCCACAGAACAGAGTCAACATCAGAGCATCTTTCTCTCCCCATTCACCTTCTTGAGCACCACAAACTCATTCTCTGCTACTGTACGTCTGTTGATTTCCTCTTCATATCTGTTGGAATGAATTAGATGTTAAGTTGCATTAAGTACAGGGAATCTGAGCATAAGGAAAAGGAAGCTTTTCTTTTTTAAAAAAGTATTTATTTAATTTGTTCCTAGGCATTTCTATAGCATAGTAATAAAAAAGATGATTACACATGAAATGTAAATCTATTATGTACAACTTGCTATTCCTTTTAAATATGTAATAAAGTTGTCGGTCCTCAGACAGAATTCAGAAAATAACTCTAAGGACAACCTGAGGCCTAGGGTAACATTACACACAATGCAGGATTAAAACTTGATTATAATAATAAGCTACCGAAATAAAATAAAACAAAAAAATGAGTAAGCAAAGGAAAAAGAACTTGACCATATTTAGTTACTTTGGTGTAAAAGATTTGGGTTCATTCAGAGGAAGATAGTAAGGTTTTAAAAAAAAAAAAGTCACTCCTAACCCAATGACTAATACCAAATGTTCACAAGTCCAAAAAGAGCTCTTGGAAGAACTTTAAAAGGAATTTAATAATCAAATAGGGGAGATTGAGGAAAAATTAGAAAAAAATCAAAGCAATCCAAGAAAACTGTGAAAAGAAAGTTAACCAATTGGAAAAAGAGGTACAAAATCTTAAGGAAGAAAATAACTCCTAAAATTTGAATTGGGGAAGAAAAATCAAATGACATTATAAGATACCAAGAAAAATTAAAACTAAAAAAAACATAGAAGAGAATCTGAAACATCTCAGTAGAAAGACAACTGATCTGGAGAACAGATTGAGGAGAGACAGTATTAGAATTGTCAGAGTACCTGAAAAGGAAGTTTTTCAGGTGAGTAGGTTGATATGGTTGTGCCAAAACAACTTGGTAAAGTTCCATGATATTAAGCCATTAGGCAGAGGAAAGAAAAGGCAGAGGGGGTGGCAAGGAGATTAAGCCACAGCCAATGAACCCCATTGTTCTGGACCAGAGAAACCAGACTTTAATTCTCACTCCACCCTGATTTTCTGTGACATAAGACATTTGTAATGACATGTAATGTCTCAGAGTTAGTTTCCTTTAACATAAGGGAAGTAGGAGGTCCCCCATTCTGTTCCCTCTTACTGAGAGATGTCAGAAAGATTAATTATATTGTTTTTCTTATTGAGATGCATGTCTCTGGGCAGCCTTCCAGGATCCCACAGAATGAGTTACCTGTCCCCTGGTTCCTAGTCACTTTCCCACATCTTTGTGGAATGAGTCCAATGACCACCCCCCACCCCTCCACCCCCCCTCCGCTCCTCTACCTGAGACAAGAAAGACAACCACAAAGGATTCTGAGAGCCTTTGTTGTCTCTCTTTTTTGGGTCTTCCCTCAGGACTACACAAGGACTGTGTGAGTACCTGGCTCTTCTCAAGGCTTTCTATGAGCTCATTCATTTCCCCAAAATCACAGGGTGGAATTAAGGAGGGAAAGTTGTGTAGAAGAAAGAATGTTGAATATATATATATAGGTTCATATCTCAGTCACTTATGACCTGTGTAACTTTAGGCAAATCTTTCCACATCTCTGAACTTCAGTTTCCTCATATGTGAAATGAGTGAAGATGTGACCTGCTTGTAAAGTTTCTTCTAACTGACTCAAGGATGATTAAGTACTTTACCCTAAAGGTTAATCATATGTGTTCTCCTTCTGCCTTTAGGCACTTCTCCTAACTCAGAGACAAATAGAAAACTTGTCAACTATTCTTTCATTCAATATTCAACTACAGATGGTAAGGAAAGAAGTTGCCATTTACTCTACTGTGTCTTAACACCCACTGAAAGCTAAGATGTCTGTCTTTTTGTCTAGCTTGTAGCTCTCCTGATGCACCCTGACCTCCAGCCTGATTTTTCTTAGCCAATGTTCAGTAAGCAGTTGATGCTATCTCAGACTTGAGGACTTAATGAAGCACCTCCCTGTACTTTCTTCTTTGGGTTCATTGGTTCACTATTTATTTCTATTTCTATTTATTGGTTCTCTATTTAAACCTCTCTACCAATTCCAAACTCCTCATTTAAAGTTTCACAACTCAACACCTTTCTTCCAGTGGCTCTTGCTTACTGTCATATTTCAGTTGAAATTCAGGATCATTTGAATTTAGAGCTGGGATGAGCCCTACAGACTTCACATATTAGCTATGGGCCACAGATTTTTTTAAAAAATAACTTTTAACAATAACTCACATTTAGTATGCATTTTATGGTTCCAAAATTATGTCACCATTCAAAGAATCTGGGTACATAGAGATTAAATGACTTGTCCAGCGTAATATAACTAGTCAATGTGGAAGGTGGGCTGAACCCAGCTCTTTTCTGACTTACACAACACTATAACATCCTTTCTCCAAACGTTGTTACTAATAAAAAAGAGAATTAAAAGAAAATAAGATAATTCCTTTTCATTATAGTCATGAATATATTGGGACACACTATATTTTTTCAGCCTTTGCCTTTGTATGTGTTGTACACATGTGCATTCTAGGTGTATGTCCTTTCCCTCACCAAATTGAAAGTTGCCCAAGGGAAGCAACTGTCATCATCTTCTGGATTTGGCTTCACATTCTCTTATTTCATGGTCCCCAAGCTGGATTCCATGAACAGTAGCTATATTACCAATGCAAAGAGGCTGGTTTTGCAAGGCATTAGGGTTGGGGAAAATGCATGGGAATCGTGTAATCATGTCATTCTGAACCAATTTCAATTTCTTTCCCCTCTAGAACTCTGTCCACATTCCTGAATCTGTTCTATTATTTTGCTGGAGTTTCTCTGGCTTCTCCCATCTGACTGGGCAATCCCTGAGGGCAGGAGTTATATCTTCTAGCTCTGAGTCTCCTCTGAAATATCTAGAATATACTGGACATAAGAAGTGTTCAGTACAAGGAGATGAATGAGAATGTGTCTTGTGTTCACACTCACTTGTTCTTGAAGTCTTCCACCACATCCTGCATGCTCTTCAGTTCAATTTCTAGCCTCCCTCTTTCCCCACCCAGGCTTTCCAATTGCCTCCTTAGGTTGTTGATATAGGCTTCAAACAAAGGATCTATGTTGGCTTTGGTTGTCTTATGGTCCTGGAGGATGCTCCATTTGGTCTCCAAGACCTTGTTCTGCTGCTCTAGAAAGCGAACCTGTATTCCCCAGAGAGAAGAGAACCTTAAGTATTCATTAACAACAACCTCCCTTTGGAGGTTAGAGCATATAAAAAAATTGTCTACTGTTATTAGCAAAATGGAAATGCTAAAAATTGGGGAGCAGATTTCTCTGCTCCAAACAGCTTCGTGGTGGTGGTTCTGCTTGGAAGATGAAATAGGAGAGACCTTTATGTAAGTGAAGCTATGATTGTGAGGAGTGGAAACAGAATAAATTAAAGCTGTTTGGAATACCCAAGAGAAATAGGTCTTTGGATCATTCTCAAGACATTTTTCTCACTTCACCAAATAAGTAGAAGACACTTGAAAGGAAGGAAAAATACACCAAGTTTATTTTCCAAATTGTATCTAATTCATGTTACATATGCTTTGTCCAGATCTACATGGAATAAGTTATCACTGTAATTCAGGGAAGCTGGAATGAGAAAGTGAGATACAGAGCTATAACTATGGTTGATCAGCTGGGATGTTGCCCAACAGCTAGAATCATGGAGGGTGAGATGTGGGCTTTTTCCCTGCTGTGGTGGGGGAACATCTAATGCTTCGCATCTCATAATTCTCTGATGGCTGACCCTCATCGTTGCTAATCTTTCACTCTCGAAGAGGACCATGACATCATGGAGGAGATGCTATAACATACAAGTGAATTGGATTTAAGTGAGAGAGGGCTGTGCAAAATCACCAGACTCACTTTCTCCACAAGAACCATCTGGTCCAGTGGTGAGATATAGATCAGGATGACTGGAGATGGCCCTGAATGCAGTGGGAGACCTTGGTCTTTATAAACTAAGGTCTTTTATAGATCTCAGTTTGGCCAAAACAACACCCATTCGGTGATTGAGACTAGGTAAGAAGTGAGGCGGAGAATGGCCTCTTTACCTAGTTTAAAAAAATAAATCTGGGAGGGGAAGACCCTCAGGGTTTCTGACCAAAACAGAAACAGTTGTTTTTACATTCTCTCTGAGTCAATCAGGGCCTAAGTAGTGACCAGTTGGGCTTGGCTTGGGATCCATTGTTGGTCAATCAATGAGAGCCAGAGGAATTTGGGGCCCTCATTGGATCTGGATGGAAGGGAGGCAGTTCCTTTAGGAAAGAATGCAGTCTGGAACTGGTTGAGGAGGAGAATATGATGAGTAATCCCTTCTCCTATAATTCCATCCCCAATTGAGTTATCTTTCCCAGAAGCCCATTACTTTCTACTACAATCTTCTCAGGGACTCTGAGGACTCCATCCTGAAACTAAATTTGTTCCAGGTAGCAACATTCTTAGTTACAGCTTTGGTGAAATATAGTGGAAATCTCAGTGTACTCTGAGCTAGGAGAATTGAGTTCCAATACCTGTTTTCCTTCTCAAACTAGCTGAATATTCTTTAGTGAGTGAATTCCTCACTACATGTCTAGGTTTCCTCATCCACCAGATAATTGATTGGATATGATGATCTCATAAGTACTTACCAGCTGTAGAATTCAATAATTCTATGTTACTAGTTAGGCTTCCTAGACTTGGTCAAGATCCTAATCTCTTGATCCAATGTAAGCAATGGCTTCTAGCATCATTCAATCTTTTAGGACTTGTCCTGGGAGGTTTAGAAGATAGGTTTTAATTACCCTTACCTCTAAAGAACATTTCTCAAACCAAGCATAGTAGGAATGAGAATGGGTAAGGAGACAAAAATGGCTGAGGCTCCATTGTATTTTTGGTAGTCATAGCCATGGGACCTTCCCTCCATTTAAACTCAAATGATTAGAAGATAAAGGGGACTCAGGCCCTTTATAGATGAGTAAACTCAGGCACAGAGTTGGAGAAAGGACTTACCCAAGGTCATACAGTTAGTTAGAGACAGCAAAAAATAGAATGTGGGTCTACTGACCAAGAGTCTTCATTATATTTTGCTGCTAATCATTATTCTTTCCTTACATGACATCTGGCATTCCCCGTTGTCCATTTGTCACCAAGTAACGATAGAATCACATGCCCACACCATGATTTCTCCCCTTACCACCTAAAGTTCTAACCCCCTTTCCTCAGATACCATAGAAGTGTGAAAGTAGAAACAAAAGGAAAAAATCAGGATGGGATGAGCATTGTCACAACATGAAAAAGTTTAAAACCACTTTTATGGCAGTGTTCCTGGCATAGCTTACCCAGACAACAACCAAGGAAAATGACAGAAACGGTTTATGGAATTACTGACTTCTACACCTGGAAGAATTCTTAGAGGTCATACAAGTGAAATGAATTCCTTAAAGTCACATGGCTCTCGAGGCAGGTTGAAGACTAGAACCCAGATTTCCTGAATTTTAGTTTCTGGCCATGCCACATGTTTAGCAGAGCTGAATTATTCAGATCATTGCTTCTGTTATTTCTTAAATAAGAAGGTACATCAGTCAACCCATGTGTTAAATGGAGACTGGGGAAGAGAGAAAGTATAGAAGGTGAGATGATCACGTATCAGAACGAGAGAAAATGCCCAAGGAAACAACCAGTGTGTTCTGGGGCTGACTAAAAGCATAGATTACCTCCACCCTCCACATCCCGTTGAATCACTGGACAGATGCCCCATTATCCTTAAGCAGACTTTCACCCTAGACCAAGTTTGTAATTTTTTCATTCTATTTTTTAGCTTCATCTGGTCTGTGTTCCTGAGCAGATGTTAAAAAACTATTTCATTCTCAATCATTATCTACTGAGAAAAAAATGACCAGATTATGGGTCAGAGAATTTTCTGAACATATTGCTAACCTATTCATCGTTCATGAATAGGGAAGTCCAAGAATTCTCTGTTCTCTGCTACCAGTTGGAAGACAAAAGAATACTGAATAAAATATCTGTGGAGTAGAGCTTCTTGGTTTGAGGCTATAGTTGCTCATTTTCTCTGCCCAACCTTTACACCCTGGCAAAATCATGGATCAACCAATAGACCACCAGGGAATTAGTTTCCTACCAGGAGAAGCAAGTTCTTACCTTGTCTATGAAGGAGGCAAATTTGTTATTGAGAGTCTTGATCTGTTCTTTCTCTTCCTTTCGAACCCTCTGGAGGGATGGGTCAATCTCCAGGTTGAGGGGAGCCAGTAGGCTCTGATTGACTGTAACTTCATGGATGCCAGCAGACCCTGCCATCATTCCACCTCCAAACCCATACCCCCCAGCCCTATATCCTAATCCCCCATATCCCATACCACAACTAGCACCCCCATAGCCAGCTCTGCTGGAGCGGTATGCTCCACTGACAGAGATCCTTTTGCCACCTATGAGATTGTGGAGACTCCTGGTCCCAAAGCCAACCCCAAAACGACTCCCACTCTTTCCTCCCTGGGACACAGACACAGAGCTGAAGCTGGTCCGGCAGCCCGGGAGCAGCGATGCTGAAGAAGCACTGAAGCTCCTGCTGCCACCACTGGACTTGATGCTGACTGATCGTTGAGCCATCAGGGAAGTGGGTGCAGAAAGGTTTGAGAAGTTGGACTGTCAAAGAATGGAACAGAAATCTTTCTCAAGTTTGCTTCTAGAACTCTAGGCTTATATTCTCTTTGGAAACTGGGCTTGGCCAGAGAAGATCACAGACCACTGCATTGAATTCATCTCCTTGGCATGTCTGGCTTTGGTCCATTTTTCATGTCCCGCTAATAATCGCTGAGGGAATCATGTACACACCTACCAGAGGCAGGACCAGACCTGGGGATTTCTGACACTTAACATTACCCTGTTCCATGTCCAGTAAATTTCTTCCCCCTTCCTAGTTCTTATAATGTAACTCCTTCATCTTCATGATGCAACCGCATCCTCCTTGTTTTGGATGTTTATCTCTCACACCCTTAATTCTTTTAAAAATGTTTTATTGATATAATTTTTAATATACATTTTCAAAAATATCTCTTCCCTGCCATCCCTTATAACAATGAATACAAAATAGAGAAAGAAAAACAGTTCAGGTAAAAATGACCAACAGAGCCACCCAATCTGATATTATATGCAGCATTCTACATGCTTAAACACCCACCTCTACAGAGAAAGGAGGGACAAGCCTGCTCATATCTTCTCTTTGGAACCAAGTTTAGTCATTATCATTGTATAGCACTTGGTTTTCATTGCTTTGTTCTTTCTCTTTATTCTTTCCACCCTTTGTTCTTGGTCCTTTATTTCTGGTCCTTAGCTCTTTATCCATAGGGATTGAAAGAACATTTGAAAATTTTCCTTAGTGCTGTATGTCTTGTATCTCTCCCTGCTCCAACACACACACACACACACACACACACACACACACACACACACACACACACACACACACACACACACACACACCTTGGTCCTTAGTCATTTAATGTTCTCCTCTTATTGATTCTTCTGTCCCCTAGTCTTAGGAAGATCCCTTTCACCCCTTCAACCACCCAAGACTAGGGACCCTTGAAAATGCTTCCTGTTTGAGATCATTTTGAATACAGCCCCCTTCCCATCACTACTACCACTATCCTGGAGGTTTTTCCATTTTAACCACACCCTTGGCCAAGCCTAATGAAAGGGTCTGGGAAGCTTGTAAACTCCGAATTTGCTAGATTCCAGTATATATCTAACAATTACGGACCTAAACTCTCTCTTTTGTGAAAACTTTGCCGCTGGGGATGGCTTTTAACTCTTCTCCCTGGCCTATTATTTCCCCACTCCTGTTACATGTTGGAAGTTGTCTTGGAACAGTCTGTCCCTTTGCTCCCTCTATAGCATAGAGGGCTGGGCCACCCTACATCAGCTGTTGTGGAACATATTTTCCTTTTGGGAGGGGACCAGAATCCTGCCCTTAACCTGGAAGGTATTGTGAAATGGGAGTATGGTCTCTATTCTAGGGCAATGTCATCTTCAGTTAGAGATGGGGAATCAGGAAGACAGAAAAAGTGGGATGAGGAATGTGTGAATAAGAAAGAAGACTTGCCTTTTACACCAGTCATTCCCTTTCTCAGAAATAACCCTCCCCTTCTCTGCCCATCTATCTCTCTCTCCTCCTTTTCTGAATCTTTCATTTATTGGAAGAATACCAACTATCCACTCAGTCCTTGAGCCTTAGAATGAGCAGTTGAACCACACCTTTGTTTCCCTTAATGCCTTTCACCATCCAAACAGAATTCATGAGTCTATATATGTTATACATGCACTTTAATAGACAATTTCCTAGAAAGCAAAGGAAGGGGTTAATACCCTCAGGGGGTAGCTTATATACACTATAGGAAGGGGCTACCAACAAAATAATATCAATTATATCTGCAAGACACTATTCCTAGGAGAGGAACTCATCTGAAAGCATTTGTGGAAATGACCTTGGAGAAATGGCATGGGACTCAAATCTCCCATCTTCTTGCATGTAGAGAAGGCTTAATGTTCTGAATATTCTCAATTTGAAATGAGACTTGAACATCTCAGAAATCAGCTCTGTTTCTTGCACATAGCAAAGGCTTATTGAACTAAATTGTCTTGAAAGAGGGAAACTTTGGCAACTATATCTTGGACAACAGGGCTAAGTGTCTATGATAGAATAAGACTTCTCTGAGACCCAATGGCTAGGCTAGGCTTTGGAGACCTAGGTGTGATTGTGACTCCTCAGCAGCATCAAAAGTATATCAAATGGGTAAAAAATACTAAGAGCCAAGGCATCTGGGAGTGGAAAGATGATGCCTGAATGCTGGCAGCAGTAAGAAGGTTAGGTCAGGATCCAAAATGAAATTGGAAGAGATGTTCCTGGAGGACATCTAATGCTTGTAACTCTTTCTAGAGGAGGTGGTAGAGACAAACTTAACGCTGGAGTTACTACCGCCACCAAAGCTGCTTCCCAGGCCTCGGCCACTGCTAGTGCTGAAGCTAATGCTCCCCAGCCCTCCACCCAGGCTGTGCCCACCACTGGTGGTGTAGGAATAGCTGGTACCCCCCCCCCAATCCCAGGCTGGTGCCGCTTCCATAGCCGCCGGAGACAGTAGAGGTGACCACAGCTGCCGAAGGAAAAAGAGACCATCAGAATCAGAAGCAGAGATGGCGTCAGCTTACTCCTTAAGGACGTTTGGGCAAGTGTCCAGAGGCCAAGATGCCTCTTATTTTAAAAACTCTTGAACCCCACTTTGAGTTCTATGGAAAAAAAGTCTAAACTGAATCTAATAGGGTCCAGGCTAAAAGGGAACCTCGGATATTTACTCATCTAATACTCTGATTCTAGTCTGGAAGCTGTCTGTATCAACTAGCTCTAGGTTAAGACTACATGGTGGTACAAAGGATTACAAAGAAGATATCCTGGTGCTAAAACATTCTACCTTCAAGAGCAGGTAGAGGTAAAAGAATCAGTTACTTTTAAAATAATAGTTATTTATTATCAAATAATAATATAAAAAATAACTATTTTTAAATAATTAAAATACTTTAAAATAATAATAAAACTATTTTAATAATATAGGCATGATAGATATTTAGGTAATACATTAAATCTTGAAAAGAGTCTTACCAATACTTGAACCTCATAACAATCCTGGGGTGATTAGGTCCTAGATGTATTGCTATGTACATGTTACTATCAAGGAAACTGAGGGTCAGAAACATTAAATGAACTGCCTATGTGAACCCAGGTCTCCTTAACCCTAGATATAGCCTTCCTACTACACCATAGTGCCTCATTATAGGCAGCATTTATTTAGTATTTTCTCATTTATAAAGCACCTTATAAACAGTTTATCTTATGTGTGATGCTCACAGCACCCCTAAGGCAAGTGCGGTTAGTCCCATTTTACAGATGAAAAAACTGATGTTCAGCATGGTTAGATCAGGGATTGAACCAGAAACAGAAACCAGGTCTTTGGATTCCAAAAACTGTATTCTTTCCACCTCTCTGCATGGCACTTACAACATATTGACTTTTGCAAAACCTCCTAACCTTCAGGGCAGCAACAAAAATTGCAGAATGAAAACCCTGTCCAAATTATTTAAATGGCTAATAGCTCCCACCACCATCTCTTAGAGAGGTACAAAGGATTGGAATTTACTGCAATACCAAAAGAGATTATACTCACAGATATTAACTGGTGCAACTCCCTCTCCACTCAACCTGAGAAGAACAAAAGGGAGAAAGGTTATTATCTTGTGTTCAACGAATGGCGGCCTCTTAGAATGATCCGAATAATAGCAATTGCAATTAAAATTACAATAATAATCATACAATAATTGAAATAATGTGTGGATTGGAGACGTAAAAGGAAAGGCAGCAATTTGGGCAATGGAATTTTATTTTCATAAAAACTTGTCAAATGCCTCATGGAAAGGATCATTAGTCATATGTTGGCATCAAGGCAGAAGGTAAGACTTCTGGAAACCTGTCACATAAGGAGGGAACTTTTTGTCTTAATAATGAGCTATTGTCAGATACTTGGCTAATGCTTGGGCTGGTATAATATTTTAGGAGAACACTGTGAACAGCAACAAAATCCAGAAGTAAATTACAAGTGATTCCTGTATAATGGAGCCCATTATTTCATTTTGGAAGAAAAACAAACCAGCTTGTGATTCCTTTGATTATAGGAGAGAATATTGATAGAATGCTCAACATAGTGCCTGATATATAAATGCTCATCCCTCCCCTTTATAACTCCCTTATGTCTCCTCCTTCCACTGATCCCCTTTTCATATCATTATTCCCTTGACTTGACTCTGAATGTGACAGTTAACAGGAGACTGTCATTTCTGTGTCCAACACTGCACTTTTACCAGACTGACGAGGCACACTACAGCTCCTTTTCCTTCTGGAAAACCTGATATGAGATGGTTTATGCTCTTATTTTAACAATAGAGGTGGTCCTGTATAAGAAAATTAATGAGTTCCTTTGCATCAGCCTCCATTCAGAAGCTAGGGCTCAGAATTCTAGAGGGGCATTGCTCCACTATCACCAAACCCCCACCCAATTTTATTGATAAAGAAACTGAAGCCAAAGAAAGGTAAGTGATTTGCCCAATGCCACACAGGTAGCAGTGGCAAGAGCTGAGCTGGAACTTATGTCTCCTGACTTCCATTCCACTGTTCTTTCCATACTCGCTGCCTCCCACATCTGGAAACTTGTCAGACAACCAGTAGAATTTTTTTTCTTTTCACAAACATCAATTATTAGGCCCAAGGTGAGACCTGAATTCTGTGCCATGTTGAGACCAGGTTTGAAGAGCTAAGAGGAAATCATCCTGGCATCAAGGACAGAACTCAGCCCCAGTTTTTTCCCTTAGAAGGGACTCAGGGAGTACAAAACATGCTGTTGGCATTAGTCACTGATTGGCCTGCATACATGGGTATTCATTATGTGGTATTTTCCAGAAGAACTGCAGAGACCTGAATCCTTGGAAACCCTGCTTAGTCACCAGACATTAGCAGGGAACGTCCAGCCTGCCTTGGGCACAAATGTGGTTTTAGGTTCTCCTACCTGCATTCTTCTCCTTCCAGCAACTTCCTGTAGGTGGCGATCTCGATATCCAAGGCCAGCTTAACATTCATTAGCTCTTGGTACTCCCGAAGCTGGCGCGCCATATCTTGTTTAGCTTTCTGCAGGGCTTCTTCAAGGTCTACCAGCTTGGCCCGGGCATCCTTGAGAGCCATCTCACCACGCTGTTCAGCATCAGCGATGGATGTCTGCAAATTGGCACACTGTGGGGAGAATATGGGGCATGTGTAATTAAATTTCAGAGCTACACTAGACCTTTAAAAAAGGCAGTCTGATACATTTGTTTTGCAGGTGAGGAAACTGAGGGAGGTGAAAGACTCAATCAGGGTACCAGAACAAGTTAATGGACCACTGAGATTGCAGTCCGGGTCCCTTGGTTCCCAGGCTCGCAATCATCTCAGCAGAGCACATTGATTTACTTTGTACATAACTCACAATGCTTCTCTTGCTTCTTGAATGGAAATCCCATGAGCAGACAAGGATCACTCCAGAAAGAAAACAACTCTTTTTTTCAGGAGCTTATGGAAATATTAAATCTGCTCTTTTTGTGATTTTCCAGTAAAATCTAAGATACTCAAAGGTAATTACCGTTTTTCATTTAGTCTAGTAGATGCTTGATTATTGCTTGTTTTGAATTGAATTGCATTTGCCTCCCCCAAAAAGAAAGACTAAATATGACTTGAGCCTATTGATACTATCTCCAATATTTTGGAGATTTTCTCCAGTCTACTTGAGAACCTTGTACAATTTAAGGGGAAGGAGGAACAGTGGCTATGAGTGAGCTCTACCCACCCTTGTGCAGTTCTTTAGGAACAATATCAGTCCTGGAGATCCAGCCCTAGGGGCTGCACTGAGGTTCAATTTGTACATATTTCTGACCCATGGACAAGCAATCCCTTTGGAGTAGCTGAGACCTTACCTGCTTCTTGGCACCGTCAATCTCGGCTTTCAGCCTCTGGATCACCCGATTCATCTCAGCAATTTCATGCTTGGTGTTGCGGAGGGCATCTCCATGGCGTCCAGCTGTGACCTGAAGCTCCTCATACTAGGGCCACAAGAGCAAACTCAGTCAGTTTGTCCATGCCCTGAGCACCCTCTGTATGAAGAGCTTTATTTGGTACATCGATAGGATCATAGACGTAAAGTTAGAAGGGACCTTCGGTGTCCTCTACACTAATGCTTTCATTTTAGAGTTGAGGAATGGGAAGCCCAGTGCCACACAGTGGCAGAACAGAGATTCAAACCCAGATCTGCTTATTCTACATCCAGCACCCTTTGCTTTGTAGTATGCTTCCTCTAAGACTCAGATAAAAATAGAAAACACAGCTCTTTCCCCTAGAAATGAGGATAACCAGTCTAATAGAGGAACTGGGATACATAGCCCAGATACAGATGCAGACAGACCAGGTCAGAATAAGGAATGACAAGAAAGCCATGAGTACCATTGTTAGAGGAAGAAGTCCAGAAAGGATGGATGTTAGGGAAAGCTACCATTTTCTCTAGTTATCTCTCCCCAGCTATAACCACTTAATCATCATACGTACTCTCTACTTTTGTACTTTTTCCAAGGGGGCCTTTTAAAAATACACTTGTATTCTTACTGTCCAGCATTGGTGCAGGTACATGGTATCCAGTAGGTGCTTAATAAGCATTTGTTAATTGGTTGATTGATTCACATTTTGGTCCTTTCTTTACCTTTAACGCAGACTATTAGCAGTCCATAAGCTGTGTTCTTATTCCCTCTACATTTTCACATATCATAATGATATAGTGCCCCCATCCATAGGAGTAGCCCCCAATAACTTAAAGACAGTCAAGTCACTGTCACCATGTTGTGTGCTGGTCATATCTGAATTGCAGAACCCATTGAGAATGGCTCATTTGGTTGCCTTTGGTGAGGATTTCAAGCATTGTCATAGAAGTCTGGGGTCACAGATTCCAAAGGAGTTAGTTTACTCATCTACATACTGTGACTTCATTATCATGAAAGCTGTGAGGAAGACAATGCACTAGAACCCTGAGACATCCGCTACTCACCTTGGTCTGATACCAAGACTCTGCCTCTGCTCGGCTGTGATTGGCAATGTCCTCATACTGAGCTTTGACCTCAGCGATGATACTGTCCAGGTCTAGGTTTCGGTTGTTGTCCATAGAAAGCACCACGGAAGTGTCTGAGATCTGAGTTTGCATCTGGCTTGACTCCTGCCAAGTCAGAAAGTCCAAGGTCTTAGCATCTCCTAACCAAAAAGGACCTAGAGGGCCTAGAATCTATGCTTGAATTTAGTGCAATATTCTCTTTTATAATATTCCTGGTAGATGGTCCTCTAGCCCTGAGTAGAGAATCTAATAACAGATGTCTAAGAATACATATTTCTCCTTTAGATTTTAATTTTTTCAATGACCAAAATTCTGTTTTTCTTTCCTTCCCACCACCCCTCACTTAAAAAAAGAAGGAAAAGAAAAACATTAACAAAATTCTTGTAGCAAATATACACAGTCTTACAAATTTTCACATTGACCATGTGCAAAAAATAAGTCTCATTCTACATGCTGAGTCCATGACTCTTCTAAGAGAAGGCCATCCTTTGAAGTTTCTAGTCCAGAGAAAGAAATGATAAATAAAAGTATGTATTGAGCAATTTGACATATCTATGACTATTTGAGTCTAGTGGTAACCATCTCATAGTGGTAGGGTGAGTAGGTGAGGAAAAAAAAGGAAAAATGAAATTTCCATGATAACTATTATACATTTAAAAGGAATAGCAAGTTGTATGTAATAAATTTGCAGTTTCATGTACAATCATCTTTTTAGTATATCATGCTTTATTCCATAAATTAAAAATAAAATTAAAAAAAAAGATTTCTACCCCAAATGATAAATGCATTGTCTAAGGATATGAATCAGCAATTCTCAAGGGAAAAAGACCAGAAGCAAACTTTTCCTCTTTCTTTTTTTGAATCAAATTAGCTGGTAGTTTATCTACTTCATTTTTTTTTAACCCTTCTCCTGGTTGTATTGGTTCAGTGGTTTGGTTTTTTTTCAATTTTGTTCATTTTTTTCTTTGATTTTCATGATTTATATTTTGGTATTTAATTGGGTTTTTAAACATCTGTTGGTTTTCTAGCAATTTTAGTTGCATTTCCAATTTATTGATTTCTTTATTGTTAATAAAAAATATTTAGAGAAATAGATTTTCTCATTAGAACTGCAAACAAAAAATATTTCTAATTTCTTCATTGTCTCAAAACTACACACAGAAATTTTCTGGGATGTTGGCTAAAGTGCAGTAGACATAAAGCACTTGATACTTCAAGGTAATAGATGCCCATCATCATTCTTCTTATTATGACTTCAGACCCTTTTGGGATTAAAACAAAGTGCCCACCAACCCATTCCTGAGGGTCATTTCTGTATACAGGCTCTGGGATTCACAAGGGAATATGATTTGCATTAAACAACAGTGATTTCCAAATATTCTTTGCTTTTACCTACCTTGAAGGTTTCCTCTCTTCTCAGGAAATGTTCGGGATAAGACCTTCTATATCCTGCATGCCTCCTCCATCTTACTGACTCAGGAGCCTAACTACTAAAAGAGGCTTAGAGTAGAACTCTTCCAGAGGCTAGTGACTGAAAGAAGTGGCTAGGGTGTGAGTTCTCCAGAATGATGCCCAGTATTCTGACATCTGGGGATTGTTCTACCTTGAGGGAAAGTTACTCAGAACAGGGTCCAGGAGGGGCTCAAGGTATCTTCCCAGGGATATCTCAAATTCCTGCTTGGAGAGCACTAGATAATCTGTATTGAGGAGATGATGTTTCCTGAGTATTCATTTG
Organism: Bettongia penicillata ogilbyi; assembly: GCA_023548195.1. Classification (NCBI taxonomy): domain Eukaryota; kingdom Metazoa; phylum Chordata; class Mammalia; order Diprotodontia; family Potoroidae; genus Bettongia; species Bettongia penicillata. The sequence continues at coordinate 6,653,784 of JAJHZJ010000092.1, forward strand.
GATTAGAGCTTCATTCATTAGGATCTCAGGATAATAGATTTAGAACTAGAATGGTTTTAAAAGCCAAGGAGTCCAACTTCTTTATTTTATATCTGTAGAAAATGAAGCCCAGAGAGTTGTTCAAGGGACTTATCCAAGGTCACATGGGTAATAAAGGTATAGATAGGCTTTGAACTCAAGTTCCCTGACTCCAGTGCTTTTTTCCCTGAACCATGTTCCTGTCCTCTTCTCCATCTCTAGGTAGGAAAATGTGTTATGCATATATTCATATGCATATATATGTAAATAACTTTTCTTTCTGGAATATATATGTGTGTATGGATATATACATACACATGAGTGTTCCTTACCAACTCATACAGCGTCTGGAGAAAGTTTATCTCATTTGTCAAGTTACTGACATGGACCTCCATTTCCATCTTGTTCATATAGGCACCATCAACATCCTGAAAAGATACCACAAGCCTGTGTCCATAACCTCATAGGAATCAGATGGCAAAGAAAAGAAAAAGTCAGATTGTATGCCTAAAGGAAATTGTAAGCCTCCCTTTTCTGGTCCTTTTATGGGGATTTCCATACAGTGTGTGTGTGTGTGTGTGTGTGTGTGTGTGTGTGTGTGTGTGTGTGTGTCAAGGGGTATGGGGTAGAGGGGGAGAGTACAGAGAGCACATTGTGAACACTAGCATCCTTTGAACTGAGGGAAGGAAAGAGTTGATTTAGTATAACTATGCCGAATATAATCTGAGAACAGTGGGCATCCGGGCAGATCAGGTGCTTTCTGTTTGTTTTAGAACTAGGTTTATAAGAGATTGCACCATCTGTTGACTTCCCTCCCAGAACTCAAGGTACAATTTAGGTTTCTTCCCTTTTTTAAGATATGATTCTGACTCTCACCTTTTTCAGGGCCACAAACTCATTCTCAGCAGCAGTACGTTTGTTAATTTCATCTTCAAACCTGTTGGGAAAGAGGAGAGAAGCTTGAGCAACTGAACCATGCAGATCTGAGGGTGTTGCAAGTCATTAAGAAGGCTGTTATGATGGGTTAAGAGTCCAAAAGCCTGATAACCAGCTCTCTTCTGCAAACTTAATCTGAGACTCCAGGTGAGTCACATCTCCCCTGTTTCTTCCTTTATAAAAGGAAAACAATTTCTTCTTCAGCCAGAAGGTTTTTTTTATAAGAGCAGAGGATATGCATGGAGCTCATGGAATTAAAAGCATAGGTGCGATTTCTGCTTTTTCTGAAATCTAACCCCCCTGAACAATTTTTCTTTGGAGTGTGTCTTCTCTTAGTACCTGCTGTGTCTGGGAAAGGAATTGGGACTTCCACTGAGTATCTGTTAAAGGAACTGAACCAATGTTTAGAGTCCATGGAGAGAAGACTCATAAAAGAAATAGACTTGACTTCTGCTCAATTTCGTATTGCAGAAGTAGGAATAATGAAGGAAAAATGCTGTTTAATGCAAGAAAAAACCCTACTATGAGCTCTCTGAAAGAGCTGGTTTAGGACTGGGGGAAAGGAGGGGCAAGAATGTATTAAGTACCCATTATGTGTTAGACATTATGCTAAGAAAACCCTCTCATGGATCCCAAAGTCAGGGTAAAATAGTGATTAGAGTATCTAATATTTTGGAACCCAGTTATTACTAGCAATATACCTTTCTAGTTATGACTTACAATTAGTGCTGACCAGCAGAAAGGGGGCCTAGAATTAGGTCATTGTTGCTACTGCCTCAGACTTATAGGGACAATCTCTTCAAGCCTACATGGCATCATGGTGAAGCCACATGTCTCTCCCCTACCCCAGGAGAACAGTGCTTGGGTAGCTGGTTGTATGCACATTCTTCACTTACTTGGCTTTATAATCTTCCACAACATTCTCCATGTTCCTCAGTTCAGAGTCGATCCTCCCCCTTCCATTTTTTAAGGTGTCTAGATATTGCCGGAGGTTATTAATGTATTTTTCAAAAACTGGCTCAACATCTTGTTTCACGGTCTTCATCCCCTGTTCCTGGAGCAGTGTCCATTTGGTATCTAGTACTTTGTTCTGTTGTTCCAGGAACCTCACCTGGAGGTCATTCAAAGAAGGTTAAGTATAGAGAAGTGAGGACAGGGAGAGTTTCTACATATACTATCCACACATATGGACAGCATCCACCTAAAATCTTCATGCAGAAAATATTTTAGTCACAACCCCAACTTAAAACAGAGAAAAACATGAAGGAATCCTCCTGAACTTTGGCAGAACTGAGATGAAAGTGCCAGTGTGGAGCCCAGTGGCTTATGGGAGAAGCTGCATTGTTTGGATTCTTTTGGGAACGTTCAGGAACATCAATTGAGCTAATTCTCCCCAGGGGGCAAAGGTCCTGAAAGACTTCTACATTGTGGAAGTTTTTCCACTCTACATACAACAAACACCCCCACCCCCATTCCCATTCTTATTGTCTTGATCATATGGTTTTTCACCCAGAAATAGTTGGAATCAAGTTCCATAGACTTATTAAATGGTGAGAGGAGGTCATGGGATTGCAAGACATTGCCCCAGTGGCATAAAAGGCAAGTATATAGTTGATGCTCCATAACAATTTATTGAATGAATGAATTTGAATTTTTGTACTTCCCCAAGAAAAGGAAGCAGCATTAGTAGCCTGAATCAATAGGAGTCTGCCCAGTGACTAAGTACCATAGGGATCATCTTTTTTTTTGTAGTGTTCATCCAACCTTACTAAGAAGAACCAAATCTTGTGTCTTACCTTGTCAATGAAAGAGGCAAACTTGTTGTTTAGGGTTTTGATCTGCTCTCGTTCCTCCTTCCTCACCCTCTGGATGGTGGGGTCGATTTGCAGGTTGAGAGGAGCCAGTAGACTCTGGTTCACAGTGACCTCTTGAATGCCTCCAGGGGGACAGGCAGGGAACCCAGCACCCCCATAAGCACCCCCAACCCCAGCTCCAAAACCAAGTCCACTTTTAATGCTACTACCAAAGCCATATCCACCCGCTCTCCCACTAAATCCACTTCGGAAGCCACTATTGGACCCACTGATAGAGATTCGCTTTGACCCATCCAGATTGTAGAGACTTCGACTGCCAAAGCCAGTTCCCACACCACTGATCCTCCCTAAACCTCCATGGCCTCCTGATGAGCGAACCATGGAGATGGAGCTGAAGCGGGAGCGCCCAGCAGTAGGGGTGGTGGCAGAGGCAGCACTGAAGCCCCTTTGGCTCCCTGTCTTAAAGGTGACAGTGGACTGACGAGACATGGTGGGATGAAATAGGATGGCCAAAAGAAATGCTGAGTGGCAAAGTAGAAAGAGAGGAGACACTATGGTTGAGAGGCTGGAGGTCCCCTCAGTTTTTATGGGTGAGTAGAAGGAGGCGGGTTATTGCTAAATGAAGGAGGGCTTACTGATGGCATCCTCTTGGCATTTGCCAACACTGAGCTCACGGCCAACTCCTGGTTAGAAATGGTGTAAAAGTCATTGGTGCCTTGGCATCCTGCCCTGTGTGGAAATTGACTTCCAGTCTCAACATGATCTGTAGACAAATAAGAGGCATGCTAATTGCTTTAAGTCATGTCCCAGTCATGCACTCTATAACGAAGACAACAGATACAACTGTTAGCACAACTAAGATGCCTCCTTACTGAGCTGCTGACTCTTCTGTTCAAACACACTATGTCAGTACAAGCCACTATTATTGGTTATTTCCTGTTTGTTGAACTACTTCCCATCTCCGAGGATTCTTCTAACTTTTACTGCCCAGTACCTCTGACCTGAGGAGGGGGAGGTCATCCATTTTCTCATTCCCAAATTCTACACTTTCCTTCACTTCAATCTATGTTCAAACAAACATTTATTTCCTTCCTTGCAGACTCTGATCTACACTCACCTTCTCTAGGAAACTACCAACCTCTTCTCATGCTTTAATATTGCATCACCTCAATATTTGGTTTACTTTGTCTGCCATATTCGTATCTGTTCCTCTTTTAAATAGTTTTGGGAGAGTGTATGTGTGCACATACATGCACACATATACACATGCATGCACACAGTTCCTCTGCCAAACACTGGATTGGGAATCAGAAGACCTGGATTTTTTTGCTGGTTCTTCCACTAATCATCTATGTGACTTTGGGTAATTGATTTCCTTCTTGAGACCCTCAGTTTCCCTTAAAATGGGAATGTTAATATATGTGCTGCCTTCACAATGCATCATTGTGAAGATAAAGTGTGATACAAAAGTTAAACCAAAAAGTTACACATGTATTTGAATGTGCTTGTATGTGTGAACTATGAAGATCTCATTATTGTAGCTTAACATGAACAGGCTTCAAGAATAAAGACCATGTTTTCTCTTTCCAAATCAACCATCTGGACTTCTAGGAGCCAAGATGGCGGAGTGATCAGTAATTGCTATCTCTCTCTCCTTGTTGACTTTGAAGAACCCAGAGAATATCTCTCCAGGAAAAATTCTGAAACAATGGGAGCAGCAGAAGGGGTAAGCAGTCTCTTAGCCTGCGAGGCTAGGAAAATCACTAAGAAGGGTCTCTCTTGCTGTGGCTAAAGGGGACCAGTGCAGGATTAGAGCTGTCCCACACAGCCCCACCTCAGCAAACCAGGAGAAGATCCTGAGCCCCAGCTAGATGAAGCCCACAACCATCAACAGCAGGATCCCAGGAGTGCCTCAGCACCCCAAGGGAATCGGGAAGACACTAGTGCAGATGGATCACCAACCACTGAGCTTGCCTATACTCTAGCTCAGCAGAGGAGACCTCTTGAGGCCAGACCACCCCTCCCCCCACACTTAACACAGCTAGCTCCAGGGTAACTCTGGGGAAACCCAAAAAGACTTCGCTTGGTTTCTGCTTTCCAACACCAGCCAGGTCAGCACCAGGTAAGCTGCAACATTTTAGCTTCTAGCTGAAAGAACCAGAGACCACAACACACAAAGCTTCGAGTTTTAGGTGCAGGAACTGTGGGACAAAGTCCCCTGTGCTCCAAATGCAGAGATCTACTTTAAAAGCCGGGGTCATTATGAGTAAGAACAAAGCAGAAAAGAAAAGACCATAGAATCTTTCTATGGGGACAAGGACCAAAACAGGAATACCAAAGAGGCCAGTACTGAGATTGTACTCCCATCTGAAACTTCAAAAGGGAATATGAACAGATCTGAAGCACAAAGAGCATTCTTGGAAGAGCTCAGGAAAGACTTTAAAAGTCAAACTAGCCATCAGCCATATGTCCACTGAATGCTAGTTCTCAATCCAATACATCATCCAGGATTTTGAAGGATACTAAAGAAGTCATAGACTTGGTCCCTATCTTCAAAAAGTTAACAATCTCCCTAAGGAAGCAAGCTAGATAATCATAAGGCAGAGGAATAGTCAAATGCACATTTCTAATCTTCCCTAGTCACGTCTTCCAATAAATCATGGTACTGTTAAGAACTACAAGGAACTTCAAAGACCATCTAATACAACCTGTCTCCAATTCATCATTAATAAGCATTTATTAACTGCCTACTATGTGCCAGAAAATGTATTAGGCTACAGCAATACAAAGACAAAACAGTGAAATAATCCCTATTTGCAATGAGCTTACATTTTACTGAGAGAGCAAACAAGTACATATAAAAATATATACCACATTAATATAAAATTAATCTATAGACATATGTATATATGTGTGTATATACACACAGTTAAATATAAACTACTCTGAAAGAAAAGGCATCAGTTACAAGGGGTAGGGGATGGGAATCAGGAAAGAATATAGAAGAGGGTACCTGAGATGCATCTTAAGGGAAGAGAAAGACTCTATAAGGTGGCGGTAGAGTCAGTGCCTGCAAGGTATGGTGGATAACCAATGCAAAGGCACTCACTATACCAAAGAGGAAACTGAGACTGAGGGAAACTAAGTGACTTGTCCCAGATCACACACTGAATAAAATTTCAGGCATCATTAAACCCATTTTCTTAGACATCAATGAAAACTTAACTCCTTCGTGAAACATGGTCTGTTAAACTCCAATCTTTTCTCTTTACCATCCTGGAGGCCTCCCTGTACTTACTAAGCACAGAGAGAGACCTTAGAAGTCATCTATTCTAACCCACTTATATCACAGATAAAGAAAAGCCACAGAGTAAATGACAGATTTGAGATTTAAAGTCAGGTTGCTACTCATTCTAACCTTGTCTCTTCAAAATTCTGTGTCCTATAGCTTAACGTTCATCTTCATCCCTCACTAATTAGAGTGGGAAGTCCCTGAGGGTAAGAGGCTATGTGTATATATACACACATGCACACACATACACACATACCCACATATATGTAAATACATGCACACGCGTACACATATACATATATGTGTATATGTATATATGTATTGTACATATGTATGTATATATGTATATATTTCCCCTGGATCCTACCATAGGGTGAAACAAGGCACACAGAATAGGCTTTATCTAATGCTGACCTCTTGGCACCCTCTCCTTATGAAGTATGGCCCAGCAGAAGGGTGTTGGCAAAGGATGTTCTGGTAAGATTCTCCATCAATCAGTAGGGCAATGAGACATCCTTATGGATGGTTTTCTCCTCAGGGATGAGACTAAGGGGAATGTTTTCCTCCAGCACTACTTTGTGAAACCCTCTCCTGCCACAGGGAACCTATGAATCATAGCATCTGTTGATACAGGCCACAAAGAACCACAGAGCATCTCTCATCTTGTTAATGCACCCAGGTCTCACCAAGTTGCCATAAAGGGGTGGTGTGTGTTGCCTGAGTGGAAATAATAATTGTCTTTGTTTTCTATAAACCTCATTATCAAGGATAATCTTTCTCCCAGAAGAAGGAACATTTGTTTCCTGAGAGGTGCTGACTGGCTACATGAAGAGCTTTCCATAGAACAAAGACAGTCAGAGGGTTAAAAGCAGAGTGTAGCTTGGCTTCATTATCTCAGCTTATCTGGCATGCCTATCAGATGGGAGACAGTTACAGTATTCTCCAGCTGACTCTCCCCCTGTGGGAATCTGGCTGGGATTGGACCTCTCTAGGTCATCCTACTTCTTTCCTGGACCTTGTCCTAGGAGCTCTGTTCCCAAGCACTGTTGTCCTGGGTTTTCTTCAGGTGCCACCTTCAAGGTGGGATGAGCTCACTGTTTCCTCCAGAAATGTGGAAAGGTTTTCCACTGAGAGGGCCATTTGCTCATTTCAATCTTATTTTACTCATCAATGGAAATAGACAAGCTTTTTAACTTATCCTCATTTCATTTTTTAATGGTATTTATTTTTCCAATGATATGTAAAGACATGTTTTTAGGAGCAAATGACAAGTTTATTTGGTGAAAGTGGAGAGCAAATAGGTCCAAGAGGACTTATGGTAGGGGTTGAAAGTAAGGATGTTGGTAACCCCTGAAAGTGTTAGTTGCTTCAAGGGCAAGAGAATGATTTCTATGCTGAAAAGTTAGGGGGTTCTTTGTGGAAATCTCAGCCATTCAACATCATCTGGACTAGCTCTTCATAGTTGATACAGCTATTGATGTCCTCATGCCTAAAACCAGCACTTCTACTTCTTCCTCTATCATCTTCTCACATGTGGAGGGGACCAGACCTCTCAGGGAATCAGTAGGGATGGACCCCCAAGGACAAGAGGGAACCTAGAGGTCTGGAGTTGGCAGGAGGAGGCCCTACCCAGAGTGATGAGGACATGTCGTATTTCAGTCCCCCTGACTGTGTCATTCCCTTCCTTATCAAACACCTGAAGCCCTTCCATATAGGCCTGATATGTGCTCTGTTCCTTATTCTTTGCCACGGTCTGCAGCATTGGTAGAAAGTGTTCAAAGTCTAGCACCTTCTCATTCATCTCATCACTTGGGATTCCCTAAGACCTTGAGCACCTCGAGCATTGGTGGAGTTCTGGTCAAGGCTTTCATCATGTCCCCACACTGGCTATATAAGATCTTTCCATCCCCTGCTTGGTCAAACAGCTGGAAGTCCTCCTTGAACTCCTCCATGAAGTCACTCCAGGCAGCTCACTCATACTGTTGCTGCTGTATGTAATCAAGACAATTTCTAACATTCATTACTTTATAACATTTTGAGTTCCAAATTTTTCTCCTTTCCTCTCTTTCCTTCCTGCTTTCCAAGACAGAAGCAACTTTATATAGGTTAGATATATGCCATCATGCAAAATATATCTCCACATTAATCAAGTTACCTTGCTTCTTTTTGACCTTTGATCCTAAACTTTTCTTCTAGATCCCTGATCTGTCTGCCAGACCGTTACCTCTTCCTTTTAGAGACAGTTCATTTCCCACCCCCTCCAGGTCTTTCTGCAAGTTGCTGTCCTGACCTGAAATTCTCACTTTGTCTGCCAAACCATATCCCTTGCCTCTCTCAAGTTCCTACCTAAAACTTAATCAACCTGGTTTTAATAGACTCCCCTCTGTTGATCTCTGCTTTTTCCTCTGCACCCACATGAGTTTCTGCTAAAATATTTTTATTGTCTATCCTTCCTTCCTTTTTCTTTCTCTTTCTTTCCTTCTCTCTTTCTTTCTCTCTCTTCTGTCTCTCTTTGTCTCTGCTTTTCTCTGTCTCTGTCTCTCTCTGTCTCTGTCTGTCTGTCTGTCTCTCTCTCCCTCTCTCTGTCTCTCTCGTGGATCCTTGTGTTACTTTCAAAAGACAATCCTGTTACCTTCTTCCTCCGGAGAATCAGCACTCTGGATAGGGTTTTGGACATGGGAGAGAGAAGAGTTCACTCTAGGTCAGATGTTCTTAATCTGTTTTGGGGTCATGGACCCCTCTATCAATCTGATGCAGCCTGTAGACCCCTTCTAAGAATAATGTTTTTTAAATAAAATGAGATAATAGCAATAACAGTAAGAATATAATGGACTAGCATCTATAGAGCACTGAAAGGTTTGCAAAGCATTCTATAGGCATTATTTCATTTGATCTTCACAAGAACCCTGGGAGGTAACTGTTATTATTATCCCCATTTTACAGAAGAGGAAACTGAGGCAGATAGGTTAAGTGACTTACCCAGGGTCACATATCTAGGTCACATACATCTGAGGGTGGATTTGGACTTCAGTCTTTTTGACTCTGGGTCTAGTGCTTTTACCCACTGAGCCACTTGGATATAAGGCATTTTGCAAAGCTTATAGCACTATATAAATACATATAATTACAAAGAAAATAAGTTATATAATAGCACCTATCTCCCAGCATTGTTGTGAGGGTCAAATGGGATAATATTTGTTAAAAAAAAATTAGGTCAGTGTCTGGCATAGAGTAGGCTCTTAAAAATACCTGTTTCTTTTCTACCTTTCATGAATCTTGTTTTCAAAGTAATTTTTCTATCCAACTTCGTTGGTGCCCTGAAATCTATCCAGAGACTCCTTGGATATCTATGGACCCCAGGTTAAGAATTATTATCTAGATTGTTGACTATACAACAAGATAGACTCCAAATTCTAACATATATAATCTTAAGAGTCAAGACTCATTCTTTTGCTCATTACTGCCTAGGTTATTTTAAAGGTGTATCTGGAACTAGTTGCCTCTGTAAAGTGATTATACTTGATGGATCTTAAGTCAGAGGATTATTTTACATGCCTCTGGGGTGCAACATTAGGGGAGTCTCTTCTCATGTCCTCCTACTCCAAGGATTCTAAGTAGATTAGGGAGGTGTGTCAGGCCACCGTGGAGCTTGGGAAAGAGAGGGCAAGAGGAGATAAGAATGGAGTTGGGTTGCCCTGCTAGAGGGCTGAGTGTGTGTGGGGGAAGTGGTGGGTAGCCTAAGGGAGTAACCATGACCTGTGATCTAGATGAGTGGGAGCACTGAATTGAAGACTGCATGCATTGAATAAAGGCCTTCTCCCAGGCTCATAATCTCTTAGAGGCTCCTCTACTCTCTGGGAGAAGTCCTAGCTTCCAGAAAGATCATAAAGTTTGTTCAATGCCCTGTGGAAAAAGAAAAATGGGAAATGCAGAGATAGCAAAGGCCAGGGACAGCTATGGGATAATCTCTTAGTCTCCATCTCTATAGCCAGGAACCAAGAAATTTGGTCCTACATGTGAAAAGGCAGCACCATTCCAACTGAAGATAGCTTTGTCCTCTTGAACTCACTGCAGAGAAGAAGCAGGTCCTGTAACACTCGCCATATCAAATCAGAGAAGTCCTAACCATCATATTTATGAACACCCACTATCTCTAGACTCTCTCTTGGAATATGAAACATAGTGAACAGACAAGCTCCCAGGAATCTGGTCGGAAGGCTCAGCTGAGTCATTGTTCAATTTATAACCTTGCCTTCCCACAGAAAGAACCAGAATTCTGTGGCAAATGCTGCTTCCCATAGTCGGCCTATCTCAGGTTTGCAGAGTGGCAGTAATTCCAGGTAGCACATGTTGAAGTACTGTATGTCTATCCAGAAGATGTGGGTTCTAATCTCAGCTCTCCCACTTAACATTCCTGTAAATAAGTTCCGTCATCATTGAGCCTCAGTACCTTCATTTGTATAATGGTTAATAATATCTTGCAGTATCTACTTTACAGGGTTATTGTCCAATAAGTCCTTCGTCTATGTCAGAACATTTGTAAGCCATTAAATCCTATGTATGAATAAGCTAGAATTTTTTCCTCTGGATCTCTCATAATCAATTCCCATCTAATCCAATGCCCTGGTTCTAACCTATAACTTCTTGCTCAAAAACTTTCAATGACCTCCTATTACTTCTAGATCAAAATACACAACTGACGCTTAAGCTTCTCTGCTATATGACTCCAATGAACCCTTTCAATCTTATTTCACAGTGTTCCCCTTTATGTACTCTATGTTCCAATAAAACTATCCTGGACAATCAAAGCTGTTCCTCAGACTTGGCATTCCATCTACCACTGCTATGTTCCTATGTGAACTAATACACTTGGTTGTAGCTCCAGCCTCCCAGAATCCTTATCTTCCTTCAAGGTTCTGCTCAGGTAGAACCTCTTCTATGAAGCCTTCCTTGGTCTTCTTAGTCACTGATTCTCTCTCCACTTAAATAACCTTGTCTATACTGATCTCTGATTGGTCAGAGATGTACTCTGTACCATGTACTCTGATAGTAAGAGTTTTTAACCTTTTCTATGTCCTAGGTCCCTTTGGCAGCCTGGTCAAATGGACTTTTTCTCGAAGTAATGTTTTTAAATACAAAAAATAAAACGCATAAGATTATGAAGTAAACCAATTATATTGAGATACACTTATCAGAACTTTTAAAAGCTGTCACCATTTGGGTATGATGATATAATTCCTGTGTATTCCTACATGTCATTCCTATTAACCGGGGGAGGCTGAGGCTGGCAGATGACTTGAGTTCTAGAGTCTTGATGTGTCTTTGGGCTACAGCCAATCGAATGTTCACACAAAGTCTGGCACAAATAGAGTTGGATTTAGATGAGAAAAAAATCAGCTATTGTGTTTGCAGGGGTAGCTAGATAGTGCAGTGTGGATAGAGAGTGGGCTTGAACTCAGTAAGACTCACCTTCCTGAGTTAAAATCTAGCCTCAGACACTTACTAGTGTGTAACCTTGGACAAATCACTTAACCCTCTTTATTTTATCTGTAAAATGGGCTGGAAAAGGAAGTGGCAAACCCCTTCAGTATTTTTGCCAGGAAAATCTCAAAATGGGGTCACAAAGAGTCAAACCTAGCTGAAACATCTAAATAACAATGATAACTAACATTTATTCTGGGGCAGTGAGGTGGTACAGTAGACTGGGTCTGGAGTCAGGAATACATGAGTTCAAATCCAAGTTTAGACATTTACTAGACATGTGAACCTGGCAAGTTATTTAACCGTTTGTGTCCATTTCTTCAATTGTAAAATGACCCAGAGAAAGAAATGGCAAACCACTCCAGGATCTTTTCCAAAAAAATCCCAAATGGAGTCATGAAGAGCCAGTCATGATGGAAACGACTAAATAACAACTCCACTTGTGTCCTTGATTTGTGCATCTTCCAGATAACAGATTCATTAGAACAACAGTTCTCAAGGATGGAAGCTCATGAGGAGCATCATCCATTAAAACAGAGGGAGGCCCCAAGAGCAAAGAGCTATTTGGCAACCTAGAGAGAAGCAATCCAACCCAGGTTGAAATGAAATAGGCAAAAGCTTTTCCATTGATCAGGATTGTGACTGGGCCTATAGACCTGGTGAGATAGGAAAAAGAAAGTTCATCATAAGTTCTCAAGTCAAGAACCCCTGTCCCAGGAGTGGGGAACTTGCAGCCTTAAGTTCACATGTGGCCTTCTAGGTCCTTAGGTGCAACTTTTTGACTGAATCCCAAATTTTACCAAAAAAAACCCTTTTATTTTTATTAACATGTTTTGTTCATCTTTTATATTTTTATCTTATTTGATTACAGCTAAATATTAAAGTAGCCTTCCAAAAGGAAAAGTTTTACCACATTTGCCCTGTCCTATAGAGCATAGGTTCCTTCAGGATATGAACCATTTTGTTTTTGTCTTTGTTTTTTTTATGCAGTGAACAGTGATATTAATCATTATTTGTTGACTTGAATTTGTTATGGAGCCATTATCCTAATTTAGCCAAATATTTTTCAGAAGATATGCTGGACAGTGAGACAATCCTTCAGAGCAAGTACCTTTTTCGTATCAGTTTTCAGTAACATTAATAAGTACTCCTTATAATCAGAGCTTTGAGTAAGGTTTTTTTTGGGGGGGAAGGGGGAGAAAATGGGGAGGAGAGAATATGAAATAATAGGAGTTGGTTCATGCTTCTGTGGAGTTTACAATCCAATTGTAGAGAAGGAGCACAGGTACACAGATACACATATGTGCACAGTGAAAATATCTTACAAAGACTCAGATAGTCTGATCATGTCTACAGAGATACCAAGTACTAAGGAAAAGTGGAGTCAGAGAAATTTTCCTTTACTTTTGTGACATTATTGGGGTTCTGAGTAAAGACAGAAGATTGAAGGAAATTTACGTTGACATCCTCTGCATTACATCACAAGTGGAAAGAGTTGGATTTAGGCAAGAAAGAATTAAAAACATCATCAGAGGCTTTTAACTCATCCTGATCATTTAATTTAATCTTTGAATTTATTCCAAGATTTGGGATACTCCAAGGCTCTCTGAGAAGAAGCAGCCCAGCAGGGAGTCTGTGGAGAAAGAAGAGGAGCCTCCTCTATTGGGGACAAGTGGAAAGCTCTTTTTCTGGACTCATCTCCTGGGTGGAGATAGAGAGGCTGTCTGTTACAGGCTGTAGCATAATCCCTAGAAATCTCTGCATGGTAAATGCAGACGTGTAGCAGCAATTGCCTGCAGACAGTTCTGGTTAGGTGGGCTGGGTGATACTACTGTAGCCTGAGGACGCTGTTGACACCATCCTATTGGCTTGTTATCATCTGGGAGAGTTAGCTGTCTCTGGGGGTTGGGGGTGCGTGGGTCACTGTGTGAATAAATTATCACTGAAGGAAGTATTTTCATGCTTGGAATGAGAAGTATTACATGCTTGGCTCTGGCTCTTTCTCAGACAGTATTTCATCAATTCTGACAACTGCTGTATCTTATCTCCTTCTTGACTCTTCAGAAATAACTGTGATTTATATAGAACTATAAAGTTTACAAAATTCTTTACATACATTATCTCATTTGTGCCTCACCTCGGTCCTGAGACAGGTACTTACAGGTTTATTTTTACTTTACAGATGAGAGAATTGAGGTTTAGAGAGGTTAAGGAATTTGTCCACAGTCACATAACTAATAAACACAAAGGTAAGTTTGACCTAACTCTTCCTGACTTCAGGTCCAGCCTGAACTGTGTCCACTATACCAAAAGTTGGTTCTTCACCCCAGCCTTCATCTTCAGATCTGATAAATGTTTCTGCTGTGGGACTTCAGACCAATTGGAATGACTCTCTCCACACATGGTGACACACAACTGAGCAGTGTATCTAAGGGTTAAGGTCATTGCTGCTCTGTCAAATTCCAACCTCCCTCTGGAAAAGTACACAAAGGGAAAGTAATCCTACTGACTACTAGGAAAATGTCCCATTGCTTTCTGGGAGGAAGATGTTCATCTTTTCTTAAAATCATCTATCAAACAGTCCAATCCATCTATTAGATCTTATCTTGGGCTCATCCTAAATCTGCTTTCCATTCTGGACATTTTTTTGCCTACTTCTCTTCTTTCCATGACTACTCCTTACTTTCTTTTGCCTTACTCAAACTCTCTCAAAGTTCAGGAAGTGCTTTATCTACCACAACTCTTTCTTCATATCCTTTATATTGTTTCTACCCCTTTTCCTCCCAGCAGTGGCTATTTCTTTGCATTTTACTGAGGTGATCCACTGTGAATTCTATATGCTCTCCTACTCCATAACTCAGAACCCATCTAATCATTCATCCTTCCCTCTTCCTTTATCCCAGTTACTAATGAAGACATGCTCCAGAACTCTTGCCAAAGCCATGTACTATACTTGTGTCCTTAATTTTAGAGTCTCTTCCAGAAGACTATAATCTCTTAGAACAGTAGTTCTTGAAGACAGAAGATTATGAAGGGTATCAACTCACAAAACAGGGAGAAGCAGTAAAAAGTAGTTTTAAAAAGTTTGGCAAGAGATGCAACTGTGAAAATCCCAGGGACATTTAAAGATAGAAAAAGCAAAGAAGGATGACAAAGAGAAGAAAAATGTCTAAAACTTTTTTCAGTTGCTGACTACTTTCACAGGAAGAGAAGAAGAGTTGGTATTCTTAGATTTGAACATCCCAAAGTCAGATGTGCTATACAGGAACCATAAATAGCACTAAAGAGAACAAAGATGCAAGAAGGAGTTAGATGACACCAGGTGTACATTAAGAATGTTATTGGGAGTAAAATTCAACAAAGGTGATCTGAGATGCATTTTCCCTGAACAAGGTAACAAATTAGACCCAATAAAATGGGTCTGATGACTGCCTCAGTTATCCAAAAAAAAATAGGCACTCAGTTTCTTTTTTATAAGATTAGAACAAAGAACAGGATAGGGTAGGTGAGGAAATGATATAATTGGCTATAGCATTGGTGACATTGTAAGGGTGAAGACAACATGACTGGTTACATAATTGAGGCACAGGAAAGAATTTGATGGGTTGGAAGTTAAGGGTGAGGGGCTAGTAATAATACCCTCCTTTACTCCTGTGGCTAGGCAGTGTTCATTGTTTGAGTCCACTTGCAAGGATGTGGACCAGACTTCTTTGGATAGCAAAGCAGACATCCTTAAAGGATAGCTTGGTGGCATAAAGATATTAGACCAGATTCCTTGGTGTCCACCTGCACTTCCCAAGGATAGCAGACTTCTCTGAGGTAGGAATCAAACAGAGATTAGTGAGAGAACTGAATTTCTAAACTTAACTCATTATAGACCAGCTGAATTTCTAATTTAAATTCAAGCACAAAGAACCATGACAGCTGGATAGTTACAGGACAAAATCAATTAACTATAAATAGAATCAATAAAAAAAGTCTTCTTAGCATCTATTCAAGAGGTATCATGGATATGAGGGTCCTGAGGGATCTAAGAAAGGAAAATGTGAATACAAGGTATTCAAAGGATGGGAAAATACCAAAATCACGAGGAAAGAAATCTCATATCATCATGAGAAATAATATATAGTGGGAGAAGAGAAAAAGACAGAGCCCTGTGGGACAACCATGGTTAGTTATGACCTAAAGGTGCAGAAAAGGAGATTGTGGGCTAGTTATATAGATAGAAGGAGAACCAGGAGAGGGTAGTGTCCCAAAACCCAGATGGAAGAGAATAACATGGAGAAGAGAGTGAGCAGCAGTGACAAAGGTTACAGAGAGGTCATTATAGGATGAGGTTTAAGACAAGGATATTATCTTATATCTGTAATATCTGTAAGGCACTTAGCTCATTTCCTGGCATATAGTAGGTGTTTAATAACTGCATATTCCCTTTCTCTTCCCTCTCAATATCAGAAGAAATTGAGCACATTGGACCTCTTCTGTCTAAGCTGTGAGGAAATAAGAACACAATTTGTGAAGGATGAGCTGAAATACATGGGAGGGAACATACAAATGAAGTAATACATTCATATGAGTATTTAAATGTTTAGTAACTCACTCTGTCTATGTTACTGGGGTCACAAAGGGATTATTTGTTGGAGTGTTGAATCTCAAATTGCTAAATAATTTTGCAGGCAAACATAATTTCCATACTTGAAACAATTAGAAAATAAATGAATATAATCAAGAAGTCATGGGTAACTGGAAAAGGATGAGAGTATAGTATAGGATCATAGATTTAAAGCTAAAAGGACCTAAGCTAAATTCTCTTGCTTGATATAGGGGGACACTTAGGTCCAAAATATGTAGCAAAGTCAAGATCTGAAGCCAAGCCCTCTGAGTACAGAGAACCTGGAGTCTTGTTTTGTTTTGATTTTTTGAATATGTGATATAATTTTCTTTTAAGTTCTTGAAGTACTTCCTTGTTTTTACATAGCAAGGAGAGGTATTCCAGATGCATGCCAGGACAGGAGGGATTGTTGCATTTGTCACAAAGAATTCTCAAAGTAGAAAATCAAGACCTATTCGTTCATTGAATCCATCATCCACATTGACCAGGTAAAATTGTGCCAAAACAAGAAAGGGTCAGATGACAAGTAAAAGATGACCTCATTTGAATTTTTCTAAGTAGAGTCTGAAGGTTGACTCTCCTGAGAAGTGAATATCAAGCATATTGAGTTCTTCCATTTTCCCAATATTATTGGATACCAGGCAAGGATTTGGTTTGAGGAAGTTCTGGGTCCCTTGCTCTGGAACATATTCAATTCAAAGCCACAAACCAGAGTAGAATCAACAAATCTGGATGATGATGATGATGATGATGATGATGATGATGATGACTATGACAATATGGCCATCACCAAAGCAATGACAGTGACAAGGATGATGATGATATGGAGAAGCTTTGAGTATTTTTGTCAGCAAGACCCAGGATCACAAAAGAAATCCTTGATCAGGGTTTGAAAAACTGCTTGCCCTTTTTTATAGAAACCAACACATCCCAAACCCTGTTAAGCTCTTTGTGGGTTGTTGCTGTTTTGTTTTTGTATCTTTGTTTCTCCTTAGTTCGATCAGTATCCTGCAAAGAGTAAGTGCTTACGATTTGTTGAATTGACTTCAACTGTAAATTACAGCCTGATTCTTCATTTTATGAAAGGACTAGCCCAAGCATTTTCCTATTTAGTTTAACTCTTGTTAATTTAAAAACATTTTTTTTACAGAACAGGCAAAAATCATAGATTCTCAGAAGAGGTGGAAGAGATCTCAGAAGCCAGTGAAAGCAATCCCTAGTAATATGTATTGCTTAAAACAAAATATGTCTCCAAAATGGAATACAACCTTCTCTACAAGTAGCAAAGTAGAGCCTGAAGCAGGGTATCCGGAGGGATGAGAAAAAAGTAAAACATTCTGTGTTACATGTCCTGCCTGAGAGTCAAATTATTAGTACTGCTGTTCCTCTGGGGAATCTCCTAATTGTCTTGAGATATGTTCAAAGGAAAGTCCCTTTTAAAGGAAATACTTGGAAGTCCTTTTCTTCTTTTGCCCTTCATCATGACTTTTGTTAAGCAAGGCTCAGAAAATTTGGAGGAGGTCCAGAAGCAACAAAGAAAATGACGAAAGGGTTGAGAAAGAAGCAGCATGAGCAAAGATGTAAAGAATTAAGTTAAGTAGATTTAGAGAAGGCTGGATGTGGGAAGGAGTGATGATGAAAGACAGGGGAGACTCAATGAGTAAGCATCAGCAATTCTATAAAAGGCTAGCCATCTGAGCTTCTAACTTCTTCATTCCTATGAAGGAATTGATTTAGCTTCCTTACATGGAATTCGGAATAGAAAATAAGAAAAACTCCCCAGCTTGAAGACTCTGTGAGACAGGGGGATAGGAGAGGTCAGGTGGGAGGATACTTTCTTAAATTCTTGAGATAAGAAGATCTAAACTGGTTCATTCTAGATTGGTCACTTTGTTGCATCTTTGAAAAAGTACCCAAATGACTGATTTAAGGAGGAGTCCCAAAATCCAGGCCTATTCATCAGGGTTTCACCTCAACAGGTGTGTGGATAAATTCTCTAGCAATAACAAGACTGAAGAGAAGTAAAGCAAATGATGATACTGGCTCAATGTCAACTTGCTTTGAATGGTAGGATAGTGCTCTTTTGGAGGAGAGCAGAGCAGAACAAAGCAGAGGAGAGAAGAGAGGAAAGGAGCTGTTCCATTGAAAACTGGCTCAATATTCCCATCCTCTCTTCCAGGTAGTGTTTCCAGCTTAACTCCACCCAACTTTGATTGCCTTCCATCATTCTTCCATTCATTCTGAATTCTTTCATTAACTCTTTTTCCAGCTGGAGTTTTCCATGCTTTTGTACTTTCTCTGAGTTGTAAGCTGAGTATTTTATCTTCTTCATCAAATTGGGAACCTTCCAAGGGCAAAGACTCTTACTAGACCCAATTTAACATGTATTTGTTGAGTACTTAGCACCTTCTGGTCTCCCCCTATTGTTCAGAACAGGGTTCTA
Source organism: Bettongia penicillata ogilbyi (assembly GCA_023548195.1). Classification (NCBI taxonomy): domain Eukaryota; kingdom Metazoa; phylum Chordata; class Mammalia; order Diprotodontia; family Potoroidae; genus Bettongia; species Bettongia penicillata. The sequence goes on from JAJHZJ010000092.1 coordinate 6,672,380, forward strand.
CACATAGAAGCCTTATACTATGTTGCCGACCAAGTGACTTTCAGGATGCCTTGAGAAGTATTTATTAACTCTCTGAATAAAATAATTTAAATGACTGGCAAAGGTTTCAAAACAATTGTCTGGATTTTAAAATTATGTCTTTTTGGAGCTAGTGTGTATACATGTGCATATATCAAACTTAATTAGTTAGACTTTCACCTTCTGGGCTAAGTAAAGGTCCCTGAGAAATGGAAAGGAGTCAAAGTGGGGACTGTAGGACTGAAAAGGATAGTCAGGAAAGGCTTTCTATAAAAGTAGAGAGTGAAGTAAGATTTACCAGAAGCAGAACTGACCTATGGAGAGAAGAAAGGAGATTGTGCCAGACTGTTTTGACTTACTGACTTATTTTTCTTCGTCTATGGCCAAAACACCTTTGTCCCAAATTCCAAAGCAGTGCTTTAAAAATAAAGTTGTTCAAAAGTTGTTGTTGAATATCCAGTGAAAACTGAAATTACTAACTGTACTTGCTCAAGGAGGATAATGACATCATTAACGTTAGAATCAACTCTGCCTGACTCAAGGCAAATATCCTGTTAGGTGATATACACTCTGTCCTAATTCTCAACTTTTGGCATCCCTCTGCCCTTGAAGCTCCACAAGAGGGCAAACTAAGGAAGGGAGAGGTTGAGGAAAACTCAACTTAGACCTTTCTCCTCACACCAGCAACTATATCCAAAGATAGATGGAGGCTGTCATTGGGTTATTGGATTTAAAGCTGGAAGGGACTTTTGGCAGTCATAGAATCTAATGAAGGTCTTCTGTTGCCAAGTCCAGTTGGTGGACTCTTTCCATTTGATCATCATCTTTTAAGTCTAAGTCTCTTTCTCATCCACAATTCCCTGGAAGAGATGGGAGTTAAACTGGAGCACATTCCTAGATTCCAAATGTTGGGAATTGACCAGAATCCCTTGGAAATCCAGCTTTAAATTCTTTTTAAATTTTATTTTTTATTAACAAAGATGAACAGATATGAATATTTTGATAAATGAGGGAAAATAGGAAAGAGAATTGTATGTGAAATGGCGAGCTTCTGTTACATTTATTCCTGGAGGATGTTAGAAGCTAAAGAGAAGAACAGCAAACTTCTAGCTGCAGTAGCAAACTTCAAGATGTAAGATCAGGGAGATCAAACCCCTTCCTTCTTTGCCTAGACTGAACTTGATTCTGTGAGTGAGAGATCTGAGTTTCAAGGTATCAGAATGCTGTTAGCTGGTAGTACCATCTATAAAATGACCTGAGATCTGGTTTTGTTATAAAGGCTGGGGTAAGGTAGAGATAGAATTATCTTTCTTTCACTTTCACTTGAGGAAAGAAAAAAATCAGTTGAGGTTGGAAGATTTAAAAAAAGGTGTGTGATTTACCCAACATTACAGCTAATAAGTGGAAGAGTTAAGGTGTAAATTCAAGTCTTAAGACCTCAAACCCAGGGTTCTTTCTAGTGTAGAATATTGGTTTGTTAATCAGATATGGAAACTGAGATTCAGAAAGGGGAAGTCACCTGCCTAAGGTCACATAACTAGGAAGTGGTAGATCTATCTGTGAGGGTCATCTTCAAATATTTTAAATATTTGAATTTAAAATTCAAATTTTAAGTTTAAATATGTATAATTTTAAAATATATCTTTTAAACTCTGTCATGAGGGAAATGAATGAGAACTGTTCTTTGATCCTAGAGGACAGAAACAGAAACAATCAGTGAAAGTTTCAGAGAGGGTTTAGGGTTGAGGTAAGGGGGAAAAAAACAACTTCTGATTAGAACTATCCCAGAGAGGAATGAACTGTCTTGAAAGGTCATAGGATCAGAAATTTACACCTTAACAAGAACCTTAGAGATCATAGAATCCATCTTACAGATGAAAAAACTAAAGGTCACATAAGTGCTACATAGCAGAGCTGAGATTCAAATACAGGTTCTCTGACTTAACCCAATGATCTTTCCATGGCATCATACTAATTGGTTTCTCCATTCTGAAGGTCTTTGATCAAAGACTGGAATACTACTTATCAGAAAGGTCACAGAGGGTTTTCTTGTCCATGTGAATTGGAATGGGTATTAGAATTGACACTGGCATTAGATTTTGAGTTGACAGTTTTGAGATGCCTCCCAGAATTGACATCTTGTAGTAACCTCTACTCCATGTTGAAGAGGACTTTAGAGTAGAAAGAGGGTGGGGACTTGCAAAGAGTGATAAGAGATTTCACTTAACTCCTCAGTGCCCTATGTAAATCTATGGAACTATAACTTGCAGAACAAGTATCTATCAACACTGGTAGAGAAGGTTTCTTCAATGGGAGTTCTCTACCCAGTGAAATCACAGTTCCAGGAAAAAAACTAAAAGAAAATTAAATCTTAGCTACAAGAAGTCCAAGTGCTAGAGAGAGATGAGGTGAAAGTACTGTCCTTTGCTAGAGGGGTCAGTGGAACTATCACCCCTTCCAGTTTTGGTGAAAGTGACTCTCAACTGGGCACCATGGCCATAGCAATATGAAATAAGGTGGATAGGGACAGCAGTTGCTCTTACATGGTGGCACATACCCACTGTACGAGGCAAACTACAAGGGAGTGCAATCATTCCTTGGATGTCTTCTCTTGTCTTCTATATGTCAGTACTCCATGGCAAAACCTCACTAGCCCTATACTGGTAACAACTCTGAGGGAGTAGATGATTAGAGTAAGGATTCATAACCTTTTTATCTGGTAAACCCTCCTTATAATATTGTTTTCAAATGAATAACTTTTGAATACATAGAATTTCAAAGGAAACCAATTATATTGAAACACAGTTATAAAATATTTAAATAAAACAAATCCATTGCCCCCCTGAAATCTGTCCATGGACACTTGAAGACCAGAATTCCTGACATAAAGTTTAGAAGATTAAAAACAAAGTTTGATAACCTTTGATCTAGCATAAAGGCAACTCCAGACAAGTCAGTATATATTATAAATCTGCTTTATTAGACAAGTATAAGAGATGGGAGGGACCAAAGAAACATGCCACAGGGATACAGTTTCTGTATTCTATCTGCATATATCACCTCTGCTTTCAGGGACACTGCAAGAAAACACTAGCACCGTTTCTTTTTAGTACATAGAGACGCAATATACGTGCAGCTCCAGATGGTTAGCTGAAAGTGGCAAAGGATACAATGCTTCGTTCAGATCCAAAGTGAGTGTCCGTTCTTAAAAAGAACACTTAGGTATTTTTCCAAGACCTCTGATTTAGGAACTTAAAAATAATATAGGTGGGCATTATGACAGCTGGACAGTATGGTCAGATGGAACTTGTGGGCCATAGTCAATGATATTCTCAACAATTTTATGACTGAAAGTTCACACTCAGGGAATGTAATTCAGTTGGTGAATATGTGGCATTTAAAATTTTGGACCCAAACCAGGGTGCAAGAGAAGATCAAAGATTGGGGTGAGAGCGTCTAGAAACCAACCCCAACATCTGCAGCAGCCAGAAGGATAGCAGCCTTGATGCTAAGGGTTAGGAACAGGAAACAAGGGCTTGAGGAATTCCGGAGCCAAGAATCTGGTAGACACATGTTAGTGCTTGTAGCTCTTCTTAGAGGAAGATGTGGTCGTGGTGTACTTTACACTGGTGCTGCTGCTCCCCAGGTTGCCTCTCCCACTGCCAGAGCTGAAGCCACCTCCAACGCTGAGTCCTCCTCCCACACCATAGCTACCGCCGCTACTGTAGGAATAACCACTTCCTCCACCTAGACCGAAACCACTGCCAACTCCACTGCTACTGCCACTGCCATACCCACTGGAGACTGTGGAGCTCACGACAGCTGTGGAAGGAAGGAAAAAAATATATACATTGAAACTCCACTAAGCCAGAAAGCACCAGAGAAGTAAAAATAGAAGCGAGGAGAACAATCAAAGATACTTACAGATATTGACTGGTCCAACACCCTCTCCACTCATTCTGTGTAGGTAGGAAACAAAAGATTATATTTTAGAAGGCTGAACTTGTTACAAAGTGGGATCATCCCAGAAGTTTCCCTAATGACCCATAGGATTTCCAGTTCACTCTGTGTTTTCTCAGATACCTGTGCCCAGATACCTGAGACAACCCAACACATAAACCCCAGAGAGCAAGTACCCACCTGCATTCCTCTCCCTCCAGCAGCTTCCTATAGGTGGCAATCTCAATGTCCAGGGACAGCTTGACATTCATGAGCTCTTGGTATTCACGAAGCTGGCGGGCCATGTCCTGCTTGGCCCTCTGAAGAGCAGCTTCCAACTCTTCTAATTTGGCCCTGGCATCCTTGAGGGCCATCTCACCCTTCTGCTCAGCTTCAGCAATGGCATTTTGCAGGTTAGCACACTACACAGAAGAAGAAAGGGATCTTACTCTTTCTTATTTTCTACTGGATTGGAAATGCTGTTCTGTGTTAGCCATGTCAAATGTGAAAATGAATGGCATCTGGTGGAAGATGGACCAGGCATAGTAAGGACAGGGCTTTAGAATAAAGAGGCTCATTAATTGCCAGGAGTCATATGGGTATATGAGTTGTGAGGAAAGAGTTTAGTAGCTCCTGCCATGCTGCATGGACTGAGTTGTCATGATAACAGTGATGAAGATGTGCAGAAAGAAAGTGCAACCTTGGCTCAGAAAAATGACTATAATCTACCTGCTTCTTGACGTTATCAATCTCAGCCCTCAGCCTCTGGATCATTCGGTTTATTTCAGAAATCTCATGCTTGGTATTGCGGAGGTCATCTCCATGGCGGCCAGCTGTGATCTGCAGTTCCTCATACTTATAGGATGGAAAAAGGAAGAGAAAGAGAAACAGCATCAGTATCAGACTGAAATACTTACCAAATTGTCTCAGTGTTCTTAATGGGATTCTTTACAAATGCTCAGTAGGACAGTTTAACTCATCCTTCATAAGCCAGCTCTTCGGGGGAGTGACTTGTCATATCACAATGTTCTATTTCCCAAATGAAAAAAAAGGGGGTGGGACAGGACTCTAACTTGCCTTCTGCTCTCTGGTAAGTTAGGATGGAGATTGCAAATAGCCCAGTTACTGCCCCCTTATCTCACCTTGGTCTGGTACCAGGACTCAGCCTCAGCCCTGCTCTTCTGAGCAATATCTTCATACTGGGCCTTGACTTCAGCAATGATGCTATTCAAGTCCAGAGTGCGGTTGTTGTCCATGGACAGAACAACGGAAGTGTCAGAGATGTGGGTCTGCATCTGGGACAGCTCCTAGAGGACAGAGACAATCAGTTGTGCCATCTTTGATCCATAGGACACATTCTCAGGAGATCTAGGAATTTTCCCAATAGATCCCCTAACCCAAACCTTCATTAGATGATATTTCAGGGCTTAATGGATCTCAGATGCCAGGCTTAAAGTTCTACATATTGAATATTCAGCATGCTTCCTTCAGCACCTGTCCCTTACAAAAACCATTTTTCTTTCTTTCTTTTTTTTTTCAGAAAACAAAGATAGGATTCTTACTGTATCATATAAGACTTTCAAGAAGTTGATTTCTTCTAGAAGGTTGTCTGCATTGACTTGCAGTTCAACCTTATTCATGTAGGCAGCATCAACATCCTGGATGGGGAAAACATACAATAAATCAGCTAATTAGAGCTCCTTTCTTCTATAACAGCGCAAAATGTTTGTTTGTGCAGCTTGTCCCCTAGAATCAATCAGCTCACCTTCTTTAGCGTCACAAATTCATTCTCTGCTGCTGTGCGCTTGTTGATTTCATCTTCGAACCTGGATAGAAGCAGAAAAGAAAGAGTTTGAGCCAATGGCCAATAGGATGGGGGAAAATCAGCCTGAAATCCAAGATCTCCCACAAAGTAGATTATTCCCATGTGGATCATGTATCTCCTTTCATTGAGATGGATAGGGGAACTAACACAGGGCACACTAAGAAATTTAAGAGGTCGCGTTGTGATCTCTGACCTTCTTTATTACCCAACCGCCCCCATTTTGTCCTCTTAGGGAAGCCATGGAATAGTGAGGTATTTTCTTCCTCTATGAATCTTTTGTAGTCTGGACACCAGGCGTTTCCCCCTTTCTTCTGGTCCTCACCCATCAGGGAGCTGAGTCCTGCACTTTTTCTCTTGACTAATGTGACCATTGTCTTTTCCGTTCCCTCTCACTCACTTATTCTTGAAGTCTTCCACTTGATCTTGCATATTTCTCAGCTCAGCATCCAGAGAGCCTTTCTCACGTGTGACTCTGTCCAGCTGCCCCCTGAGTTGGTTAATAAAGGACTCAAACAATGGATCCAAACTTTGCTTCACAGTCTTGGTGCCCTGTTCCTGAAGCAATGTCCATTTGGTATCCAAAACCTTGTTTTGTTGTTCAAGAAATCGCACCTAGACAACAGAAGAGAAAGTCAGTCCCGTAAAGCATTGCCTAAGCTGATGGAAGTAAGTGGAAGAACGTAATGATGTCCTCAATGGTTGCATGACTTGCCCCAAATTCTAGCAGGGCAGCAAATCTGTATGATATCATATTATGAAGAGCGGTTTTGACTATGACAATTCTCTACTCAAATTATATTGGCAACCCCTAATTTTCCTGTGAGGGTTGCTCAATCACCATCCCTATCAACAGATTTAAATAAAAACTACTGTCTTCTGCCTCTTTCTTATCTCATCATTTTAGGGGTTTTTTTTTTAGCTGTAACTGAATTTAAGAAGATAATTTATCCACTCTAGAGTACAAAGTGGGTACCAGAATCTTGATGTTGGAAGTGACTTTAGAGGACAGTTAGCTACACCTCCCACCATATGCAGCGATCTCTTATACAGAAGAATTTCAAGCCTCTGATCAAAAGCAATAGTTATTTCAGTTCATATCTGTTTTTAAAGTGTCCAAGAATTCATTGCCCTTTCCATCATGATGATTCTTGAATGAACTGAACCTATCTTTTGTTTTGTTTATGTCTTCCCATAATAGGATCAGAGAATCCTAACCTTAGATAAGATGAAAGGGATCTTAGAGGTAAACCAGTCCAATCTGTTGCTTTTTACAGCTGGGGATCCTGAGACTCAGAAAGAGTGACTTTCTTAAGATCACACAGGTTCTAAATAGTAGACTTGGGACCCAAATGCTGGTCCTCTGACTCTCAATTGGGATCCTCTGTACCACACTGCCTTATTATTCCATGGGAGCTCAATTATTATTGGTTGACCATAAAAATTTCACACCACTCTTTTACATATTCCAGCAAAGAAAGAACAACCTATATTTTAACATTCTCCTCACATGCCATAAGGTTATTTGTAACTGAGAATTCTCTCCATTCATGAAGAAGAGGAAAAGTTTCTAAGAAATTAAACAATTTAGGCATGTTGCTATCCCTTTCAGCAATCATATCAGTTGGGCAAGCTTTCCAGTGCAGAGAATTTGGGTGTCTTCTTTCCCATCCAAAAACGTCTCTCTTTGGCAGCGTTAAGTACAAAGAGAACTCTGAAGTACTTAATGGTGGGTATATCTTAGGCTCTTACCTTGTCGATGAAGGAGGCAAACTTGTTATTGAGGGTCTTGATCTGCTCCCTTTCTTCACTCTTCACCCTCTGGATGGTGGGGTCAATTTGCAGGTTGAGGGGAGTCAGGAGACTCTGGTTGATAGTGACTTCTTGGATTCCACCAGGGGGGCAGACAGGAAAGCCAGCTCCTCCATAGCCACCACCAAAGCCAGCTCCACCACCAAGTCCAAAGCCACCACTGACTCCACTGCCAAAACCAAATCCACCTCCCACTCTTCCGCTATATCCAGTCTGGAAACCACAGTTGTTTCCTGCAAAGGAGATCCTCTTGGACCTCCCTACGTTGTAAAGGCTTCGGCTTCCAAAACCAGCTCCCCCAGAGATGCCACAAGCCCTTCCAAAGCCACCACTGCCCCCAGAACGGCTCACAGACACAGAGCTGAAGCCTGACCGGGTGATGCCAGGAATGATGGCAGAGTTAGCACTGAAGCCACTCCGACCACTTCTTTGAATCCTAACTGTAGACTGAGAAGACATGGTAGCTTGTTTTGCTCAAAAATGAGAAGACTGAAGAGAGAAAGATAAAGTCAAAAAGGACCAGAGAGGAGGAGAAGGACTGTGTGAGACTGAGATCCCAGCAATGGTTTTATATAGGGAGAAAAATAGGGTTGGGTCCAATGTATGAAGATGAGCTTGCAGGTGGGGAAGGGCTGGGCTTTACAAATAGTGAGATCACTCCCACCTTGCTGGAAAAGGTATGAAAGACCAAGATTGCTTTTTTGGCTTCCGTTAGTCATAGAGAAATTCTCTAGCCTTCCAGCCTTAACTTGATCCCTAGACAATAAAGACAGTATGCAAATTCACTGAAGTCATATACGAGTCATGTTTCTAAACAAAGGAGACAGCGAGATGATCTGTGGTAATTGTACTCTCCTCTGCTTACTCAGATGTGGCCCCCCAAGTCTTTCCCTCTACCAGTACCACCCTCCACCCAGGTAGGGTGGAACTTTGCCATAGGGCAGCTAGGTATTTACTCAATGGTTAATGTGAGTGCGTGTGTTTGTGTTTCTAAGGAGGCAAAGAAAGGCACAGTCTCATCTGCTCCTATAACTTCTTCCTAACATCCTGGTGATTTTACTTGACTAGAGACAGGAGAGGGAGAGAGGATGCAGTATGATGATGCCTCACAAGCAATGGACCCTGGTGGTGCCCTCCACCTTCTGGCAGCAGGTCTTTGGGGAATTTTTCTGAGAGAAAAGACAGACATAGTCTGACCTGGGACTCCTTGCCTACTGATCTGGCATTTCAAGGAAGGGGTACAATTCAATTCAACAACCAATTATTAAGCATTATCATGTGCAGTGCATTCTGCCTTAACATTTTACTGGACTGATATGCCATGTATGCTCCTAGATAAATACAAGGTAACTTAGGGAGAGAAGGACCACTAACAATTCTAAGGTGTAATTTTGTCCAGTAGAATTCAAGTCCTTTAAGGAAAAGATCAGGTATGGTTTGTTCGTTTTGTCTGAGTATCTCTAATGCTTACCACAGTTCCAAACTTGTATAACATGGAATGGACATTGTCCATTATTTTTCCCACTTAGCTTTCCAGCTAAATTATCATAGCATATTATCCTTTCCACTTTCAGCTTCCTTGGACTGTTCATTGGCAGCAAGCATGATGAGAACACAAAATGAATTAATGGAGCAACATATCATTAAAGATACCACTAGTGGATTGAGGTATATCTTCAGAATATGGAGGGGTAGAAGGGTATTCACCCAGTCATGACTCATAGGTATTTGTCTTTACAAGTGGAGTAATTTTAGAGGCACATATCAACCATGAATTTCTGATCTCGCTTGCAAATTCAAATCCTAGAGAACTGCTCAGGGTAGTGTGTTGGGTAAAAGGGAGGGGAAATACTGTCATTTGAAACTGACAATTCATTTGCTGAGGAAAGGGAGTTCTATGTTATTATCCTTTTCCTGATGGTATCAGACTTCAGTGTTTGTATCAGTGTTTTGTATCAGTGTTTGTGAGAACAGTTCAGGAGGCGCCTATATTCTAGGAGCAAATGGGAGAAATCAGGAAATTTGAGTGATCTTGTTTCTTTGCAGCACAGTGAATTTTTCTGCTCCACTCCTCAGCTTTTGACCACGCAGTTGGATGTTTCCAGCCCTTTTGGGTGATCACCACCATCACTGTTCTCCCGGGATGGAACATTCTCTGCCACTAAAGAAGATGCCAACTCAGCGCCTGACTTGGCAGATGGCTCCTGAGGATGTCGGAAAAGCATTCCTCCCTCCACCCTAGTTGCCCAACGGGATTCCAAGAAAGCGCTTCCACCCAGTTCTGGGAAAGAAATGTTCCTTTTCAGGGCAGGGTGTCCCTGACTAGGATCAGTGGGAAGGGACTTCAGATACAATTTAGTCCAACACCCTCATTTTACAAGTAAGGAAACAAAAACATAATGAATTTCAATGACTGGCCAAAGTCACAGAGGTAGTTAAGTGGCAAAAACAGAATTTAAATTCAGATCCTCTATCCCAAGTCCACTACCTGTATGAATCAATCTAGCATTTACCACTTTACCAAAGAGATTCTACCCCCATTATTTTGGGACCAATGCCTTAGACTAGATTTCAGCATCAAATAAGAAGGATGATACAATGTCAGATAACCATGGAATATTTGGCCAACAATGTGGAGCAGACTTTAGGAATAGACTTTCAGGAGAGGGGGTGGGAATGGAACAGCCAGTACCCACAAACTTCTTTCTAGGAATCTGGCATCTGAATGGTCCTAACTTGCTTGTCAAACGTTCCATATCCCTGCTGCTTGCATCTCACATCAATTCCCTGCTTCTCCTTTTCTTTCTTTCTAAAAAATATTACATTGATAATATATAAATCTTTGATATTTTTTCTTTTTTGTAACATCATGGCCATTTCCTGTTGACTGTCCTTTCCTCCCTAAAATATATCATCCTCTTATAATAAATAAGTACAGCCAAGCAAAACAAATCTGCCTAAAAATGTTTGCTCCACTCTTCATTTCTAAATCACCACTCATCTGCTGAGAGGTGGAAACTGAAATCACCATTCACTAGACAAAACTTGGAAATCTTTCAATGTCGTTTTCCTATACATGTAAATTGCTCTCCAGGTTCTGCTTATTTCATTCTGTATCAGTTCAGAAAGTCTTTCTAGATGCCCCTTAATTCTAGTGTCTCTATACCCTCTGTCAATCTGCTCCAACTTATCTTGTACAAAGCTTGTTTATACATAGTTATATGTGAGTTGACTCCTCCCATTACACTGAGCTTTTTGAGAGCAACTACTGGGGTTTTTTTGGCCTTTCTTTCTTTCCTTTAGCATAGTGCCTGGCATATGGTAGGCATTCAATAAATGTTTGTTGACTATGTGACATATCTTCCCAATTTTCTCTGAATCCTTTGCAGTTATCATTTTTTAAAGGTATAATAGTGCACGTGAACTATCCTTTTACAGACGGACACACGTTTTAAGTTCTTAGCTACTCTAAAACCTTATAAAAATTTTTATACATATGGGATGTCCCAAAAGTCTTAGTGCAGTTTGCAGCTTTAATAACTTCAGAAGTGTAAATGCTACATACCTAAAAAGGTATTGCATCCCATCCACCCCTTCCTCTAGTTTGTCCTCCCTTCTATTACTCACCCTTTTTTCCATCTCCCTTCCCCTCTGTTTTCCTGTAGGGCAAAATAGATTTCTATGCCCCATTGGCTGTATAGCTCAATTTCCAGTTGCATGCTAAAGCAATTTTTAACATTCATTCTTAAAGCTTTGAGTTCCATATTCTCTGTGTCTGTGTCTGCCTGTATCCTCTGCAACATTTCTTTCCCTGATTCTTCGAAGGATGTTTCCATAATACTCGGTCCAGATTAAATGAAAAGTTTTTAAAAATCCATCATTCCCTTGGCTAATAAATTTAATTGAAGAAACACTCAAGTGCCTATTACACGCAGAATTACTGGGCTAAGTTCTGGGAAGATAGAAAGACAACTAGAATTTGAGTCCTTAAGCACTAAGGATACAAAATGTGGGAAAAGACAATCCCTGCCCTCAAGGAGTTTATAATTTAATGAGAGGACAACATGATGTGCACAAATATCTACAGAGCAAGCTATTACAGGATAAATAAGAAATAATTGAAAGAGGGAATTAAGGGGTTAGGGAAGACTTCCTCTAAAAGATGCGATTTTAGTTGGAACTTAAAGAAAGTCATAGAGGTCAGTAATCAGAGCAAAGGAGGAGGAAGGGAGAAGATACAGGTCTGTTCCAGTCTAGAAGTCCCCGTTTACCTCCCAGTAGGCTCTGGCTTAGTTGTGCTTTTGAATCAGTCCAGAGTCCTACTGAGGAGTCAAGAGGTAGTTTTAATAAGAGAGCCCCTCCTCTACCTCCTACCCCTTGTCATTACTCCCAATCCAATTCATCATATTGCTTAGATGATGGTCTGAATTTCTCAATTCCCATCATTGATTCACAGGTAACAAACTTTTGTAGTAAAATACTTGTCTTAAGAATCAAATATTGGAAAATTTGTTTACACAAAATAAGGACTCTATAAGAATTCATTGAATGAATGAATGGTATGACCCCAAATCTTTCATAACAGAAGATTAAGTCCAGGGAATATAATTAGTGATAATTTAGGTGGAGGGGGAAAGGCAGGAAGTATCACTTTCTTCCCTGCCCTAAGCCCTGCTCCTTAGTGACATCACGGAAATAATCATCTTTCCAGAAGCCCCACCTCTGGAATCCTCACTAAGTGGCTTAGAATCATGGGAATGTGTCCATCTTGCTAGAGATGAGTTTGTAATTCCACCCCAACATCACTCCCAAAGAGCTCCAGCATTCTGGATGTGCTACCTAGACTGTCACCCCCTTTTCATCATTGCTGTTTGCACCACTCTTCTCTTTTAAAATGCTATTAATGATCAACTCTCCTACTACCAACTCCTCCCTCCCCATAATTTTTGACTTACTTAGAATCGGGAATGGTTGAGTTGGAGAAGTGCCTGGCACATAGTAGGTGTTTAATAAATGTTTTTTGATTGATTCATTCTCCAGGCTTCCAGCTGAACCACAGGTGTAGGACCACAAAACTGCTAGGTTTGTCCCAATTCACAAGAACATAGCAGGTCAGTCAGTTGAAAGTTATGCCAATATCGACTTTGAACCTTTGAACCACCTGCCTCCATCAACAGATCCCTCACTTACTCTGCCTAGATTTATTCCTCAGTAGTTACTCATTACCTCCCACTCTCCCCATTCCTATGATATTGACTCTCCAGCTGCTGAAAAGCAAACCTCACTCCCCAACCTCAGCTCCCTCATTCCATATTTCTTTAATCCTATAGGGACCCCAATATCACACAGCAGATCTTCCTGCCCCCTCCACTATGCTCCCTGGAATGCCTGCCAGCATTTCACCTTTTTTCCTTTCTCCCTCCTTGCACATTTTGGCACTCCCTGAAACCTGACTTCCTCCTGATGATACTGCTGTCCTTGCTACTTTTCTCTGCACTTTCATTCAAACCCCTGACTCACTGGTTGTGGTGGTGGTGTAAGAGTACTCTTGGCTCCCTATTGACATTTCCAGACTCTCCCTTTGTTCTCATCACTCACTTACTCCTCTTACTTTGAAGATCTTTCAATCCAAATTTACCACCTAGTGCAGATTCTGGTCACTGTTGCCTACTAATAGTATCTCCCACTAACCATACCTCCCTTTTCCCCCCACTCCAGGACATCCTCCTTCCTTTCTCAACATTTTCAGCTCACACTTTTGCTCCCCTGACTCCAATTTCTTCCCTTTTTCTAGGGGGCTTCAACATACATCTTTATTGTTCCTTCAAATACCCAAACTTTCACTTTCCTCCCTCTATTCATACTTCCCCACTCTACCTCAGCTAGTCAAACAATGTCGCACTTCCACCTTCATGAATTCAGAAATCCCTTTACCTGACCATAAACTTGCATCCTTCCCTTTCTCCCTCGCTCATCCTAAACCTATTTTTCCTTCTCTTCATGCCCTCCAATCCCTGTATCCCTCAGGACTATTCCAAGGCACCATTCCTATTAAGGCTATTCCACTCTCTTCCCAATCTTGATATTTTGCCAAACCAGTTTGAATTTATGTTGTCTTCTACTCATCTTTTGAACTTCAACTTATTATTTAATAAAATCAGAAGACACATAGCATATGCATCTAAATGAATATCACAAGCAGTTATTAAATGGGACTTGAAGTACAATCTTTAAATTCAGCAAATTTAAATCCAATCTTGCATATGATTTTGCAGTCTTTATTTATGAACAAAAATATTACTGGCATTTGCCAAAATGTTACCACTAAATGTACAAGTCACTGAGGTTGCCAATACAAGAAAGAGAACCACAGATCTAAGGTTTGCATTGTGCCAGGCTTTCAGGGGAGAGGAAAGGGCTCCCTCTCAAACCACACAACTAAACAAAATTCACACAGCCAACACATGAAAGTGCCAGTGTTTTAAAGTGTTTAATACATTAAAGACAAATTGTCAAAACTTGAGCAAATCCAGTTCTCTGTTCTGAAACCCTTGTTCTCTTATCCTATTAACAGTCATGCCTTACCCATCCCAACTTTGGCCACTGCTACCATCTGCCTCCTTCACACTTACTCTGGTTCTGGTGCATGAAACTGGAGGAAATCACAGAATTGTGTTGAGTGTCTGTATTCTCAGTTTATGCTAGTTAATCTCAACTGGGCTCTTTTCTATCTTCTCACATTCTACTCTATTCACAGGCTCTATGATCCAGCCTTATTTATACTACTTGCTACTTATTCTACTATGACCCTCCATCTCCCACCTCTCTGGCTTTGCACTGACTGTTCCCCATGTTTTCAGTGCTCTTCATCTCTACCTCTGACTCTTAGAATCAATTCCTGACTTCCTTTAAGACTCAGCTCAAGCTTCATTTCCACCAGGAGTCTTAGTCTCTCTAGCTAATAATTCCATCCCTTATATGGTCTGAGACATATATATATATATATATATATATACATATTTTATATATGTATAGATAGATAGCTATAGATATATGCTATCTTCCCCATTAGAATGTAAGTTCTTGAGAGTCTGGACTGTTTTTGCTTTTTCTTTGTCTCCCCAGTGATTAGCACAGTGCCTGGCACATGGTAAGTTCTTAACAAACACTTGTCAATTGATTGATTACTGATATGCTGTATAATGGTCTCATTTTAAATAATAATTTTAGCATTCATTTTCACAAGGTTTCGAGTTGCAAATTTTTCTCCCTCTCTCCCTCCCCTCCAATTTTCCTAAAATGGGTGGCAATTTGATATGGGCTATGCTTGTGCTTTCATGTAAAACATATTTCTATATTTGTTACAGTTGTGGAAGAAGAAATATATCAAAAGGAAAACAGACCATGAAAAAGAATAAAGTGAAAAAAATCTATGTTTTCATCTGAAGAGTACATCAGTTCTCTATCTCGATATGGACAGTATTTTCCTTCTTGAGTCCTTTGTACTTGTATCTGATCATTGTGTTGCTGAGAAGAGCTAAGTCATTCATAGTTGATCACACAATGTTGCTGATACTGTGTACAATCTTTTCCTGGTTCTGCTCATTTCACTTTGCATCATTTCCTACAAGTCTTTCTAGATCTTTCTGAAATCTGCCTGTTCATGTTTATTGCACAATAGTATTTGATTACAATCTTATGCCACAGCTTGTTCAGCCATTTCCCCAGCTGATGGGGATCCCCTCAATTTCCAATATTTTTCCATCACAGAAAGGGCTGCTGTTATTATTTTTATACATGTATGTCCTTTTCCTTTTTTATGATCTCTTTGGGATACAGACCTAGTAGTGGGATTACTGGATCAGTTTGATTGCTTTTTGGGCATAGTTCCAAATTGCTCTCTGGAATGGTTGGATCAGTTCACAATTCCACCAATAGTGCATTAATGCACCAATTTTCCTATATCCTCTCCAGCATTTATAATTTTCCATTTTTTCTCATATTAGTCAATCAGATAGGTGTGAAGTGATACCTTGGTGTTGATTTTATTTTAATTTATCTTATCAAAAGTGATTTAGAACACTTCTTCATATGCCTATAGATAGCTTTGATTTCTTCATCTGAAAATTGCCCATTCATATCCTTTGACTATTTATCAACTGGAGAATGGCTTGTATTATAAATGTGACTCAGTTCTCTATATATTTGAGAAATGAGACTTTTATCAGAGACACTTGCTATAAAGATTGTTTCCAACTTTCTGCTTTCCTTCTAATCTTGGCTGTATTTGGTTTTGTTTGTGCAAAATTTAATATAATTTAATATAATAAATATTAAATATTATTAAATAATAATAACATAATAAAATTATCTATTTCGTGTTTCACAATGCTCTCAATCTCTTGTTTGGTCATGAACCTGTAACTTACTTAACTTCACCTTTAAGATTTTGGATGCTGTGTCACTTGGTGCATATTATGTTAAGTACTGATATTACTTCATTATCTATGTACCTTTTAACAAGATGTAATGTCCTTCCTTATCTCTTTTAATTAGGTCTATTTTTGCTTTTGCTTTGTCTGCGATCAGATCAGGATTTACCCTTGTGCTTTGTTCTTTTGCTTTAGCTAGGCATAAAAGATTCTACATCAGTCCCTTACCTTTACTCTGTGTGTCTCACTGCTTCAAGTGTGTTCCTTGTAAATCACTTTTGTACGATTTTGGTTTTTGATCCACTCTGCTATTTATTTCTTTTTATGAGAAATTTCATCCCATTCACATCACAGTTATGATTACTAACTGTATATTTACCTGCATTCT
This sequence comes from Bettongia penicillata ogilbyi, assembly GCA_023548195.1. Lineage (NCBI taxonomy): Eukaryota > Metazoa > Chordata > Mammalia > Diprotodontia > Potoroidae > Bettongia > Bettongia penicillata. Next base: position 6,688,791 of record JAJHZJ010000092.1, read on the forward strand.
ACTTTTACTCATTTGTCCTCTCTCCTTCCACCATTTTCCTCCTTGACAGTGTTTTGCTTCTGTCTACCACCTCCCCCAGTCTGTCCTCTCTTCTATCAGTTCCTGTCAGGTAAGATAGATTTCTATATTCAACTAACTGTACGTATTGTTCCCTCTTTGAGCCAATACTGATTAGAATAAGATTCAAATGATGTCCATCACCTACTCTTCCATCTTTCCTTCCACTGTAATAGGTTCTTTGTGCCTCTTCGTGTGAAATAATTTATCCCATTTTACCTCTCCTTTCCTTCTTCACCCAGTGTACTTTCTCTTTCTCAGCCCTTAATTATTTTTTATGTCATTCTCTCAAATTTACCTTACACCCATACCCTCTGTCTATGCATATTCCTTCTAGTTTTGTTGTATCCTGGGTCATCTCCAGTCATCCTGATGAATATCTAGTCACTGGATCCAGATGTGTCAGGAGAAGAAAGTGAGGCTGGTGACCTGTACAGCCCTCCCTCACTCAAAACAAAGTCAAGTGCAAGTCATGTCATCATTTCTCTGATGGCATGGTCTTCTTTGGCAATGAAGGATGAACACAGAAACTATTCATGATACAGTTTTTAAGACTTCCAAGTAGCATCTTCCCATCTAGGGATGTAAGTAGTCAGCCCCATTGAATCCCTTGTGTTTTCTTTCCGCTTTCTCCCTTTTTAGGCTTCTCTTGGTTCTTGATGTTGGAAATCAAGTATTTGGTTTAGCTATGCCCTTATGAAAGCTTGAAATCCTTCTATTTCATTGAATGAGCATTTTTTTTCCTTTGGAGAATTATGCTTAATTTGGCTGAGTAGGTGATTCTTAGTTGTAGTCCTAGCTCCTTTGTTTTCCAGAATATCATATTCCATGAACTCCAGTCCTTTAATGTTGCACCTACTAGGTCCTGTGTAACCCTGATTGTGGCTCTTCAGTATTTGAATTGTTTCTTTCCAGTCATTTACAGTATTTTTACCTTGACTTGATAGTTCTGTAATTTGACGTAATATTCCTTGGAGCTTTTTATTTTGGGATCTCTTTTCCAAGATGATCAGTGGATTCTTTCAATATTTACTTTGGTCCTCTGATTCCAGGATATTAGGGCAGTTTTCCTGGATAATTTCTTGGAAGATGTTTTCTAGGTCCTCCTTTTGATTATGACTTTCAGGTATGGTTCTGACCTTGTCTCTCCTATACCTATTTTCCAGGTCAGTTGTTTTTCCGATGAGTTATTTTATATTTTCTTCTATTTTTTCATTCTTTTGGAATTTGTTCAATTGATTCCTGATGTCTCATAGAGTCATTAGCTTCCACTCACCCAATTCTAACTTTTAAAGAGATGTTTTTTTAGTTAGCTTTTGTACTTCTTTTTCCATTTGACCAATTGTACTTTTTAAGCAGTTATTCTTTTCCCTCCCTTTCCCTGCCTCCTTCCCCAAGAAGGCTACAGTTAAGTATGGATACATACACACACACGTATACATACATACACACAAATATACAAACGTATGTACATACATATATACATACATCCATAAACTTAGATATCTATAGTCACACTCATATATAGACATATACATTCACATGCATCTTTGTAAGACTATACTATATTTGTTTGTCCTTTGTTTCTCTGAAGGTAGATAGCATCTTCCTTCATATGTCCAAGTCTTTTCATATTTTTCTAAGTCCACCAACTCATCATTTCCTACACCACAGCAATATTCCAACCTTATACTGTTTAGTTAAGTAGTCTAAAACAGCATCGATTAATATGACTGACATATAGTGTAGTTTCCTTATTTTTCTCTTTTGATAAAATCTATTTTAGCTTTAACTTTGTCTGAGATCATGTTTACTATCCCCACTTTTTTTCTAATAAATTCTACTACTTACAGTTATTTTATGTGTAGGTATATTTCTTATTTCCTATCCTTCCTGACTTCTCTACTTTGCTTCTACTAGTTACCTTGCCCTCTTATTATTTAACTTACTCCCCCTCCAAAGATCCCTCCCTTATCCTCTCCTTCCACCTTTCCCCTTACCCTCTAGTTCGTATTTGAATTTAGAAGACTTTTATAGCCTTCCAAATATATATGTTATTTCCTCTTTATCCCATTCCCATTAATCTAGACACCTTTTTATACTTCCCCTTCTCCTATTTCCTCACACTCTTATTTCTTTATAAATTTATAAGACTTTTATTCCCTTCTAAATGTATATATTGTTCTTTCTTTAACCCAAATGTCATATGAGTAGGATTCCCTCTAAAAATCCTTCTCTTATCCTCTCCTCCCCATCCCCTTCAGCCTTTAATATCTTTCTGTAGAAGATATCTACACCCTTATATATATATATACATATATATATGTATGTGTGTGTATGTGTATATTGTTCCCACTTTAACCCATTCCTGATGAGAGTGGGGTTCCAGAACTACCAATTCTTTCCCCCTGTCTAACTCTTCTGTCAGTTTTTCCTCTTGCACCTCATTTGGATAAAATAATCTCATTTTACCTTTTCTTAAACAGCTTTACTTTTTACAATCACATCATACCCAAGTTTACCCCAATTTTTCTTTCAAACTACCCAGTTACTAATAACAACGTTAGACTTATGCTTTACATTTTCTCATATAAAAAGTAAACAGTCCTTATTGCTTCTCTTGTAATTAGTCTTTGATGTATACCTTATACTTTTCTTGGATCTTGTACATAAAATTTTCCATTAATTTCAAGGGCTGGGTCTTTTTGACTTTTTGCGGGGGAACAAAATCTTGAAAGTCTGACAATTCATTTAATATCCATTTATTTTCATTCAAGATTATGCTTAACTTTTATCGATATGATTTTTTGGCCACAACCCCAGTTCTTTTGCTCTTTAATATACAGTGTTTCAAGACCTGCAGTGTTTTAGTGTAGCCAGTGCTAGGTCTTCTGTGATTCTAATTGTGGCCCTGCTACATTTGAATTTTTTTTCTTGTTGCTCATAATATTTTATCCTTGAACTAGAGGTTTCAGAATTTGACAGTGATATTTCTGTAGGTTTCCTCACAATGTCTCTTTCAGGTGGTGATCAGTGGATTTTTCTATTTCTACTCTCCCATTTTGTTCTAATGCTTCAGGACAACTTGCTTTAATTCTTTCTTGTGTTATCATATCAAGATTGTTTTTTTTTATCATAGCTTTCAGGTAGTCCAGTTATTCTTATGTTTCTTCTTCTTGATCTGTTCTCCAGATCAGTTGTTTCTCTTACAGGATGTTTCCCATTCTCTCATATTTTGTTTTATTATTACTTGGTCTCTTATAACTTTGTTGGTTTCCCTTTGCCCAATTCTAATTTTCAAGGAATCATTTTCTTCCTTAAGATTCTAGATCTCCTTTTTCAGTTGGTTGATTTTCTTTCCATAATCTCTTTGTTTTTCTTGGATTGTTCTTATTTTTTAAAAATTTTTCCTCAGTCTCTCTCTTGATCTTAAAAGTCTTTTTAAAGTTCTTCTATGAATTCTTTTTGGGCAGGTGACCATTTTATGCTACTCTTTGGGGCAAGAGAGGCTTTTTTTCCCTTCAATATCCTCCTCTGAAGATAAATCCACTATTTTTTATTGCCATAGCAACTTTCTATGATTGGATTCTTTCCCCTTTGCCTGATTTTTAAAAATGTATTTGTAGCTAATAATTATTATAATCCCCTCTAGTCCTGGAGGATGGGAGATGTTGCTTCTGGCCTCAGATCCTCCTTCAGTTCTCCCCTCTGGCCTGGAACAGAAGCCTGTAAGTACCCACAGCCAGCAGCATCCCTGCCCCACTGCTTCCATACTCGCTAGCAGACACTGACTCCCCATGCTCTCTGAGAGGTGAAAATCCCTGTGTCTGACTGAGGATATCTCCTGATCCAGGGCTTGTAGCTTTCTGTTTCAGGGGAACTTGCTTGGAGGTGTTTACATTCCACAGGGACCAAACTTCAGTCCTGGGATTTTTATCTGGATCTTCTGTAATTGTCCCAGGAAGATCACTCTTCTGCCACAACTCTTGTTTATTTTCACTGCTCTGTGTTCATCCAGAGGCACTATTTTGTCTTGTTTGTGGGGAAATCTGGAGAGCTTGGAATTTTCTGACCTATTTCTGACCTACTCTTCCATCTTCCCAGAATCCTCTTGCCTCATGAGTTCTTTCTGAGCTTGAGACCACTTCCCATTTTTCTTATAGGTTTTGCCCATAGGTGTTTTGACATTGCTATCCTCTTCTGAGTTTGTGTTGTGGTTTTTCCTGTCACTATAATAACTTTCTGTGACCATATTCTTTCTCATTGTTGATTTTTGTTCATCTTTTTTAGCTTTTTTCCTTTCTTTTAAATTTAACCTCTGCTCCCAGGGTGGATAGGGCAGTCTCAGGCTTCTTGTGCTAGTGGCTGTAGGTCCTGGCTATTTACCTGGTGCTGTCCTGATGTTACCCTGAGGCCCATAAGGGACCCTTGTATCTAGTGCTGCACTGAGGGGGTGGGGTGGGAGGTGCCTGGCACTACTCAAGGCCATAGGGTTCTGGCAGTTTACCTGGTGCTGAGCTGGGATCCTAGTGCTGGTGTCTGGTATGTACTGAGACTGGCAGGGTGTTACTACATTTCCCTGGGACTCCACTGAAGCACTTGGGCTCCTTACTTCAAATGTGCTCCAGGGGTGGGGAACCTGTGGTCTTGAGGCTGCATGTGGCCCTCTAGGTCCCCAAGTGCAGACCTTTGTACCCAAACTTCACAGAACAAAGCCTTTTATTAAGGAGATTTGTTCAGTGAATTCAGAATCAAAGGGCCACACTTGAAGACCTAGAGAGCCACATGTGGCTTCAAGGTCACAGCTTCCCTGTCCCTGTGCTAGGTACAGCTGGGAATAGAAAAAAATAAACAGTAAGATATAGCTCCTGCCCTCTTGGATTTTATCTTAGTAACAGGTGTGTAGGCAAAGGAACACAGTTGAGGCCCCAGATTAGGGATAAGCTCCAGAGGCTCCTGTTCCTGTTTCTGGGTCAGGGAAGAGGATACAATTAAGTCAGGTTGGTACCAAATTAAATGCTGGCACATAATTGTCCGACTAGCTCACAATATGAAAATGTGCATATCAATGGCTAAAATGATTCCAAAAGTTTGGAGATGTCCAGTTACAGGAGACTGAGGTTGCTTCTCCTTTCAGCTTTTGTTTTTTGTTTGGTATGACTCTGGTTTGTTTTCTTTTTATTTAGTTTTAAAATGTTTATCATATTTGCACTCACCTTGTTAATGATTACATTTTGATTGGTATATATATATATATATATATATATATATATATATATATATATATATATATATATATATATATACTAGCTTTTTAAAAATACTTTTAATTTATGGAATAAAACAAGCATTTCTATAATATAGTATAATAAAAAAGATTCTTGCACATGAAACTGCACATCTATTATTATAACTTGTTTTCCTTTTAAATATAATAAAGTTATCATGGAAATTTCCTTTTTTTCCCTTTCTTTTCTCCCCCCACTCCACCCTAGAGATGGCTAGCATTGAACACAAATAGGTGTGCGAATGTGTGTGTGTATTTGTGTGTGTGGATTATGTAAAACTGTTCTACACATACTTCTATCTATCAGTTCTGTGTCTGAATGTAGAAAGCATCTTTCTTCATATATCCTTTATTTTTACTTTGTGTTATTTGTAATAGCCAAAATGACTTAGCCACTCAAAGTCCTTCTTAAAACAATGGTTTATTAACTTATTTAGGTTTCTGATTTAAGAAATGTGTGAATATTTACATACATAGACATACACACTCACACACATGTATATGATACTTATAAAAACAATGGGCACATTATCCATGTGATGTTGGAAGGGTATCACTGATGATGGCATTGAATAATGAATGTGCTTAAATAGTTCTAAGCTAAAAACTTTGCAAAGATGCTGGGACATCTGTGGAGATACAGTTAACTTCAGACAGGTTAAGATTCAAGGTTGGACACCACGCAGACCATCAATCTCTGACCAACTAAGTGGCACCTTGGATAGAGAGGTGAACATGGAGTCAAAAGGACCTGTGTTCAAATCCTGCCTCAGACACTTAGCAGCCATGTTAACATCCCTCAATCTGAGTTTCCTCATCTGTAAAATGGGGATAATGAGAGTTACTTATTTTCCAGGGTTGTTGTGAAGGTCCTATGAGATAACATACATAAAGCACCTTGCAAACCTTAAATGGATATATAAGTTCTATTAGTATTATACTCCTGGATGCCACCGCAGCAACTAATTGATTCTTTCAAATATTACACCTCACCCTTGTATTTGCTACCCCAGTTCATCCTGCTTGTAGATTATCCTTATTAGCCTACCACCTATAGAATACCCTTAATAGGGCAAAATGAATTTCTAGTGGGTAGTCCCTGTATATCTCCATTGAACAAATTGAATGTCTAGCTGTTACTGGCAGCAAAAAAGAATATAAGTAACAAAGTTTGAGTTTACTGCAAACCTGTAGTCTTACCCCACCCCTCCAATCCCTGGGAAGGACAATCAGGCATTGGTATCTGTATTCCCCAAACACCTTCCTGGGGGCTCCACACGTAGGTTCTGTTTTTCTAGGAAACAGAGTACATCAAAGAAGAGGAGCTGAGTGAGGAAGATGTGTACTGTAGAGTCCCTGATCTCAAAATTGAACATACGCTCCTCTACCATTTAAGAAAACCTAGTGGTAGGCTCCATACCTGGCATCCTGTAGTCTGGGAGGGGAGAAAAAGACATGCCTACCAATGACTAGAATATAATATATCATTGAGGAGAATAATAAGGCATGTGCCATAGGAGTACAGAGTGGGAAGAAATGACACATGCAGACAGATAAATTGGCTGCTAATGAGACCTACCTTCCCTACATTTCTGACAGTTGAATCACAATCATGTTCACCCCCATTAACTCTACCCTTTGTTAGCACTGGATTGTGTCTTTAGCTTTGGGCTGGGTGTAGTTCGGCACCACCTGGTGCAAACCTGGTAACCATGGCACCAGGTGTCATCATCCTGAAATACATTTTCAATCCCCTACATCTCCTGCAGGGGCCCCATCATCCATAGTAGTCAGGCAATCGCCAAGCATTGATGCTTACTATGTATCAGGTACTGTGCTAAGCACTGGCATACCAAGATGGTCAACAACATGGTTTCTGTCCTCAAAGAGCTCATATTCTAAGAGGAGAAGCAATATATAAAAGATATATACACAATGGAGAGAAGGTATTCTCAGAGAGAAGGGAGTAGTGTGGAGATGACAGATGGGGAGAGGTAGACAGGGAAAATGTCGGGAAAATGCCTGATGGAATTTGAGCTGAATCACAGAAACCCGTAGGTGGAAGGAGGGTGGAGGAGAGTATTCTATGGGAGGCAGACTTCAAAAAAGCATGGAGCTCTGAGACTGTCTTGGGAGAGGAAGACTTTTGCAGCTAGAGGTTCAAGAACTCAGAAGGAATAAAGTTTAAGAAAACTTGAAAGGTAAGAAGGGCTCCTGTTGGGAAGGACTTTTCAGTGTCAGAGATAACAGGGAGCTAGTATAGTTTCCTGAGTAAGAAGGTAAAATTGTCAGACTCAAGGTTAGATTCAAGGCAGAAACCATGTTGTTAACTAAATTCCAGCTCCTTGGACAGAGTGTCTAAGTCTTTCTGTCTAACTAGTATTATGGTCTGATGATTCCCCAGGTCAGCCCATATTCCAGATGGGCAAACTTGCTCTCACACTACCAATATCTTTTTCTCTTTCATTTTTAAATAAGATTTTTCTCCTGTCTAGGATCCCTTGTTTGCTTTCCACTTTTCTTCTTTATTTTCTAAATCCTATTCAAAATTTAACATCCCCAGGAAATCTACCCAAGGAAACTCCTCAGTTCATTCCTGCTAATTCACTCCCACCTCCAATGCCAGCACTCTCTTCATTTGGATTTGTCTAAGTAGTCTGGGAGGGCATAAAACGACTCTTATGGTCTGTTCATGTTCTGGGTTTTCACCTCCCCAGCCCATCTCTCTAACCCCATCAGACTGGGAATTTCATATCTCCTCTCCCCTCTTACATTTTCCTCCTTCTACCCAGCATTCAAGACAATGCTCAGATTAAAAAAAAAGACTTCTCAAGACAGCTATAGCAGCCCTCTTAGGACGCTTATAATGATTATTGACTGTTGCATTTTCCCACAGAATATTTTCCCACAGGTCTGTACATGGGGAAGGCCAGGCTTAGAGAAGAAAAGGGCTGACAGTTAAGACAGCTGTGCAAAATAGACTGAAACAAGCAGTTCTGAGTAACCCTTGATGACAGTTGAGCCTCCTCCCCAAGCAGACTGTCCAAATAGAAATCATTCTTGCTTCTGGTGGAACCTCAGGGAGCCACCTGCCCTTAGGTAATAGGATGTTGCTGTCTCCTCCCCCAAGGAGCTCTAGGTCCTTTCCCCAGTGACCTATAGATTAGCCTGCATGTTTCTTACCTTTCCAAGGAAGAAAGACATTGAGCAATTGTAGCCTGAGTCATTCATCATCATGACTATTTGCTCGGATGGCTGCTACACTGGGTTGGGTTAGGGGATGAGAAAAAAGGAGCAAACCACCATAATCATCAAAAAAAGCTTTGATTTAGTGCCTAAGCCTGCATAGACTCAGTCTCTGCCCATGAAAGGCATGCAATCTATGGGAATTTGATTGTGCAAACCCACAGTGGAATGCAGACATTGTCCAACCAAGACACAAATGAAAAGTAATGGAAAGATCCTTAGACTTGGAGCCAGAGGATCTGGGTTTGAGACTTGGTCTTGAGACTTATGGCCATGTGATCTTGGGCAAATCACTCCACCTCCTTCCCTGGGCCTCAGTTTCCTCATAAGTAAAATGAAGCAGTTGAATTAGAAGATTTCTAAGGCCCCCTTTCAGCTCTAAAATTCTATGAAAAGGTGACAATAATACTTTCATCCTATGTCATAGGGTTTATATGATTATATGGCTATATAGATTTGAAGATAAAAGAAGTCTCAGAATTCATGTGGTTCAACATGCTAATTTTATTTTTTCTATAGTTTTTTAAAATTTATTTTTAGTTTTCAACATTTACTTTTAAAAGATTTTGAGTTCCAAATTTCCCCCTCCCCAAGATAGCATGCAATCTGATACATATATATGACCAAATTAAACATCTTTCCACATTAGTCATGTTGTGAAGGAAGAATTAGGCAAAAAGGGGAAAGCCACAAGAAAGTAAAAAATAGAGAAAATAATCTACTTCCATCTGTATTCAGACTCCATAGTTCTTTCTCTGGATGTGGATAGCATTTTCCATCATGAGCCTTTTGGAATTGTCTTAAATCATTGTATAGCTGAGAAGAGCTAGGTCTATCAAAGTTGGTCATCACACAATGTTGTGACACATTTCTTATTTCACATTAGGTCAATACCCCCATTTTACAGATGAGTAAACCTTCAAGGCCCAGAAGGATGGGGTGACTTGTCCAAGGTGACAAGTGGCAAAACAGGGATATAAACCTAAACATTCTAATTCCAAATCAAATTTGTTTTCTATGTTTTGTAAACCCTCAAGTGTTATAACGATAAAGGATGATGTTTTCACTGTTCTCCCTACAAGTAAAGGTCAAGTGTACCCTAAAGACTCATAAGTAAAACGGAGAAAATTCTGGATTTGAGGTCAGAGATTCTGGGTTCAGTTTCCTCTCTTTGCTGCTCCCTTCCTCTGTGACCTTACCCAAGTCACTCAACCTGTCTGGGTTTCCATTTCCTTAGCAATAAGAGCATTGGATTAAAAGAGATCTCTAACTTCCTTTTCACTTCTAAATCTATAATTCTAAATACATAATTGGAATAGGGACAGAATTTGGGGGAACCATGTCCAGTCTATGTGTCAGTTTTGGAAAATTTCCTGAAAAAAGGACTGGTTGGAAGATTGGGACCCAAAAGTATGCTCTTGGGACGATGGACTGCTTTAAAGAAGACTCAGAAGTGGAAAAGGAATAAACTGGTGATGGGTGTTTCTGAGGTGATTGTATGTTTAACTGAGTGGGGGGAGAAAATTGCTTCTTCTGCTGACAATAATAACTTACGTATCTAGTACTTAAAAGTTTGCTATGCATGTTTCACAACTAATCCCATAACATAGGCAGTTTTCATTATTCTCATCTTTACAGATGAGGAAACTGAGGCTCAGAGAGGTCAAAACCACTTTGACTATGCCTATATACCTAGTCAGTCCCAATCAACTAAATAATCAACAGGTTTTTATAAAGTATCTATTATGTACCAAGCACTGTGCTGGATGCCGGGGGTACCAAGATAATAAAGTGAAGCAATTCATACTGAAAAGGGGTTTCAATTTGGTAATAGGAATGAAAGTCTATATGTATACATATGTGTGTGTGTATATATATGTAATGAGAGAGAGGAGAAGAGGAGAGGGGAGGGGAATGAAGAGGAGAGAGGGAAAAAGGAGGGAGGGAGAGAGAAGAGAAGAGGGGGAAAGGAGGGGAAGAGAGGGGAGAAGGCGAAGAAAGGGAATGAGAGAGAGAGAATAGAGAGTAAACGTATAAAGAATTGTAATAGCTAATGGAAAATGTATAGAATGCTTATGATGTCATGTGGAAAAGGTTACAGAGCCTACTTCTCAGAGAGTGGTAAAAACGGGTGAGTAAAAAGTGCCTTGGAGAGACCTTGGAGCAGTAGTAGACTTGTGTAACTGATTCTCCTCTCCTAAGCAGCTTCTTTGACTAAAGATGAAGAACCCAAGCTGGAGAACCTTCGAAAGACTTTGGTTGGTCTCAACCTCATTCTCTTCTACTGCTCTGTCTTCATGGATCCCTGCTCTCTGATGAGGTACAATACTGTACAAGGAAAGCTCTTAGACCTTTTTCCTTTTGAGGCTAACGTATGGCCTCAAGAAAATGATTCTTGCTTTTTCTGCCCACCTCAGTATTATTCTTTTGATTTAGGTAAAGGAAATTAACTTGGAGGCTCTGATGTTGTGAGATTAAAAGGTCAGGAAGGCGAGCTAGGCTCTAAGAGTCTAAGAATCCAGGTGTTGGAACCTAAGTCAGATTTTGCCATCATCCCAGCATTGATGACCAGAGGAGCATGAAGCCACCTTTAGGACTTACTGCTCAACTAGTTGAGAAGAGGACCCATAGATAGTCATGATCTATACTGGATTAATGTTATATAAAAGCCATGTAATTGACTGCATTCTTCCCAGAGACTAAGACTGTGTATCAGAGAGTCTGTCCCCAAAGCATGGCAGGAAAATGTTTGTACTTATATCTTCAAAGTAAATATCCCTTTGTAAAAACTAATTGATATTAAATAGTTAAGTGGAACCAGGTCACCAGTTAATGGAGTGGAAAATAGAAAGAACATAAGTGGTAGGAACTAAAAATAGTAGTAGTAGAGACTAGATGCCTCAACTCCTCAGAGTAGCCTAGAACCTTAATGGGGACATGCAATTGGCAGGGCCCAGGGATAGAGCCAAAGGTACTTAATGGAAAATAAATAAAAGGTAATTAGAGGAAGAGGACACTGACAGGATTGGAAATACTGTGTTTAAGCTGTGTTTTGAAGGAGGTGAGGGGCTGCTATGAGGCAGAGATCAGGAGTGAATGCATACCAGGTACAGAGACATAAGATGGCGCCCTGAGCAATAGGAACAAAGACAGTGAATTGCACACAGAGTGCGCAAGAAGAGGAATAATGTATAATGAGACTAGGGAGATAAATGAGGGTCATGTTATGAAGAGCTTTGAAAGCCAGAGAAATCTGTACTTTATGCTAAAGAAAATAGGAAATACTTTACTGAGTAGGGGAGTGACATGGTCAGATTTTTCTTAAGGTAAATCACTTTGTCAGCTATATGGAACATAGACTCGGAATAGTGAGACACACACACACAAGGTAAGGAGAACAATTAGGAAGCTGTTGCAATTTTCCAGGTCACAGGTGATGAGGGCCTGAGCTAAGGCAGTGGTTTTGAGTAGAGAATAGGGGTCAGATGTGAAAGCCGTTGTTGTGGAAATCAAAACATCAAGGTAGAATCAAGAGGGTAGAGTGAGAGTAATATTAGAGTCTAGCTGTCCCCCACGTCTCTTCAACCATCTATATCTATATCTATATCTATATCTATATCTATATCTATATCTATATCTATATCTACTATATCTTTATTTATATCTATCTTTCTATATATCTCTCTATATGAAATGAACAAGACTGATAAGGAAAGCCAAGAAGAAGTCACAAAGAGTCATTTTTCCAACCAAGAACAGCTTGGACAGAAAGATCCATGAACACTAGGGACAAAGGTCAACAGGAGTGGGCAGTGGTTGTGGTAGGGAGGATTCCAGTGCCCAAGATTAAGAAAGGATCATAACAAGACACTAGAAAGTGGACTGGATTCAAAGCTCATCTTTGCCACTAACTACTACCAAAGAAATCCTCTTAGGGCCTCAGTTTCTTCTTTTGTAAAATAAAGAAGTTGTATTAGATCATTTCCAAAGCAGTTCTATAGAAGGGAAAAAAGGAGCCATTCTCAAAGAATGATAATAATTCCCAAAGATAGTGGTCATGAGAGGACAGATGACAATGAGAAACAGCATTGGTAGATTTCCCCTTATTGTCCCCTGCACATACAGCTGCCCTGGCCCTAGCTCCTTGGGCAGGTTACTGACCCACTACCGCAGCAAGATGTACATCCAAAGCCCTGAGCCACTCAGAACTCAAAGCTATATAGACTCATGGACAAGGACTTGTCATGGCACTAATAGAAGACTGCTTGATCTCCCGAGTGGCAAAGGGGGTAGGGGTAGGAGTGGAGGTGGAAACTTTAGACCAGCAGTATCAACTCAGGTAGAAATAGGGGCCACTAAACCGTACATAAGGACCCTTGTAGGCAGCATATTAGCTTAGTTTTAAAATGTAGCTTTACAAATGTTTTATTGTATTTGTATTTGCATTGTATTGTTTTATATATATGTAATATATATAATACATAAGTGTATGCATATGTGGATATGGCTGTATATACATTAATATAGTATTTTTATTTATTTTGTTATTATTTCTCAATTTCATTTTAATCCAGCTCAGGGCCACTGGGCATTATCATGGCATCTCTGGTCTAGGCCCCCTCAAATGAGGGCATTTTCTGAGTTGCCTAATGAGGAATAAAGAATGGGGGGCAGGAACCCAGGAAACTTAACTCTGTGCCACAACAAGCAAGCAGCTGAGGAAAGGGGCAGTGCCGGATCTCCAGGTCAGTGAAACCTTAACATTCATCCATCCTGGTATTAAGGCCATATTCAGCAAACTGGTTCTCACTGGTTCACAAATCCTTCCATTTTTTGTGTGGGTCAGGATTTCTTTGGCAGTCTGGTGAAGCCTATGGATCCCTTCTCAGAATAATGTTTCTAATACATAAAATATGTAGGATTACAAGGGAAAGCCATCATATTGAAATGCAGTTAACTACAGTATCTTTCCATTCCTTTATTTAGCTGGTAAATCTCAGGTTAAGAACTTGAAGATCTTAGCCCTCTTCTAGCTCTAAATCTGATGATTTCCTTCCAGAACACTTTAAATGATTTGTCTTTATTCTCATAACTCTAAGTTTCAAGCCAGCATTCAAGTCCAAAGCTTTTGGTTCCAGAGATCTTGTGCTCTCTTCACCTCTTGGTGTACTTTAGAGAAGTAAAATTCTTAGAAAGGATGGAAGCTGGTTAGGTTTTCTAATAATTCCCTCCCTATACAAATCCTTATCCACCTCATTTCAAACTATCTAGGACAAACAGTCACAGTAACATCTGCCTGGCTAGGTTAAGTTAAAGGCAAAGGCTCCCATCCACTGTAATTCATGCATGAGGTTCTCCTTGCATTTTGCCATTTCCGGCCCACCTACATGCTTCTTTCTTCTTCTGCCAACCTTCTGGACTTCACAGAGATAGAGAGGAATGCAGCCCACGGACACATAGTGGGTGAGAAGACTGATCCTCAAATGCAGCCTGAGAAATATGGGTGATACCCACAGAGGGACGGAGACAAGAAGACAAAAATTGCTATTGTCATAGAAGATCAGCTTTGCAGAGGCTGGGAGTCTTTGAGGTTTCAATTCAAAGGTTTATCAAATGCCTAATGTGTGCTAAAACAGAAGTGAGTAAAGGGATGGCTCCTTTAATTAAAAAAAAATCAGTCTGGGAAGGGAAGACCCTTAGGGTTGCCGGCCGAAAGAAAACCAGTTACTCTCTACATTCACTCGGAGTCAGGAAGGCCCAAAAAAATAGACATTAAATGGTGCTTGGGCAGGGACCTATTATTGTCTAATCTATGAACTCTGGAGTGAATTGGGTTTAAGGCTTGGTCCTTGAGAAAGAAATCTAGCCAGTAAACCCCAAGTGAACTAGGTAGCTTTTGGCCATCAAGATTTACCTTGATTTGGAGAGGAAAGGGAAAGGATGAGCTGAGTTATCCAACTGGCTGTATCCCCATTCACGCAGTTCAAACTACTCACAGGTTGTGTGTGTCCTTCATTCTGAAAGAGGACCATGGCATCAGGGAGGCCTGTTCAATGAATGGATGTTACCTCACTCAAAGTGAGAACCTGAAAAGGTGTGAGCCAGAAAGGGCCCCGCACTCCCATTACATCCTGGGTCAACTCCAGTCATTCTGATGAATATCTGGCCACTGAACTCAGATAGCTCTGGAGGAGAAAGTGAGGCTGGTGACCTTGCACAGCCCCCTCCCCCAACACATACTCAAATCAACTGCAAGTCATGTCATCCCTGCCTTATGTCATGGTTGTCTTCAAGAACAAAGGACAATCACACAACCAACAATAAGCTAAACTACCAACTTCTCAAATGCTATGCAGACACACAGAATCTTCCAAAATCTGGAGGAGCTAGGTGGTACAATGAGTAGAGCACCAGCCCTAGAGTCAGGAGGACAATCTAGGATCAGATATTTGACACACTTACTAGCTGTGTGATCTTGGACAAGTCATTTGACTCCAGTTGCCTTGCCTTTTGCCCTCCAAGAAATAAAAAATCTTCCAAAATCTGACTCTAATCTGTCTTTTCTAATATTGTTACTTTTACGTACCCTATGACTCAGATGCCCTGAACTCAACCTTCTATGTCTTACCTCTGTTCAAGCAGTGCTCCATGCCTGGAGTCCATGCTTGGAATGTGTTTCCTTCTCATCTCTGCCTGTGAGAATCCCAGAGATAGCTCCCCTTAGGGGTCAACTAGGTTGTTTTTTGACTCAGAGCAGTCTTCCCAGATTTCCTCAGTTGTTACTGCTGTCTTCCCTCCTTGAATTACCTTGTTTTTATTTATCCATATATGTGTTCTGTCTCCCTGTAGTATTAAATTCCCAGAGGGTAAGTATTATTTCATTTTTGTCTTTGTATTACCAGGTTTAGGACAGTGCCTGGCACAAGGACATTTAATAAATGCTTATAAATTTGATAGAAACAAGCAATAAAAAAATACAGTCCTTGACCTATGTTGTCGTGCATTCGTTTCTGATTCTTCAGGACCCCTTTTGGGGTTTTCCTGGCAAAAAGAGTGGAACAGTTTGCCGTTTTCTTCTCCACCTCATGTTTATAGATGAGGAAACTGAGACAAACAGGGTGAAGTGACTTGCCCAGGGTCACACAGTAAGTGTCCGAGGCTGGATTTGAACTCCAGTCTTCCTGATTCTAGATCCAGAAATCTATCCACTTTGCCAACTAGTTGCCTCAGAGAAGTTGCCTTTAAGAAGACAATAAGCGGATGGGGTGCGGTGAGTGAAACAACAAGCGAAACTACAAATATTTATAATGCAAGGTAATGGCTAATGATAGGAGACATCCGGATAAAGCACTCTAGGAAAGTCTGAGGAAGGACACAACTCTTAGCTTATGGAACCAGAGTAGAACCTTAGCAAAGATGGGCTTCCTGAAAGGGCCGAGACCGAGTAAGAGGATTTCAACAGATACTGACGAGTACAATCCAGGCATCATGGAAGTGGGATGCAGGAGGAAAGATAAGAACTAGTTGTCCGTTTGGTTGGAGGATTGGCTTTATGAGAAGGAACAAAGGGAAATAAAACTAGAAAGTCGGGCGGGATCCATACGGTGTTGGGCCTTGAAAACAGGGCCAGGGTTAGACAGTCTCCCAAGTAAAAGCCAGGCAGATCTCTAGAATTTGAAGCCTTTAGATAAAACACAAAACAAGAGAAGTTGCCTCTACAGGCCATTGTCTGTTTAGTTCATGTTTTATAATGCTTTCTTGCCTTTTCAAAGCAATTTCTTATTTTATCCTCACAAGTATCATTTCCATTTTATAGATGAGGACATTGAAGCACAACTTAAGTGATGTGTCTCAAATCTTAGCAATTAGCAAGTTGCTGAACAGGAACTTTGAATTTAGATTTGGATTTCTGGGGTCTTTCCCAGAGTCCTTCATTTCCTTGGGGTGGGAGGGCGTCAACCTCTTTGCAGCAATCCAGGGAAATCCCCAGGTATCCCAGTCACTAATCGATGTTTCCTGGGACCACTCTCCACCTCTCCCCACCCCCTTACTCTTCATCCTGGGAGAGTACTAAATATTCACTTCTCCGATGAACAGACTAATGCCCATTTGCCTTTATCAATGATGCCACACTACTTAAGAATTATCCAGATATGACTCTCAAGGTTGATTATAGATATGGAAAAGAAATTCTGCTCAGAAACTTAAATTATAAATGTACTTTATTGAACAAACACCAAAAAGTGGTCAGAATCAAGAACAAACAATGGGGAGTGGAGTTCCGTTGACATTCACTGAGCGAGTTTTGCTTCCAGTACAACCAAATGCCACCTCCTGAGGAATGAAGAGCTGTCTTCCAGGAGAATACAGAATTGCTTACAAGACTAATGGCTAAATCCCACCCTCAATCACGGTGAGGAGGCCAGGCACCTTTCCTAGACAAAGCTTGGGTTGAACCACTCTTTCTGAAATCACCAAGATTGCCCTAGGACACCCCAGCAAGAAGTGTGGGGGTTGCCACTCCCCAAGGATTGAGGAACCCAGATTCTAACTGAACCAAAGCCTTCCTTCAGTTCTTTCCGGTCATTGTCTTCCTCAATTCAAGGGTTTTCTAAGCAAACCAATACCATACCAATATGGACCAGGCTTCTGCACATCTTTGCCCGGTAGGCAGGAGGGCGGTTATACTTTTGAGATAAGTGCTTGGGCTAAGTGAGAGAGGTGAATACTGGACCCAGTGGAGTCATGGAAAGGAGGATGGAGATTACTTATTTCTAAGGCCTCCAAGGTTCATTGGAAAGCATTTTCTGATGGCCTCTGGCCAGGCTGGGAGCTAAGAACCAGAGATGAGGGTGCTAAGTGCTGGAGGTGACCTGGAAGGCTCATGAATACAAATCACCCCCTTAGTCTGGTCTACACTAACACCAGTGAAAAGGGGAGGAGAGGGGAAGGCGGAGACAGCAAAGCAGAGAGCAGCTTGGAGAGATCCAAGCTACTGAGGATCCGTTAGGCAGTGGCCAAGGGACAGGGAGAGCTGATACTCAAGTGAAAGACACTTGTCGGTAGGAAATTTAACTCTTGAAACTCTTCCGGGTGGAGGAAGTGGTGGACACGAACTTAACGCTGGAGCTGCTGCCCCCACCGCCGCCCAGGCTAACCCCCAGGCCCCGGCCACTGCCGGAGCTGAAGCCAGAGCCCCCCAGGCTGAGACCGCCGCCGCCGCCGCCGCTGCTGCTGGAGTAGGAGTAACCGCTGCCGCCTCCCAGCCCTCCACCAACGCCATAACCACTGCCGCTGCCGAAGCCGCCGCCGCCGCTGCCGTAGCCACCGGACACGCTGGATGTGACCACAGCTGCGAGGAAGAGAGAGAAGACTTGAGGAGGCTGCTTAGCCCACCCATTCTCATGACTAGGACCCTGGCCAAGGGGTGCGAGAGAGAAGGAAGGAAGTCTGCGTTCTAGGACTGGTCTCATCCCGCCACCCCTTGATGTCCTAGGAGGTCGAGGGGCGCATCATCCAACCTCCCCCAGCGACTTTGCTAGCAAAAACCATCATCGTTACAAGTGCAGCCATTCCGTGACTTCCTATGAGTCTATTCGCCATAAAAACTCTCCAGAACTTAATTTATTTACAGGATTATAGATTCTAAGCCGGAGCAATTAAATATCGTTTAGTCCAGCTCTTCTGCAGATGAGCGCTTTGAAACTCACTTTACAGGTGAGGAAAATGACTAGACCATGGGCAAAGGATCATGACTGCTTCTATGTCTCGTCATCATATGCATCTTCTCTTAATTCAATTAACCAAATATGCACTGTGCCACGCTATGTGTTAGACCCGAAGTAAGACCGCTATGGTCACAATTCTCAAGGATCTGACAACCGAGTTTTATGCCTTCTAAAACACTCATATGAATTTTATCACAATTGCTCAAGTTTGTAAAGTAGGTATTACTATTATTACCATTTGGCAGATAGAGAAAACTAAGGTACTGGGTTGCACAGTTTAGTCAAGATCCTAGTAAGTTAAAAGTGACAAAACCAGAATAAGAAAGTGAGTTTCTTCCCTCCTCATCTGAACTCTTTTGACTCAACCACATTTCTTCTAGACCTCTTGCCCTCTTGCCCATATGAAATTTCCAAGTGGTGTGGCAGCTATCTAGGGACCCTGCCTTCAAAACTAGAGCCCACTATATGATATTAATAACGTTTTTACTGCTGTTCTGAGCAAGGTACTTACAGATGTTGACTGGTCCAACTCCTTCTCCACTCAGCCTAGAAAGAACAAAGAAAAGGAGATGAGATTGGAACTAGATAGTGAAAGAAGAAGCAGTTTTGTGCCCATGGAGATAACTCCAAATTCCTATGATAAGATAAGATACCTTCTGTACAACAACAGAAGATGCACAGCAAAGACCTTCAAAGTAGTATGTGTGTGTATGTATGTATATATATGTGTGTGTGTGTGTGTATGTATACATACACATATATATAATCTCATTTGATGCTCACAATTGTATGACTTTGGGGGTAAGGAGACATTACTTGATGCTCATAATAACCCTGAAAGGTAGATACCATTAGCATTCCCATTTTACAGACAGACAAATGGAGGCTCAAAGAGTTTAAGTGACTTGTTCAAAGTCATATGCTAGTCTGAGGAGAGATTTTAAAACCAGAGTTTTCTGACTCCAGGTCCAGAACTCCAGGCACTGAATTCACATCTAGCCATTACTATAACACACTGAAATAGGTCTAAATTGCATCAAGAAAGGGCACATTTCTTGACTACTACAAATCATTTCCTACTAGAACAGGTAACCTAAGGAGGATGTAGCAGTTCTCTTCCTGGAGACCTTTCTGGGTTGTCTGTTTGGGTTTCTGGTTCTCTGGAGGTAGGATGCTGGTTCTGAGAACTAGAATACCAGTTATGGAATTCTCTATTTCAACCTGGGAGGTAGTGATGAAAATCAACTTATCAGGTCTTGATCAAAATAAAATCTCTCCACCAGTGACACTGTCAGTCTCTCAACATAGGGAATCTGAAAATCTAGCCAGCTTTCAGTTATCTTCACTAAAGAAGACAGCTGATACATGTATAACTGAAAATAGAAATCTAAAACTCAGATTTTGTATCTGACTCGTGATGCTTCAAAATACATACAAATTTTTAAAAACCTGATTTATATTTAAAAGAGTATTGCAAATGTTAAATAAAAGCAAAGTTAATGAAGGCTCACCCAAGATGAATTATTTCAGTTTTAGGGGATTTGGGATGGAAGTAGGGAAAGAGGGGAGAGGTCAGTTTCCCACCTGCACTCCTCGCCCTCCAGCAGCTTCCTGTAGGTGGCAATCTCAATGTCCAGGGACAGCTTAACATTCATCAGCTCCTGGTACTCTCGCAACTGGCGGGCCATGTCCTGTTTGGCCTTCTGCAGGGCATCCTCCAGCTCAGCCAGCTTGGCCCGGGCATCCTTAAGGGCCAGCTCCCCACGCTGCTCAGCATCTGCTATGGCAGCCTGCAGATTGGCACACTACAAGAGAAAGAAGAGAAGAGAGAGAAGGGTTTGGGACAGGGCATGGTGGATAGAACTTAGCCTTTCTTTTTTTCTTCCTGGAGAGCCATAAGTCATAAGCTAGAACAACTTATATACAAAGAAAAAGCACCCTATATGAATTCAAGATCATCTGCAGCCTGGGTATTTGGAAAATTCATATTGCCAGTCCTCAATGAATATATATTTGAGTGTGTATGTGTGCACACATGTGCGTTTGTGTAGGTATACATTTGTGTGCATGTGTGTGTGTTGAGGTACGTGCATATAACAATAGGAATATCCACAGATTGCTGCACCTTGGACCCACTTGTATGTCTTCTTTCAATATCACCCTACCTGCTTCTTGACATTGTCAATCTCGGCTCTCAGTCTCTGGATCATCCGGTTCATCTCTGAGATCTCATGCTTGGTATTGCGGAGGTCATCTCCATGGCGTCCTGCTGTTTGCTGCAGTTCCTCATACTGATGCCCCCAGAGAAGAAGAAAAGGTTTAGCATAAGCATGAAGAGAAGGCACACTTGTTATGATGAGTAGAAAGAGAAGTTGCTATCTACAAGTTATTGTCTCTAGAACACTAGGACTTAAGAATCTTGAAAGCAAAAAAAAAAAAGCTTATGGGAATAATAGCCCCAATTTCTTTATCTTTCAAGCTTTACAAAGCGTTATACTCATGACAATCTCATTATTTAGAGATGTCAAGTATTGTTAACTTCATTTTATAAGTAAGGAAACTGAGACACAGAGAGGTTAAGTGATTTATCCAAAATCATAATCTGTATGAGGCAGAGCCAGGACTCAAACTCTTAAGTATTCATGAACAAGACTAATCTATATTTGACCTGGTTCCCCTAATAGTTTCACTAATCCTTAGAAATTTCCCCTCGTAGGTCCATCCTATGTCTCTCCTTCACATTTCCCCAGTTCCTTAAGCAGCAGTTGTCCAGTTCTCCTAGGCTGGGTCCTAGGGCTTGGATTCCCATTACAAATGAACACTAGCTCACCTTAGTTTGGTACCAGGACTCAGCTTCTGTTCGGCTGTGGTTAGCAATGTCTTCATACTGAGCTTTGACTTCAGCAATGATACTGTTCAGGTCAAGGTTACGGTTATTGTCCATAGACAAGACAACATTGGTGTCAGAGATTTGAACCTGCATCTGGGAGAGTTCCTGTGGAGAGATGTGCAGTCATGTAACTTAGATCTGTGTCATTCATCTCTTTTGTACCTTCCTCACAATTACAGCCACATTCAGACACTGAAGAAAGTTAAGAGAGCAACTGAAATTTTGGCTAAAACAACTTAAAAAACTATATGATTCCAAACATTTTCTAGTATAGTAGTTTTCAAATGTTTATATCTAGGGACTTTTTTCCCCACTACCCCCTCCCTCACCAAAGGTCTCCATAGTCTCTCAGGTTTTAATCTAATTAAAATGTAGCTTCCTATTCTGGAAGGGACTGGAAAGTAGTCCATGAAGTCAGGAAACCTCATCAAAGGAGGGCTTTGGACAAAAACTCAAGGATGTCTTACAGGTCAAATATCCTATAAAATATATATATATATATATATATATATATATATATATTCTACAGTAAACATAGGCATAATCTATATACATCTATAATATATTCTACATATATACATTCTACAGAATATATATATATATCGATATATAGATATATAACCTACATATAAATCTATCCACATACTCTATATATATTCTATGGAATGTATATATATCACTTCCAAGGGTCTTCACAAAGCATAATTATTAGGAGTGAATGAAGAAAGTCTTTCAGGAATATGAAATGCCCAGGAAATAAAAATTGGGGAATTGCAAGGGGAAGGAACAGGTTGTGCCTAGGAATATTTGAATTGGACAGGATTGTATTTGTTAATCCCAGGGTCTGGGAATTCAGCTACCACTTAAGCTAGTAGCCCTCAGTCTCCAGAGATTTAGCTAGTGGCAAAGTCACCAACTGCCATTTCCTATATTTGATTCAGAGGAGGTAGGTCATTACCATATCATAGAGGGCTCTCAGGAAATTGATCTCATCAGTGAGGCCATCCACTTTGGTTTCCAGTTCCACCTTGTTCATGTAGGCACCATCAACATCCTAGAAAAACCAGACCAAATTTTCCATCCAAACTTCAATGAGCCACACCTGTACCCAAAACGTAACTTCAGGCTATAGGCATGAATCAACCCACACCTACCTTCTTCAGTATCACAAATTCATTTTCGACTGTAGTGCGCTTGTTGATTTCCTCTTCATACCTAATGGAAAAGGGAACAGGATCAATTGAAAGGGGATCTGGGATAGTTAACTTTGAGGGGCACAATTACCCTTGTGACTAAGCCAAGCACACATTGGTCTGCATATGTGTGACTCAACTCTGCTGTTGCAGGATGTCTATTTCTTATTTCTTCTTTCCTACAGGCTAAGAACCTCCACTTGGGGGGAGAGAAGGAGAGAGTGTAGGATGATGGCACCAGCTATGAAGGGATGAGCTCTTTGACAGAAAGAGAGGAAATAGTCATGGCCTGAGCCTCTGGGTACTGGAAAGTGTGAGAATCTGTCTTCTTGGGAAGAATTATCCTGTTTTCCACTGCCCTGTCAGTCCGTCTGTTACTAATCCAATTATTCTAAGATTCTCTATAGAATCTATAGAATCAATACAATCAATTCTCTATCTTTTCTCCAATCCAGGAAGCCATATATAGTGATGCATCTGGTTCTTTATACAGAAATCATTCAGAACATCAAAGCCCTGAGGCTATCAAATGCTCATTCATAGGATCCTAAGATCATAAATATAGAGCTGGGAAAGACCTAGAGAAGGTCATTTAGTCCAACTCTCATTTTATACAGGAGATAACTGAGGCACCAGGAAGGCAGGTAATCTATCTAAGGTTATGTTGTAGTGATGGGTGAGATTGGAACCCAAGCTATAAGACTCCAAATTCAGACCTTCTTCAACTAAATTATACTGACTCCCTTGAGCAGGAATAAAAGGAATTGACTTGAATCAAGGTGAATCCTATCCCATTTGATTCTATTTGATTAAATTCAATTCAAGCACAACCAGGAGTACAGCTGTGGGAAGGTCTAAAGAAGAGCCTTGACAATAATTTTTTTGCATCTACTTCCTTTGCTCGCCATCATTCTCCCTCTCTCTATATATAGGGGAAATTTTTACTATGTAAAAAATGGAAATGAAAGTATTTAAGGAGCAAGGACAATATAGCATGCCTGTATGCTAAAAGGGTGTAATCAGTGCCATAGATAAAATGTCAGAGTAAAGTTAAGTCCTAAACTGGTGTGTTTTGTTTGTTTTTTCATATTGAGCAAGGATTTTTTAATCACCAGATAGTACTGAGAGGGCATTATCTCCCATCTCCAGGGGTAGAAAGCTTAGTAGTAGGAATTGGGGGCAGGGATAGGATGGGGAAGGAGACACCAAGTGTGTATTTGTCCTTCGTTGCCAAAGAAGACCATGCCACCAGAGAAATGATGACATGACTTGCATTTGACTTTGTTTTGAGTGAGGGAGGTTTGTGCAGGTCATCAGCCTCACCTTTCCTCCAGAGTCATCTGAATCCAGTGACCAGATATTCATCAGGATAACTGGAGATGACCCAGGATGGGGCAATTAGGGTTAAGTGACATGCCCAAGATCACACAGGAAGTGAGTGTCAATTGTCTGGGGTGAGATTTGAACTCAGATCCTCCTGACTCCTGCACTGGTGTTCTATCCACTAATCCACAGGAGGACACAGAAACAAAGGCTTTCTTGTCATAGGTTCAAGTGGGGCAAACACATTGTAATGCTCTGTATAGTGCCCAGTGCTCTGTATAAGTACCCAGCCTAAAACACATGCACATAATATACATCACAGCTCTGTCAAAGGCTAGATTCTCATTTATTGAATGTTGGAGGAGGGGACTTAAGAACATGAACACAAAAGTAGAGGTGCTTTCCAATTCGGAGAGGCTATGGCTTAGCGGTTTTATGGCAACAGTATGTAACTCCTGTTGTGGGGAAAGTGGGGCAGGGGTAGGGGAAATTAGACTGTAAAAACTAAAATCATTCAGAAACTGCTAGATGTGACTAGGTATTTTTCAGAATGTTGTGTTCTGAAGTAGAATACTGAAAAGACAGGATAGAGAAAGCTAAGGGCTGTGGATTCCCTTATTTGCCAACACCTTTAAACCACATATAATAGAAATTCAAGGCCTGTAATTTGTCTCAAGACAAGGCTCTTTTCCCCACCCAAATATAACCCCATTCCCCAGCCCAGGTCCACAGATTGCTAAAATTATAATGTCAGGTAGGGAGATAGCCTTCTCCACTCTACTTCCTTCTGCTTATCTCCATTTCCCCACTCCCTACCAGTAACTAGACCTTCAGTTTCTAGAATGTAGAAACCATAGTGCTTTCAACGTACTCAGAAGAAATCCCTAAACATAATTCTCTCTCGGTCTTTCTCTGAGTGTCTGCCTCTCTCTGTCCCCTTTACTCCCCCCCTTCCTCTCCCTACCTTTCCATCATGAACTTCATTTGATTGTAGAAAGACAAGACAATTCCTTCCCCCCTCACACATACCCCGTGGACTCCTCCCACTCACTTGTTCTTAAAATCCTCCACTGTATCCTGCATGTTCCTCAGCTCAGAATCCAGGCGGCCCCTCTCGTTCAGAATACTTTCCAACTGCCTGCGGAGATTGCTGATGTAGCTTTCAAAGAGTGGCTCTAAATTCTGTTTCACGGTCTTGTGACCTTGTTCCTGGAGCAGTGTCCATTTTGTATCCAACACCTTATTCTGCTGCTCAAGGAATCGCACCTGGAAATCAGAAGAAGAAACAATTTCAAGAGGAATATCTAATATTCATTTTATTTCATGGAATATCTCAGGGTGGCTGCTTTCAAGTCATCTTCTTATCTACCATTTCTCCCTCATTCATTCTCTGTCTCTGTCTTTGTGTCTGTGTCTGTGTCTCTGTGTCTTTCTCTCTGTCTCTCTGTGTATGTCTCTGTCTCACCCTCACACAATACAAAGCAATTGTACTCACTATCTCGCTTAGGCGGGTATATTCTCTCTCTCTTTCTCTTTCTCTTTCTCTCTCTCTCTCTCTCTCTCTCTCTCTCTCTCTCTCTCTCTCACACACACACACACACACACACACACACACACACACACACACACACACCCTTTTTTCCTCCCTGCCCCTCATCCCCTAGACAAAACCTAGAGGGAGGACTAGAAATACTCCTTGTTTTCAAGGGCTTCAGTATAATAAGGACGCAAGGAGAGGCACAAATTAGAGACATACAGAAAACAAAGTGAAGAGCAGTAGGCCTGAACTCTAGACATCTCTGCAAAAGGAAGAGTAAATAGATTGACACTGCCTGCAGAATAACCTGCATTCACTTTCATGTGGCCTGCCCAACATTTAAAGTTTTGTCCACAATTTCTCCCCATAATATAGATAAGTATCCAACACATATAAAGTCTGCTGCATGGCTCTGGGAGGAGCAGATTGAGAAGCTTGGGAGACTGTTTCGTTTGTAAGGCTCCTAATCTAGCAGGAGAGGTAGACCACACAGATGGACAGATGGAAGGATGGGCAGATGGGAGGGTGGACAGAAGAGCAGAAATGAAGATTTAAGTACACTCTGTACATGTTTGGCTAAGAAACGAAATCTCCTGCCTACCCCTTCTTGCTCTGGCATTTAGCCCAGATCACGGCAGGTTCGTAAGTACTTTGTGTCTCACCTTGTCGATGAAGGAGGCAAACTTGTTATTGAGGGTCTTGATCTGCTCCCTTTCTTCACTCTTCACCCTCTGGATGGTGGGGTCAATTTGGAGGTTGAGGGGAGCTAGAAGACTCTGGTTGACAGTGACCTCTTGGATGCCACCGGGGGGGCAGACAGGAAACCCAGGTCCCCCATAACCTCCACCAAAGCCAGCTCCACCACCAAAGCCAGCTCCACCGCCAAAGCCACCACCAGCCCCACCACCAAAACCAAATCCGCTACCTGCTCCTCCACCAAAGCCACCACCAGCTCCTCCACCAAAGCCATATCCGCTTCCTACTCTTCCTGAGTAGCCAGTCCTGAAGCCAGCACCACCTCCCATGGAGATCCTCTTGGACATTCCAACGTTGTAAAGGCTCCTGCTGCCAAAGCCAGCTCCCCCTCCAGCACCACCAATACTGATGCGACCATAGCCACCACCACCACCACCTCCAGCCCGGGATACAGAGACAGAGCTGAAGCTGGTTCGGTTAACAGAGGGGGTGACCGCTGAAGAGGCACTAAAGCCACGGCGGCCCCCACTCTGGAACGATACGCTTGATTGCCGAGACATGGCTACTTGGGGAGCAGAAGAGCAAGTATTGGAGTAGCTTTCAAATGAAAAGAACAGGAAAAGGTAAGGAGGAAGACAGAGGCTCTGTTATGCAGCGACTCAAATGTTCCCCCTCCTCTTTATATCCTTCTAAGGCCTGGGCTGGGCTGAAGAATCTCTTGCAGATCTGAATGATTAAGTGGGTTGGGCATGCCTGGGGGGCAGCTGTGAGCTCACCCCTCTCACACCTGCATAGTAGTAGAGGATACAAAAGACTCCTTCCTGGCAGACTTGGCTCATTTAGAAACAACCCTGCCTTGCAGGGCCCGTATGTCAGTGACTCCTTGACAGGCTTGCCAAGCCCTCCTTTCCCCATCAGAGGCTGGGAGGAGGTTAAAGAAGATAATGCCAGGGGGCAAATGGACATTCTTCCAATTTTGAAGGGAAGCAGACACTTATAGAAGAGAGGTTACCCTTTCCAATTTGCTCTGTATAGTGGCCTGGCATCATGAGTATTGGTTTGGGGCAGAGTTATTCAGTCCTGAGGGGTGATGTGAACTTTTTCACTAGGAATGGAAGCAAGTATTCAGTAATATGTGTAATAACTCACTCTCAGCATTTTCCTGAGGGAAGGGGCAGTAGGGACCGGAGACCTTGCAAAGTAGCCTGCATCACATCTTTTTACCCACCTTAAGGTAAATTTCTTTATCCTAAGGTAGAAGGACTTAGAGTACTAGAAAGATTGCATGATATCCATCTGGGTTCAGATTCCATCTCTCCACTACTTGTAGTATGTGTAGTAAATCACAGTACTTCTCTGGACTTCAGGTTCCACATTTATAAAATAATAGGGAATGAGAAAGGAGATTTTTTAAAGTCCTTTCAAACTATAGACACTATAAGTTCTCCTAAGCGAGCTGTAATAAATGCAACGAAGGGGTTCAAGCTATCAGTATCTCACTCTTAATTTTCTTCTTCCAGCTCCAGAAAAGTACTTGGAGTCCCATTCACCCAAAGACTCCCTGAGTGCATGCCCTCATTCATTGTCCATCCTACCTTGATTCATTTCTCCCCAAAACAACCTATTCCATGGCTTTTGTCCACTATTCCTGCTTAACCAGGACTGTATGGAGATGGCTCCTATCTCCCCATCCCACTTACAAACACCTATGAGGCACTAGGAACCAGTCATACATCTAGTTCTTTTCCCTGTGGGGGGGCTCTTTTGCCCCCCTTTCCCCTCAGGTGTGTTCTAACAAGCCTCATTCCACAAAAGGAGTAAATGAATCATCATATCTGTTGATACAGGCTGAAGGCTGCCGCAAACACATACCTGCAGGAGCTTTTCTAATCTCGCCAAAGACATGTTGAGAATCTGCCGACCTGTTATAACGGCATGCTGCATTGTTCTGCATGGCAGCAACCAACTATGCTGCCTTCAAAACCAATCCAAGTGAAAGGAACAATATTCCTACCAAAGGAATGGATCAAGTTTGGGGGAATCACGGACTACACGTAGAATATCAGTTCATCAAGGCAAGGGACTGTTTGTTCCTTATGCTACTGCATTCTCAGCGCACAGCACATTCTATGTACCTTACCCAAGAGGATAAAGGATAAAGAAAGAGGACAATTCAAGGGGTTTTTAAAAAAATTGTGCTCACCTATCCTGCCTCCTCTTTTTTTGATTTACCTTTCCCCCTGTGGTGCCATATCCTCTGGCTCTTCCCACTGTCCCTGCCCACCCTACCCCACCCCAACCCCCCCTCCAGAGAGAATCTGATCTTGCTGATGTAGCCAGTGTGACTCTGGTCACTGGTGAAGTGTCGGGGAGATCACAGGAGTTAGACTTGTGTTGGGGATGGAGGGCATGTGCAGCAAAGAGGCTTTAGGATTTAGGCGTTAGGGCAGGAGAAGGGGGCATAAATAACTGGGATGTGGGTATTCCAAAATGGAGTCCCTTGGGAGAAGTAGGAATACAGTTCAGTACCAGGCTTCAGCATTCCTAAGCAACCAGCCACAGAGAAGTCAAACCCCTGTGGAATGATTCAACAGTCGGTTGAAAGTTGGCCTTGGTAGCTCTCTCTGCCCCTTACTCAAGATCTGTGGTGAGAAAGGAGCTGACAGAGTAAGTCATAGAGACAGACAGAGCTGCAGTTACAAGTCTTAAGTCATAAGGTTCAAGCCACCTCCCTGGAGAGCTGCTGAATTTCCCAGGTGAGGGGTGTGCTGAGTATGCTTTTTTTCGTGACTCTAAGAAGTAGATTCTGGGCTGTTTGCTAAAGGTTGTGGCTTCAGGACCTGAGGCAGGGTGGGGAAGAAAGACCCCACCACTACCACCGCCACAATCCCTTCTTCAAGCAAGATCTTTCTCAAGAGGTTAGCCCAGAAGCATCCAAGTCAGGGTGACTTGATGCCCCTCCGAAAAAATACAGACCATGAAGTTCTCCCTCTGTCACAGAATTCCATGCATGTTCACTGTTGCCTTCTGGGGGAGTCCCACCCCATCTGGAACACTAGGACATTCTCTTCTCCACATTCTCCTCCCTGCTGGGTTATTCAAAAGCACAGGAGGTGCTAAAAAAGGAATGTACCCTGGCCTGCTTGGGAATCACAAGAGTTTGCCAAGATCTCGCTCCAGGTGCCACCACCAGAGTCTGAGTGAGTTGGGGGTAAACTGCCTGATATTGCTTGGTGCCTTGCTCTAAGGGAAGAAGGCAGCTGCTTTTCTGACCTCAGAATTGGAAGATCAGAAGCAAGCCAGAATTCCAGAGAAAGTGCAGGGCAACATGACCAGGACCAATAATACAGATCTTCCCATACCCCCTGGAGAGTTCCCACCAGTGCCTGGCAGTTAGCTCAGGGAAATTGGGATTTCAAGGAATCTTGATCCAATGACCTTTGAGACAAGGGAACTGAGTTCCAGAGAGGTGGCAAGTGTCACCCAAAGGTAACACAAGTAATAAGCCGAAGTACTTAGAAGTGAGCTGAGGTTGAACTCCAAATCCTATGCTCTTTTTTACTGCCATGTGTTATCTACCACACTCCATTTGCTGCCACTATCCATAAGCCTGTATCCAGTGTCTATACTGAGTACCATACAATTCAAAAGGCATTTTAAAGTTAATGTGCTTGCTATGTAACCAGTTTCTGGGCTAAGAGCTAGGGATACAAAGAAATGCAAAAACAGTCCTTGACCTCAAAAAGCTGACAATTTAATGAGGGAGACAACATGAAAGCAACTAGGTTCATATAAGACTGATAATAATGATTACATTTATAACTTATAAAGCACTTATCATGCGCCAGGTATTTCGCTAAGCATTTTACTACAGGATAACTTGGAGATAATCTTAGATGGGGGAGCAACTAGGTGGCACAGTGGCTAGAGCACTGGACCTGGAGCCAGGAAGACTGTTCTTCATGAGTTCAAATCCAGCCTCAGACACTTAGCTGTGTGACCCTGAGCAAGTCACTTTACATTATTTGCTTCTATTCCTCATCTGTAAAATGGGCTGGAGAAGGAAAAAGCAAACCACTCCAGTATCTTTGACCAAAATGGGTTCACAGAGAGTCAGACATGTCTCAAATGACCAAACAACCATCTCCTTCTGCAGGAAGTGGAATTTTAGCTTGGAGGAGAGCGCCAAAGAAGTCAGAAGGTAGGAATGAAGAGACAGAACATTCCAGGCCTGTGGGATAGCTGGACAGTACAATGCATTGAATACACGAGAAATGGGATGTCTTGTTCAAAGAAGAGCAAGGAGGCCAGTGTCACTGGGCTGAAAAATACCTTCTATATTCAATGCGCCATGCTCAGAACTAGGAATGCAAAATGAGAAAAGAATAGCCATTCATGTCTTCAAAGGAACCATTCCCCGTGTTCTTAAATTCAAGTCACTGATATAACAGTGCTGGAATGGAAATCCATGGTTTGTATGCTTACTAGCTATGTGACCTCAGGCACTTCCCATAACCCTCAGGAACCTCATTTTCTTATCTGTAAAGTCCCGAGCTTGGTCCTTGTGAAGAAAGCTCTTTACTCTAGAACTCTTGAAGAGATAAAGAAATTCAAGCTAGTGTCGTACTGCTGGGGACATGGGCAGACACGTATAGGACACTGAGACGGATAAGCTTGGCACCACGTATGTTCCAGTTGAAACATTCTGTGATGATTCTCTAAGACTTTGCTGACTAACAGTCAGCCCTGCTCCACCCAAAACCTTCCAATCCCCCAGGATGGATAGCTAGAGAGATCTGGGTTGCATCTCCTGGTTCTCTCTGGGCTTGGCTTTGTGTTCATATCCATTGTATCTTCTTTGTGCTTCTTTCCCTCTCATAAAGCCAGGAGTTCCTTGGTATATAATGCTTCTTGCTGCCTCTCAATCTCTGTGCCCCACCCCCTTCCCCAACCTCCTGCATCTAGGGCAGATCCCTGAACAGAGGGGAACCCATTCAGTAAAATAGCAAAAAAAAAAAAAAAAAAAAAAAAGGTTGGATCGACTTTTTCTTTCCACCAATGGTCAAACCTCAATTGATCCTTACCCCTAGGAATCCTATCAGAAGAGGTCAGCGTTCCCCTCCACTCTAAATCTGACTCTGTTGTTTTTGAAAAGTTTCTATTCCATTGGAACTTCAGCTATAAACTGAATTTGGGTTGGTGAGTCAGATTATTCATTGGAATAGTGGCTGGGTGCCCGAGCCAAAGGCAGCAGGATGGGGAGGGGCTGGTACCAGCCACTTGCCAGTCACAGACAACTGGTAACAAAGCTCTAGCCTCAGGGGTGAATGCGAGTGAATATTTTTCTCTGGCTCCACCTAAAACTGGGGGCTCCCCCACCCCAGACCCAAGTCTCAAGTTTGAACTTAGCAAGAATCCCAAGAGCTCTCAAGCCTTTATATGAGTGAGAATAGGTTGGGGAATGTCAAGAGAAGTAGGAGGAAGTATGTACAAAGCATGGAAAGAACCCCTGAACTTGGGAGTCACAAAAACTGAGTTCAAGTTTTGGCTCACTATTAACTAGCTTTGGAACCTTAGGCAAGTCATTTCCTCTTCAAGACTTGGTTTTTCTCATCTGTAAAATGAGGGGGGTCTCTTCTGGTTCTAATATTTTGTCATATTGTCTATTTCCTGCAAATTGAAAGCCCTACAATGTGGTTCTAAAAAAATCACCTAATCTCAGTGAGTTCTAGCAACATGAAGGAGATATGCTTTGAGATCACACAAAGAAAAATGGTGGCATGAGTGTGATAAAAAGGGAGACCTCAAGATCTTAGGATTGGATAGGAATAATTGCAATAAAAATAAAAGGGGCAACATTTGGGGCTTAGCCTAGACAGATAGCTAGACTATGGGAAAAACTTGCTGCTGGGATTGTTAGATCACTAGGAGAAAGACTCTCATATCCTTTGGTTTGTTCTGAGAAGAAGAAGGAGGAGGAGGAGGATGAAATTGTTTCCTATTAGACCAGTCCTGGTCCTGATTTGCCCCAGTTTGCTGTGTTACCACATGAGAAGAATTGCTTAGCTTCTCTGGGTTCTGTTTCCCTGGAAAGTGTAATGCCTGGAGTCACAAGAGGGATGTGGCAAAACACACAAATCCACCAAGGAAATAGGCCTCTGAATTCTCTTGAGGGGTCACTAAGAGCCAGAAGACTTAAATGTCATTGAGGGGATGGGTGGAGCAGAGAGGAAAGGACAGAGGAAAGTGCTTGTAAGGGAATCAGGAGCCACCTTAACTCTTATTACTTAGACATAGTCTTTGATGGGAGCTACCTGGGTGAGGACTTAAAATTGAGTGCTATGCCTTTCTTCCAACAGGCCCCCACAAGTTTGAGGAATGTTCTTCCCTCATTTGGAAGGGTATTGTGCCAATGGTGTACTAAGCCTTCAGAAACCCCCTTTCCAGCTTTGGCTTATGAAAGCTATGGCCTGAAAACCAAGAAGAGTGAATTGGTCCCAGAGGGAAAACAGCATAATGAAGTCATTTCTCAGTTTTCTGCACTATTAGAAAAGAACAGCCCCATAAATAATCCCGTCAGTAAATTAGAAAAAAAACTTAATTATATTTGAAATTTGTTTTGTCTTTAAAAAGGAATTTGAGTGTGCTTGACTCTCAGGGAATTGACAACCCTTAACACCAAGTAATGAAATCTCCTCATGAGAATACAGTTCTAGAGGATACAGAAAGCTGTCTCTGATCCTATCAAGTGATTCTTTCCTCTTACCCCACCATTCTCTGTGTTAGAGATGGACAGCATCACCCTCCAGACTGATGAGACACACCAGCCTGAGTAAAATTTCTCTCTTTCTCTAAGCTTTTGTCTGTATAGCTCAAAATTCCCCTATATGATAAATCATGATGTACAATATTCCCTCACAAGAGCTATGCATTTTGTTTGTAATGTATTTGCCTTCCACTTCTTTCCAGCCTCCAAGTTAAGTCCACAGAGGGGATTCATTTAACAGACAGATAGAAATTAGAGTTGAGGTTTGTGGATAGGAGAAAGAATACACACACACAGAGAATTGAGTACCTAGTTTGATAGGGAAGGATTGGGGTGGGGGAGGAGAAGTCCACTTGTCTGTAGCTCCCCCATACCCACCCTATCCAGGGATCTCCTGTCCCCTAAAATTAGCAGCTATGGAGATGAGCTATAAAAAGATTGCTCGAAGGAGGGACTCTCTAGTAATGGGCACACTAGATCAAGCTTCCCAAAATAAAGAGGAGAAATATATTTATTATGCTGAGTTCCCAAACCTTGCAAGCAATGGATGGAGGTCTAGGAGCAAAAAGAGGAGAGATGTAGATGTGTACTTTATTTTTTATTAGTACTCGATCCAAACATGAGTCGTATTCTGATATTCCCAGAAGAAACCCAAAGTAGGGGCACCAGTTAAAGTGAATGATTCCCAACCTCCACCCCACATCTCCATTGAGTCAAACCTGGTCTGTGTAAGCCCAGAGCTGGAATTCTGCGCCATGGTTTACATCTGTTATTATTTATAATAACAAATAATTATTGACAATAATTCATAATGAATGCTGCATTTAAATTTGACTTTATACTCTTCAAAATCCTTTTACATGTATGATCTCAGTAGCTATTATAGTTTTTTCTACTTCAAGTCACCTTATATTTACTTTTAAACTTGTAGATTGCAATCTTATCTAAACAGAATTTATATTCCTTAAATTAAGGGACTAGCTGCTATTTGTTGTTTGACTTTTTTTTGGTTTTTTTATTTTTTTTTTTGGTCTTAGTATGTGTCTAGCCTACTACCCCATACATCATAATAACGTGGGATTGTAAATGTCTCTAGAATTAAATTGAATTGGATTGAACAGTGATTATCTCACCAGATGGCTTAAGTAAAGTGAGCAGATGAAGTTGTCATTGGAAAGTGATGAACTTTACCGTAGAAAGACTCAAATGTGAATCAGTGGCAATGTTGAAATAGAACTTTCATCTTCTCCCCAAGGAATATCATTGATTTATCAAGGAATTTACTGCAGTTTCCTACCCCACTCGTGCCTCCCAATCCGCTAGACTCTGATTGCTCCCACAAGACCTTTTACCTCTTTGTCCCCCCCATTTGCCCACTGCTTGCTCCCTTCTCCAGGGTGTGTTGTTTTTGAGATTAGTGAACATCATCAAAGCTGAATGTTGCTCCTTGGATGGACTAGAAGATGAAGGTGGGGAGTGTTTGTGGTGTGCTGTTTATTTCTGTCAGGAAGAGGGTCAGTTTAGGACCTTTGAAGTAGACCCCCTGTTGGGGTGACCTAAAGAAACAGGAACTTAGCCATAGTTGTGCCTCAGGATTAGTGGAACCTTTGTGCTTATGGAAGAATGCCAATTCATTCCCACTTGTTAGTGTGTTTACTTGTATTCGGGGCATGTTTCTTATTCTGCTTCCATTTCTCTCCCTTCCTTCCCTGTTCCCCATCAAATACCCCCATGAGGCAGGCAAGGATTGCCTGTCTTCTTCTAGGGCCTAGGCAAGACTTTGACATAGCTGGCTAGAAAAAGAATGCAGATGTTGAAAGCAAGATGTGGGGTGAAGGCTTGGGATAGGGGGAAATGATTTGGCTACAGCAAAAACTTGATCCCAACAAAAACCTGTGATCCTGGGCAAATCATTCAACTTCTGTTTGCCTCAGTTTCATCTGTAAAATGGGGGTAATAGTAACACATCTCCCCGGGTTCTCTTAAGAATAAAGTGAGATAATATTTGTAAATTACTTTGCAAACCTAAAGCACTATTTAAATGTCTGCTATCATTTTTATTGGTTGTTGGTGTGATTTTCCTTCCTGTACTGGTCCTTCCAACTCCCTGCCTACATCAAAACTCCCACTGAGGACTTCTCCAATTCTGTAGTAACCTCCTCTCCAACTGGAGCTGCCCATGGCTGTGGAAAAGAATGAAAATCATTGGGAATGCCTTTTCCACTCCCAGTTATCTTATTCAGGGCTGTCTGAACCCTCAGCCTGATCCTATTCCACCCTGGCTCAGAAATTCACAAGGTTCCTGGTTGCCCCTTGAATATACACTCAATAAACCTTCATATCTCTTCTCCTTCTTCTGTTTCACTTTCCTCCCACCCAGTTATTTGCTGGCCCAGAGTTCCCACTGTAGAAATTTGCTCCAAAATCAGCCATTTGTCTCCTATCCTGAGCTCCTCCCTTTTACATAGCCTCCTCTTATCCCTTCTCCCAAACTATTGTGCACATGACACAGCTTAGGGTTAGATAGAAGTCTACTCTCCAACACCATCATCTCTCCCTAGGATACCCTCCTCAAGCTATGTCTCACTCTCTTCAGTAGCCAAAACCTTCACATAGGCTACTGTACCTTCTACCCTTGCCTTTCCTCAGTCCTTCCTCTTCTCTTTTACCCCACTCTATTTCTTAGGAATTTAAGATTCTTTATCTAAGAATTCTTCTTTGAAAAATAAGTTTTAAATGTTCTTCCTCTCCCTCCCCCCTCCTTCCCCAAGACAGCATGCAATCTTATATGGGCTCCACACATACATTCTTATTAAATACATTTTCACATTAGTCATTTTCACATTAATTTTTTTAAAAACTTTGAGTTCCAAATTTTCTTCCTCCTTCCCTCACCCCCCCCTCCCTGAGACAGTAAGCAATTTGATACAGGTTATACATGTGCAATCATGCAAAACATATTTCCACATTAGTCATTCTGTGAAAGAAGACAGAGACTCAAAGGGAAAAAAAATGGAAAAATAGTGAAAAATAGCATACTCAGGAAGTCTTTTTTACTCAACCTCACCCCTCCTCTTCTCCTTCTCTTCTCCCGTACATGGATATCTAGAACTCTGCCCAGTCAATTAGCAAGCATTTATTAATTATTTACTGTGGTAATGACCACATGAACTGTGGTAGTCAATGGGGATACAAATACAAAAAAAGAAACAAAATCTACTCACAAGGAGTCTGTATCCAATGGGGAGATAATGACAAATATGAGTGTGTGTAAACATATCTATATATATTTAAATATGTACATACACATTTATACATATAATAAATAAATATAATAAAAATAAGTACAGAGTAGTTAAATACAAGCTGTTTGGAAGGGAAGGCACTAGTATTTGAGAGAATCAGGATTCTCTGAGACAGAGCAAGGGATGTAATTCGCTGCAGTTCTTTATGGAACTACCAAAGTAGAAGCACAGAGGTCAGTGGCTGGATTGTAGATTGAGGAAAGGGGAATGACATTCAGTGATTCCAGAAAGATAGGTGGGGGGCAGTTTGTGAAAGGCTTTATAAAAAATTTTTCTTTGGCCTAGAGGTCGCAGAAAACACTTCTGTCTTTGTCTCTTTCAGTGTCTCTTTCTGGGGCATTTGTCCTTCCTCTGCTAAATTAGGATCCCTATCTCCTCCTTTCACTGAATTTTACTTCCTTTCACCCCCTAAGCCCTTTCTCCAGGACTGGGTTCAGAGAATAGAGTGGGTGTGGTTTGAATTTTTACAGGGTAGATGGTTACTAGAACAGAAAACTCCAAGTTTACTCATTCATCATTATTATGAAGCCAGATGATCCCTAGTGTGATTCTTTCTTCAGCCAACCCAAAGGAGCCACAAAAACACTGGGCCCTAGATTCACTGAACATGTCAGAAGTTATTAGCTCCTGTAAGGATGGGGCAAGTCTCATTATGTATAGAGGCAGAGAGAACATTACCTCCCCTGAACACAAAAGAAGAAACAGAGCCAAGACTTCAACCCAGACCATCTCACCAGTAGGATGGGCAAGTCTCCAGAAGGTCAGGACCACAGATAGAGATTGGACTTTACAAGGTCCAGGAAAGAGGTTCAGAGGACTTCTCAGTTTCATAAAGACTGGGACAAAGTTCTATCTCCCTCGGTGCCTAATATAGTGATCTGAATACAATAGGTACTTAATAAATGTTTGTTCAAAAGGTAGCATAAAACTAGAAGGAACTTTAGACATCAACTAGCCCAACCCTTTCATTTTACAGAGGGGAAAATGAGGATAATGACTTGTCCAAAGTCACACACAGTAAATGGTAGAATTCATTTGAATTAATAACTTCCTATGTTTTTGGCCAAAAGGGAGAATGGAATTTAGTCATTGATTATTGGTCGTCTCTTCCCACCTTTCCCTCAGGAAAGACTAAGATTTCAACAGAACCGCTAGAACATTGCTTTCTCCAGGTAGTGTCATTCTGAAACAGTGAGATATTTTCTTGAAGTGTATACTTTAAACAATTCTCATCTATTTGTTCACAACCTCCGTTATCTATAGGCTTTTCATAACGGTAACCTGTCCTCCTCATCTCACCTGCTTATGCAGGAGTCTGAGACCAGCACATTCAGACAGCTCCCATGCAATGGAAAGACCCAAGGAAGTTGTTCTTTAGTTTTAGTGCTGAAATTAGGGAAAGAACTTTGAAGAACATTGAGTTCCACCCTTTCATTTTGCAAATGAAGAAATAGAGGTACAAGGAAGTTAAATAACTTGCCTGAAATCACAGTTAGTAAATAGCAGGGCCAATACTTGAGCCCAGATTCTCTGAGAGTGATGAAGTAGCCTATGCTCAAGCCCCAGATGGAGCAGTATCATAAGGATTGTAAGAAGCCATGTCACTCAAATAGAATGATTCCATTTCATTCATATCTATCACTCAATTTCTCTTTTGGCCCACTGCCTGATTTTCTTCAGCCTTCCTTATAAGCTTTGGTGGACTCCACCCAATGAAAGTATTCTTGTGCTTTGGAGCTCAGACCAGGAGCATTCCCAAGTGAACAAAAGTTTCTATTCATGATCCCTCTGCCCTTGATCCCAATGCGAGGGACTGGGATATCCAACAGGTTTTTGAGCTGGCCCTGTGGGACTACCCCTCCACCTAAATGTTCTTTAATCCTTCCAAAGCTTCAGAGAGGAGCTGTTATCAAAGTCCAGGGCCAGCCAGACACTCAGAAGCTCCTGATAACTATGGAATCTGTGGGTGGGTAAAGCCTGACATGGCCTTTTGCAGGGTCTCCTATAGTTCATCCAGCTTGGCCAGAGAGTTTTTGAGGGCTCACTCTCCAGCAGCCCATAGGTTGGCACACTGCCCTCTAAAGAGAACAATAACACATTATGGTCTTGGAGACCTCAGACTTATATAGACCCATTGTTCTGAGTCTGGGAAATCATCTATCACATCTCCTGGGAACTCTGGTTATCCTCAAACCCCTTCTCACTCCACCTCCCCTCCAGTCAAGAATGTGCCCCGGGTTCCCTACGCAATTCAATTAAGTTCAATAAATATGTACAAAGCACCCACTTTGTCTGTTACCATACCCTGCACTGGGGAGCACAAAGGCAGATGAGCTATGGAGCCTGCTTTTAAAGAACTTGTAATCAGCTTAGGAGTCCTGCCTAACAACAGTATTACAAACTGTCATTTCTATAGTGCTTTGAGGTTGGCAAAACACTCGATTGACATCATCTCATCTGATCCTCACAACTCCCCTCTATTGCCACCATTTTGGAGATGAGGGAGCTGAGACTGAGAAAGGTTCTGTGGTTTGTCCCAGGTCATACTGTTGGTAAGTGCCAGAGATGGGTTTCAAACCCAGATCTAGATTCCTGACTCTATGTGTACAAATAATTAGATGAACTATAATGTAAAAATAGGGGTATGTGGGATATTCAGGGAAGACTATCACCTCCACCTGTGAGGGTTTACTGAATGCTTTTCAGGGCTGCTCATCCATCTTGGGGTCCACCTTTACCCTACTTCATTTGTGGCTCCAAGAAGGTTTGGTATACCAAGAAAATATAGCAGCCACACCTCAGTAAACCATCTCAGCAGACGGGCTAAACCAGGTGGAGGGTAACTGACAGACCTTAGACTCATTGGTAAGTTATGGGGGGGAGGTGTCTACCCCAAACATGTGAAGACTTCACCCAGCAGAAAGAGTGGACAAGAACAATTTGTTCCAATGGACATGAAGATAGCTGAAGCAGTGCTGTGGAGCACTTAGAACTTGGTCAGACATCAAAGACGTCAATGTCATCTACTGCATCCCAGACCATCACTAGTCATCCTGACATCTTGCCACTGGATGTCAATGACTCTAGAAGAGAGAATGAGGCTGATGATTTTGTGCAATGCTGCCTCATTAAATCCAATTCACATGTGAGACAAGGCATCATCCCATGATGTCCTTGGTCCTCTTTGAAATGAAGCACAAACAGCAGACTATAATAGATACCAAAGGAGAGATCCAGAAAAAGTACACTAGGGAAACTGAGGGAAGAAAAGATCATTTTCACTTTCCTACCATGTGATGCTGTTGATTCCTACAGTGCTATTTCCAAGTAGAATTGTCCCCCAAATACTAAAGCAAGGGAACAGTAACTGCCTTTTCTTTTGCACAGTGCACACTTATGGGGAGGTGTGGGGAAGCTTCTAGGGAGATTCCACCCTGTGATCAGAACTGAACTGGCATGGAGGAGGGTATCCTAACTCTAACAGTATCATCCTTGTACTCAATACATCTTAATAATAGTACATAGTACTATGCTATACTATATTAAGATGTGCAATGGTACATCTTAATAATCATACATTTCTGTAACATTTAAGATTTGGGAAGCATATTTTTGTCACAACCCCTTGAGATAGATAGGGCAAGGATTGTTACTCACATTTTTGCAGATATGGAAACTAAGATTTGGAGAATTGAAGTGACCTATGGCTATGCCATTATCAGAGTCAAGACTCAGATCTGAGTATGTCTCCCATCTCCTTATCAGATGGGGAGCTCAGGCAGAGACCAGTTCTCTGACTCCTTCTGGATTCCTTCTCTTACTCTCATTTCATTCTGTCACCAGCAAAAGTATATTCCACATAATCAAGGCCTTAAGAGAACTACCAGAGACCTTAGAAGTTATTTAGTACAAATTCCTCACTTTATAAATAAGGAAATTTAATCCCAAAAAGTTGTTTTTTGCCCAAGGTCAATACCAGCAGTTAAGTGCTAGAGACGGGATGTGAAATCTGGTCCTGGATGGGAAGCTACCATCTCACACAACTGATAGATTTTGGGGGCTGATGAAGCAAAGAGCCAGAGAGAGTGTTCAATCTGGGATTCCTAAGGACCTATGAAGAAAGTATGGAGTTGAGGCTTCTACTTGGGCAACATTTGGAGTAAAATGGGAGATGTTATCACTGGCCTTATACAAGACTCTCAAGAAGTTAATTTCATCCCTCAGTGAGGTCACCTGGGCTTGTTCATGTACGTAGCAGCTCCCTATGAAAAAAGAATGTGTCAGAGAAGAGACTCTGGGTAGGAGATAATGTGAAGCTCCTTCCTCTACCCCCTATCCCTTTCCCTCCAAAATCTCCTTCTTAAAAAATGGCCAAAGTCACCAAGCTAATAAATGGCAAATTCAGAGCTCAAACCTAAGTCCTCTGACTCCAAATACAGTGCTTTTCCCAGTATACCACACTTCCTTCATTCTGACCCTCTTCCCATCACTAATCCTTTTCCTGAATGCCAGTTTCAAACAAAATAAGGTATAAGTCTCTTGAAATCTAACCCTCTTCTATCTTGCTGCAACATCAGTATATCCATCATGGGGGGATTAAAGAAACTGACTGGCATTATCTTTATCCTTGGTAAACCTGAAAGCTGTTCCTGAGACTCTCACATCTCCTTCATAAACCCCTTAACCAATTTTAATCCCTACCCCACCCTCAGCTATACCTTGCAATCATTCCCCTAATGACTCAATGTGAATGAGAGGAGAGAAAAAGTCTATTACAATATCCATCCAAGGGGTGAAATAAAACACTTGCTCATTCTCATTGTGGCTAAACCTTGGAAAATCTTGCTTGTTGACTTTAGCATCTGCGTATCTTGGGCTGCATTAGTAGAAATCTGGCATTTAGGATGAGGATGGTTATAATCCTACCAGGCTCTGCTCTGGTCAGACTGCTTCTGGAATGTTGTGTTCTGGGTACCACATTTTCAGAATGACATTAACTAACAGAATCATGTAACAGCATGATGAGAAGACAGCAAGCCATGATACACATGGACTGGTTGAAGCAATTAGAGAGGTTTAGCTTAGAAGTTCTAAGGTTTAGCCTGAAGAAAGTCTTCAAATTTTTAAATCCTTGCCATGAGGGGAAAGGGATGCAATTTATCCTGCATCATTTCAAAGGATATAACTAGAGGGAAACCACAGGAGCTTGTTTTAATTTTAATATCAAAAACTTGCTAACAATTGATTTAGTTCAAAATGAGAATGGGCTATCTCAAGAGCACTTTTTTTCTAATGCTGCAAGTCTTAGAAAGGTAGGGGGTTAGATAGCTACCTTTAGGGATGTGGTAGATGGGAAGCATGCTTCACATAAGGGTCTAAGGATCTTTATGAATCTGGAATTCTGTGATTCTGTGACATCAGCACCCATCTTGGCTGATTTTTGTTCCTGCAATCCCAGGCTAGAGCTGTGGTAGGTAGCAGAGTAGGTAGCCTTCTATCCAGAGATCACAAGGCAGTAACTTTTAGAATATAATGAAGGTAGAACATACTCCTAGTACAATATAACAACTCCAGGACAAGGAATAGGACCTAGACCTAGCTATCTCCATTTAACTGTGCAAGAGAAAGTAGAACTTGGCTTTAGAACAAAGTCAATTCAAAAATCAGCATGATAGATATGAACAAACGGAAGGAAAAAAAACACTCTTCCAACAAAGAAATAATATAATCCCATGCTAAAAGCCCAGAGGAAGAAAATAATTTTGAAGTAGCTTATAGAACTCTCAGAACAAAAGGATGGATGGATCAAAAGAACTCTAAGTATGAATGAAAGAAATTAAGAGTGGAAATAAGAAATTAGAACATTTGGAATAAGAGTGAACAGCTGGCACCTGAGAAATATGGAAAGACTTGTATGAACTATTGCAGATGAAAATGAGCAGAACCAGGCAAACCATGTACATGATGATTACAAAACATGAGTGGAAACCACTCTGAAAGACCTCTGAACTTTGACTGAAACAACAACCAATCATAGATTCAGAAAGCCTGATGACAAAGTGTGTCTTGAAATTCTTAGCAGGGGAATTAGATGTATAGAACGAGATGCGTATTCTGCAGTGTGGTCAAGATCTTGGATTTATTGGATATGTGCATTTGTCATAAGGGGTGAGGTTTTTTTTTCCTCCCTTGGATGGAGGAGGCAAAAGGAAAGCTAGGTAGGCAGTGATAGATTTGAAAAAAGAACATCAATAAAGCATTTTAAAAGTTTAAGAAAGGTAACACATTCTCTGTCTGCTATCACAAGGATATTCCTTGAGCCAGACCGATAAGAGCATGGTAGCTGAGGAATGTCAAGAAACTGTCTTTTCCTTTCTTCACTGAGAAGGAAGCATTGATTATACATATGCCAGTGAGGGATCCCCAAATCTTGACTATTTTACAAGTTTCTTCTCTTCCTTTGTCTGATTGGTTATCGCACCTCCAAACCTATAATAGAAACAGTCATTTGATTCTGGACTCTAATTTCTAAGTCTAGACATAGGATGAATGATCCCAGTGGTTTGGGGAGTAGAAGAAATAGATCTTCTCAGGAAATATTCCAAAGGGAGTGCCCACACCCTGCAAACATGCCACACATGCTCAAATGCCCTAGGTCAAAATAAGAAGCAGTAAAGATACCTGAAAAATAGTGCCCTTGAACCATAGAGGCAATTAATCATATGAAGACACTCCTGCTTCTTTTTACATTTAAATCGTTTATTTTTAAATGCATGTATGTGCACATACAATGCAGTCAGGTAGATCTGGATTCTGATCTTGTCTCTGATGCAAACTGACTGGGTTACCCTAGGGAAGTTACTACTCACCCTACTCCACCCACCTCCAATTCCTTCACGCAATTGTCTGAGACTTGAGCATGTGCTGACCTGCATTGGTAGAGAAAGTCCCTCACTAGAAATCCCCCTATGCCAATGAAATCACAGGTTTCGTTTACGTGCCTGCACAATCACATAGGCATGCACACATAGGTTTGTATATATGTATATTCATGTGTACATAGAAACATATATGTATACACACATGCATATAAGGAAAGCATGAGATCAAGGCATATAGGGCCCACTGAGAAGAGGAAAATCAGGCTTTTGCTGCTCCTGGGCTTCTGTCCTTGCCCTATTGCTCTTGACCTTGGTCTCTGAGTGTCCAGTGGCCACTGTCAGGCACTGTTTCCCTTCTACGTTCCTTTAGCCAGCTATTTTAGATGAACCAGATATCCTTTTATAGGGACTAGTAGGTGCCTCATCTGTTTTGCAACCTTGAGTCTTGACCCAGAGGCTTACTATCTCTTGAGCAAATTCCCAGGACCTTGTGCAAAGCCATTTTGCAACAAATAGTGTGTGTGTGTGTGTACACACATAAACACATATATACTATTTATATTATACATAATATATGATATATTATATGTACTATATATACTATACTGTATATAAATGGCATATATCACATATATGTTTGTGTATGCACTTGTGTATATATATTTATAATATATGTATATATTTGTGTGTATATAGATGGATAGATAGGGAGGTAGAAGATAGATAAGTGACAAAGAAACAGAGATAGGTTGATGATAGATAATGGAGATAGTCAGAGAGGGACTAGACCTGTATTTCACTGATACAGGAAGCCCCTGAGGAAGCTCTCTCTACCAATGCAGGTCAGTA
This sequence comes from Bettongia penicillata ogilbyi, assembly GCA_023548195.1. NCBI lineage: Eukaryota > Metazoa > Chordata > Mammalia > Diprotodontia > Potoroidae > Bettongia > Bettongia penicillata. The sequence continues at coordinate 6,732,549 of JAJHZJ010000092.1, forward strand.
TCTTCTCTGCAAGTTAGATCATCTTAGTTCTTGACTAGAGCACCAAGACCAGGTCAATATTCCATCAGTGTCTACAGAGCCAACGTGTGTCAAACATGGAAGCTAAACCCTAGGAGATCTTGTTGGCTTTGTGGCCAACTGACTGTTCAGAGTTTTGTCATATGTGTGTGGTCATGTGTGTAAAACATACATACACAGAAGCACACACATATATTGCAAATATAGACATACACACATAGGTAAATGTACTAACTTTCTCCCCATGTTTCTTTGCATATGACATTTCTTATGATGAAATAGGATCATGAGAGCTGGAATATACATTATGTTTGTCCCTCACAATTGACTTAACCTTTCATGATACTTCTCTTTCAAGAAGAGTCCAAATCATGTATGACATAATAGTGAGTCACTTTTTTTCCTCAAACACTTTGAGAACATGCAGGGGTCCCTTGTTCCATATTCTATCCATCCCAGATTCAATTTATTCTTCAAGGTCTCCTCTCTCCCATCTAGCTACCTTGTGCCTCAGTTCTACCCCAAATGAGTCCCTTTACTCCCCATTCTTACCCACACCTCTTCCTCCCCTACTGAGATGGTAAACAACATGGCGCATTTTCTCATTGGAAACAATCCATTATCCAAACTTACAATTTTATGTCCCAGCATTATTTCTAGGACCTCACTGGCACAAAATAACTACCTACAGCTTGGGTGGGATGAAGATCTTTCTTTCCACCCCACACCCCAAAATCCTCACCATGTTCTTCCTTTCTGACTCCACTCTACACTTCCCCTCCCCCCCCACCATGGGATGCCTTTCGGAGTTAATCCCCTGACTCTGTTTTCCCAATATGTACAGAATCATAATCAAAAAGAAATTTAGACCCATCCCCAAGCAAGAATTCTCTTCTGCCACATCTCTGACAAGCAAGACCCCACCACCTCTGCAGGTGCTCAATTCAATGTGTAGACAGCTGTAATGATTAAGAAGTTTGCCTCTTACGTCAAGATAAAACCTGCATCTCTGCAGCTTCCTCCCATTGTTCTCACTTCTGTCTTCCAGGCCAAGCCAAAACAAATCTAATCCCTCTTCCACAGGATAGGTCTTCAGAGACTTGACAGCTATTGCTCCCCTCCCCCAAGTCCTCCCTTATCCAGTTAAACACCTTCAGGTTTTGTGATCCTTTTACAGGTTGGTTTCCACCAAATGCTCTCTAGTTTAGCAATGTCCCTCCTAAATGTGGCATCTACAACTGAGAATAATAGTTCAGGTGTGGTCTGACCAGAGAAGAGTACAATGTACAAGGCTGTATTTCATTAGTCACTTTGCCTCCCTTAATTCAGCCTTGCTCTAACTTTCTGGGCTGATATTTTATACTCTGGCCTTATGTTAAACTTAACCTTGAATTTGCAATCCACTCTAGAACATCAGCTATGTGGCATTTGAAAAGGTTCAAGAGGCATAATTTCTAGGTAATTTAATCATTTTATTAATAAGGCCAACATATTTATTAACAAAAGCATGGTCATTTGGCCATCTTTCTTAGACCAAAGACCTCTCATGGCAGTGGGCTCACAGTTTATATGCCTTTCCAAGAGTATGTATTCCTGAAGATGGCAATCAACTCTGATTGGTTAATACTTAATGAGAAAATGAATGACAGGATAGTCTATATTACAATGAGGGTCTTGTGGTAAGTGACAGGGATCACCCAAATCATGGTCAAAGAGACTTATCAATTTCCACATTACCTGTTTGCCAAAAGGGAGGATCCACATTTTCCCAGACCTGTCCATGCAAACACAATGAGCAGAACTGTGCCCATTCCAAAATTGAGAATTTCTCTTACTTTGTTTGGTTAGATCTTAACCTGAGTACATCTTTGAGAGAGATTTCTCACACTGATTGATTTCTGGATGAGGAAGTAGAAAAAGGGAAAAACCTTAGTCCTAATACAATAATTAGTTATAAATACCAGAGATAAGTAATTATTTCTCATGGAGAGAGAGTGGACATACAGAAAAGAAACAATTAGAGACATATACATATGAAGAAAGATGAGGTCAAGGCATCCAGACCCCACCAAGAAAAGGAAAATCAGGTTTCTGCTGCTCCTGGGCTGCTGTCCCTGCACTGTTGCCCTTGACTTTGGTCTCAGAGTCTTCAGTGGCCACTATCAGACACTGTTTCCCTGCTGGGCTCCTTTAGCCAGCTATTTTAGTAGAATCAAACATCCTTCCATAGGACTGGTAGAAGCCTCATCTATTTTGCAACCTTGGAGTCTTACACTTACCATCTCCTGAACAAATTCCCAGGACCATGCATAAAGCCCTTTTACAACAAGGAGTCTTGTCACCACAGCAAACTATGGTCCTCAGTCTTTGGGTTTTAATTTTTTTTCAATATTCTTGCTTCTTTTAGAGCTAGGTGACTGGTCAGTAACTTCAGTAGAGTTTTTCATGACTCACCCATATGCTTCCGAAATTGGCGTCTCAACTGGCCAGGCTTTAAACTCTTCTGGTATTCTGAGTCCTCCCAATTTTTACATGTGAATTTCTCCCACCTGCCTATATAAATGAGTGGGGAGGAGAAGAATAAGGAAGCAATCTGTACACAGGGGACAAAATCATTACCTCTGCTGAGTGCTGAGTGAATTCCTAGCCTTTCTATGAACACATCCTGCTTCTCAAGGTCTGAAAGGAACTCTGTTCTCTAACTTTACTAATAGATCAATCTAAGAGGGTGGTTCTTCCCACATGAGGCCACTCCGCTACAGAATTCCCTAATTCTTCTTGAAAGTATCAGCAGCATCTTCTAGGAGATACAAAAGGAAGTGTTCTTACCTGTAATATGATATAATATAATATGATATAATAATATGATATGATATGAAATATAATATGATGTGACATGATACGATATAATGCAATATGGTACAATACAACATAATAAATATAAAATACTAAATATAATATAACATGATAACTTATAATATAGCATGATATGATACAATATGACATTATATAACATAGTATAACAATATAATATATAACATAATGATATGTTATAATATAATACAGTATAATATTCCTCTTCTTTTTTATTCCACTTTGTTAAGGAAATACTTATTTTATTTCTTAAGTTCAGAATTTTAAAATAAATCTCCAAAAGTCACCACCCTCTATCACTATCACTTTGATCAAGCAAGTCCCATGATCCACCTCATGGTTCAGAGCTTTCTATAGTTCCTCTCATCTCTGCATTATTATCTCAGAGTATGCATTTGTATACTGTCTCCAAGAGACAGGAGCTCCCTAAAAGAGAGACTATGCTTTTTCTTCATGAACCCTGCCCTTCCCCCGCTACCCTAGACCCTTATTCCATTGTCCAAGACTGGGAAGTCAGAATATGGGACAGGCAAATGCATTGCTCAACAGCTTTGGGAGATCTGAATGTGAACCTGCTTGGACACTTGACTGAAAGGCAAGGAAGTAGTGAATTCTCATAATTATATGATCTAGGTTTCTGGAAACCACAAGCGAATACTTAGGAAGTCAAATTATAGTTGTTAGAGAGGGCAGGAAGGAGGATGAATTCAAGGTTTAATAGATCTTTGACCCAGGCAGAAAAGACAGCCAAGGCATTGAAAAGGCACAGGGAACAGTTGGGGTTTTCTCTGTCTGTGTCAGTCTGTGGAATCCTGAAGCACACTCCCTTCTGCTGACCCTTCACATCTCCCTGCTCCCATCCTCTCGTGCTTAGCTCATGAACTAGGGTCAAGTTTTGAAAATACTTTCCATTGTTTCACAAGGGCTACTCAAAAGACCCTAAAAGAATCCCAATCTCAAAACCATGGGTTCCTTTCCCTTCTCTGCTTCCTCCTCCTATCAGTTTATACAGATTCAAAGAAATTAAGAGTTATAAGCAGCTACATGCTGGTAAATGTTTAGCAATGAGCTTTCCAGAAAAAAAAAATACAACGGACACACTTTTAAGTTTGAGCATTATTAATATTTACTCCATCACTCTCTCAAGTCTACACAATCAACAAACCTCAACTAGTAGTGTTTGAGGATTTCTGAGGTGCAAATGGTCACACTGAAAATTACCAACTGGCTCCACGCTGACTTCGGCATACCTCAGATTGTAAGTGACTTCGGGCCATTCAGTCCAAACCTTGTTGGAATACTCACCAGGACGTACCTAACAGGTATGATCCTAGAGGGACTCGGTCATGCATCTTTAAATGTATTGTTTTATAGCCGGAGTATTTTGTTATGGGTTCTCAAATTGGAGCAGGTTAATTTTCCCCAAATGTCCGCATTTACCACCCACCTATAACAATAGCAATTGTGTGTGTTCGTCCTGCGTTGCCGAAGAAGACCATGCCATCAGAGAAATAATGACATGACTTGTACTTGACTTTGTTTTGAGTGAGGGAGGGCTGTGCAGGTCACCAGCCTCACTTCTCCTCCAGGACCATCTGAATCCAGTGACCAGATATTAATCAGGATGACTGGAGATGACCTAGAATGAGACAATTGGGGTTAAGTGACTTGCCCAAGGCCACACAGCTAGTGAATGTCAAGTGTCTGAGGTGAGATTTGAACTCAGGTCCTCTTGACTCTTGCACTGGTGCTCTATCCACTGCACCACCTAGCTGCCCCAACAATAACAGTTATTATAGCCAAGGAAGGATAACCTCCCTTACCCCTCCCCATCCCCCAACACTTCCTACCACTCTTGCATCATCCCCTCCCCGTCTGCCTCCATTGAGCCAACCCATCCCATGTTTCATTCACTTCCATTCAATAGCCACTTGTTGAAGGATCTCTTCATTCTAGACCTTGGTAAGGGCTGAGCTAGATACACAAAGATCAGCTTCCTCAAGTAGCTTGCCACCATCTAGGAGGGGAGTAGAGTTTTATTAGAGCTACCAAATACAAAAAGGATTTGTGGAAGAGAGAGAGAGCACATCTCTTTGGGAGAATCTGAGAGTCTTCATAGGGCAGGCAGCACTTTCAAAGGCAGTTGGCCTTTGAAGAACAGGTAGTATTTCATCAGGTAGATGCCAGAGATGAGGTAGGGATTGACTCCAGCATAGGCAGAGAGGTGGGAAGGTCAGGATACACTCAGAAAGGATCAGGATAAATGCAGCATCAAAGAGATTCATGGGGTTGGGGGTGTCAAAGATCTCTCAGCTGGGCATTTCTGCTAGACAGTTCAGCTATAGAATCATAACAGAGTCAACAACTGCCAATTAACCACGTTAATGGAAAGAAGGGAAAACGGTAGAAATGTTGGAAATCTTAGTGTGCCTTTCACTCAGTTTATTTAGCCAACATTTATTAAGTGCCTAAATCATGAAAAGTGCTGTGCTAGATGCTAAGACAGATACAAAGTCTGGAGAAAACTGATCCTGTCTTCATGGTGCTTACAATCTGCTAAGGGGACAAGACATAAACACAATTTATAACTCTAATTTTTATATACACATGTAAACAAACTATAGAGTTAGATATATAAACATAAACACAGGCTATAACTAAAATTTGTGTATGTATATATATAAACAAACTATAATCTTACATATATATATAAACATAAGCACAAACTATAACCATAATTAAATCATAGTTTTCTATAACAAGTGCAATGGAGGAGTGCAAAATAATAATAAAATAATGACATAATAACTAACTTTTGCATAGTACCTACTATGTGCCAAGTGTGTTTCAATTATTATCTCATGATATGACTCATCTGATGCCCTGAGAGGTAGATGCCCTCATTATGCCCATTTTATAGATGAGGACACTGAGACAGATGAGGCTAAGTGAGTTGCCCAAGGTCACACAGTTAGCAATTGTCTGAGGTCAAATTTGAACTCAGGTCTTCCTGACTCCAGGCCCAGCACTCTATCTACCTATCTGAGGTTCAAGGGACCATATGGTGGTAGATATATGGAAGTATGAGGGAAGGCTTCATGATGGGACTCTCCCATCTTTTTCATTCTCTGTTCTTTTTTAACTCCGACTGTCCTCTCCACAAACTCAAGTCTGGAAGATGATAATGGCCTCATAGGCTCTTTGGCGATCTGAATTATTCATCAATTACCCTGGATCAGCTGACTTAAATGAAGGAGCGTCTGATTTGGTTTGAAGAAGAGCCGCCTTTAATTCTCGCCTATTGGTGCTCACCTCGTGACTTTTGAAACTTACTCATATGTAAGATGGGACTTTTACATAAGTCACCTGCCAAGGTAGTTGTAAGGATGAATTCAGATATTGACTATAAAATGCTTTGTAACTATAAAGAGCTATAGAGACTATGTCATTCATAATAATTGTTATTGTTATAAGGGAGTGGTGAATGCAGCCATGTGGGGGAAATTAGGGTGCTCCAATTTGAGAACCCATAAAAAAATGCTCCAGCTATCAAATGATTAGAGTATTAAGCACTTACTATGGACAAGGCACTGTGATAAGTTGTTGATGCTGTCATTAAGTCATTTCAGTCACGTCCCACTCTGTGTGTATGAACAGCTCAGTGGTAGATCAAGCACTGGACTGGGAGTCAGAAAGGTCTGAGTTCAAATCTGACCTCAGACACTTACTGGCTGTGTGACTCTGGGCAAGTCACTCAACCCTGTTTGCCTCTTTTTCCTCATCTGCAAAATAAGTTGAAGAAGAAAATGACACACCACTATGTAGTACCTATGCCAAGAAAACCCCAGGTGAGGTCATTGTTCAGTCATTCCAGTCATGTCTGACCCTTTGGGGTTTTCTTGGCAGAGATACTGGGGTGGTTTGCCATTTTCTTCTCCAGTTTATTTTACAGATGAGAAACTGAGGCAAACAGGGTTAAGTGACTTACTCATGAGTTCACATCACACAATAAATAACATAGACAAGTATGTGAAAAGATTGTTTGAGCTAGGAGGAGAGTAGTAAATAATTGCATGAGGGAGGGATGGAGAATATGGAAAGCTTTCCAGATGATACCTGAGCTGTCTTCCAAGGAACTCTATGGCTCCAGTCTCCAAAATTCCTCTGGATAATATTCCTTCCTTCTCTGTCCCCCGCCCTGGTTCCCACTTCCACCATTCACATTATCAACCCTTCAATTTTTAATAGTATTAGGATGCTTAGGTTCAATCCCTCTGGAGAAAATGGGGATGAACATTAGGGTTTTTAGAATGTCTACTTCCTCCAATCCCTCCTATACTGACTTCGTGTTGGTTTTCTCTGAGCTCACAATTTCTCCCCTTCTTTGCTCCCAGCATTCCTTTTCCTCTTTCTTCCTCCTTCCTCCATCATTTCAGATCACCATTGACTGAAAATAATATTCCCCCTTGGCACAGAAACTAAAAAGCATCACCATGTGGAGAAGGGATTTGTTCATTCCTGCCTCTGAAGCCTCATCTGGGGCATTCATTCCCTCCTTACCTCAGAGCTGCCCAGGCCAGGCAACCCTGTGTATTTTGCTTTTCTTTCCTTCCCTTAAAACGTGGCTCCCAACTCACCTCCTCCAGGAAGACTTCCGTGATTCATGGTTCCCAGACTCCCACTATCTGCACCCTATTCCTCTGAATTTGACTTTAGGTTTTGTGACCTGGTCCTGCTGATTTTACTAGAGTACTTTAAAGTTTATTTGGCTTAAACTCTTCTTGCCAGAGGAGTCCATGTTCTGACACGTCCCACCAAGCTGAGAACCCATTCAGTATGGACGTGGTGATACACTACATGTATGTGGTCCAAAGGTCATCCTTGCTATGGTCAGAAATACTGATTTTTGACTGATAACAATGATACTAATAATATCTAGCATGTCTATTGTTCTTTAAAATTTGCAAAATGCTTTACAAATATTATCTTATTTAATCATTGCAACAACCCTGCAAGGTAGGTGCTATCATTATCTCCATTTTACAGATGAGAAAACTAAAGCAGGTGGTGGCTGAGTGACTTGCCCAGAGACTCTCAGCTAGTAATTATCTGAGACTAGATTTGAACTAAAATCTTCCTGACATCTAGGTCCATGTTCTAGCTGCTGTATCACCTAACTCAACTATAGTAGTTCTTGCAGACTTGTCTACGAAGTGGAGAGGGATTGATATCTGCATTGACAAGGGAGTAGCCACTGATGAAATCACAGATCTTCAAGGATTAAACTCTTTGGTCCTCTGCAAATCCAGCTGTTTACTTACCCCAGTGTGGTTGAAAGGTCTGGGATCAAGGACCAAAAGCCCTTCTTTCTACTCCTAAACCCCTCTCAAGAGTCCACTAAACAAAAACTCCCATGAGCTCAACTTGTTTTCTCATTCTCCCTTTGCCAGTACTGATAACTAACAGAAGTTGAGAGTTATAAGCAGAAGAGTGCTGGTAAATATTTAACAATTAACCCCCTAATGTCTTAATTCCACCACTTTGCCTTGTTCTGTGCCCTGGTCATATAGTCTTCCACATGAGACAAGGAACCTTCTTGTGGGCAGAGTCTAGATCTCCTCACTATGAATGTTCCCTTCTCCCTCTTCCCATTATACGCCCCATCCCTCCCACCCACCCCCTTCACCAATCACTGTACGCCAAACAGGGTAACTCTTCAAAGCCGTCCTCTCACCTAGTCCAAGAAACACAGACTCATTGTCTTGATCTGTTCCTGTGCCTCTGTACCCACCTTCTGAATCTGGAAGTTCATCTTCTGGTACAGCAGATATTATGATGCAGGGAATCCTGTTTGGGAGGAGGAAGGGGGAAAGAACAAACCCCTTCAAGTGTCTCCAACCCATCCAATGGGCCAAAGTTAATACCTTCATACAGAAGTCAGGATGAGTTCCAGCACCATTCCAAGGCTGCCTGGCTGAGAATGAAGTTGTGTCTTATCCTTACTCATATTGTGTATGAGTACGGACACTACTTTGCTGCCTTCCCCAGGGGAGCCAGAGTCAGGCCCTGGGTAACCTGCCACTCCTTCTACACCAACCCCAGACAGTTGTCTAGAGCATGTAAAATCCTACAGCTAGCATTCCAAGCAGCCATGTCTGGCTCAGCAAGTCCAGTCTAGGAGACAGGAGCAGCAACTTGAAAGGAGACCCAAGAGACTAGAGCAGGGTGCTTGGGCATCCCTTTTTATCTCTTCAGAGAAGCTTGGCATGGAGCATTTAGGGCAATCCAGGGACATGTACATTGCAGGAACTTGTCTCCCCTTGCCCACCCTCCTGTATAAATAACCCCTATCAGGGGAAAGGCAAGAGTGGGCTTGCCAGTCATGGATGCCAGGAAAATCACCTGGCCATTTTCCCAATTCTGTTCAGCAAACATTTGTTAGTCCCCTACTATGTGCAAGGCTCTGTTAGAGGGACTGGGGAGCACCAAGATGCTAATGAAACATCCTGACCTCAAGAAATCATTGTTCTCTTTGGCATGTGTTAGGATGGGGGGAGGTTTGCTGTAGAAAACTGTAATACACAGTAGAATGTGATGACAGCAGAACAGAGATCCAGACAATGGGCGCTAGAAATGTTGGAGGAGGAAAGGAACATTTGCAACTGGCTGGGGTGGAGATCACAGAAGGCTCCATGTAGGAGGGGGGCTTCTGAGTGAGCTTTGAATGATGAGAACATTCTGAAAGGGGAAGGAAATGCATTCCAGCCATGAGACCTGCACCAATAGGATTAGGGTCAGTGCAAGTTGGTTGATGGTGATTGTTAAAAGGTATTTCTATGTCACTTTGAGGTTTACAAAGTATAATGATAATGTTGATGATATTTATGATAATAGCTAACATTCATGTAATATTTACACTGTGCTAAGCACTTTGTAATGATTATCTCATTTAAACCTCACAACCACCATGGGAGGGAGGGAGGAGGAGATGAGACTTTTTTTAGATAAGGAAACTGAGGCCAACGAAGGTTAAGTGACTTATCTTTGGTCAAATGTGGGGCACATTGGTCACACAACTATTAAGTTGTCTGAGACCTGATTTAAAGTTGGGTTTTCTTGACTCCAGGTGGTCCTCACTCTATCCATTGACTCACCTAGCTATCTCTATATTTATTATACCCGTTGTGCTGATTAGAAGACTGAGGTTTAAAGAAAAAGGAACTTGCCCCAGAAATTAAAAGGAAGAGTCCAGACACTAGTCCAGGTCTTGACTCCAAATCCATTGATTATTCTCCTATACCTTAGTATTACTTGCCCATTTCTAACATGTCTTCCCACTAGGAAGTCCTTTAGTTCTACAGTTCCTTTTTCTAGCTATTTATTACTGATGCATCCATCTCTGCCCTTGGTGGAGCTGGATCAAAGTCATTTTTAGTCAATTCAAGTAAACCAGATGATTTTATATTAAGCACCTACTGTGCACAGGGAACAGTGCTAGGTACTAAATGACACAGGATTCTGAGTAACATGGAGAATAAACCTTTCAAAATGAAGAGCCATTAATCATTTCCCTTCTCCAGGCACCAGCTTTTTCAGCCCTCCCAGTTTTCTTCCTCAGGGCTCCTTTTCTACCTCTTACATTTCTGGCTTTCCCTGGACCACCTCCAAGTTTCCAGACCCTCCCTCCTCTCCTCTCTCTCTCTCTCTCTCTCTCTCTCTCTCTCTCTCTCTCTCTCTCTTTCTCTCTCTCTCTCTCGATCTCCTGAGATTCCCACCCCCAGGTTTTGGTCCTTGGCCAAACTTTAGCTTGTCTGTTCCTGCCCAGAGACCCTCATCAAAGCTAGGACTGGAAAAAGCATCAGTGGAAAGATTCATCAATGCTCTAGCCTGCACGTTCACTCCTTGGGGATGAATCCATCTTGTGAGTCATCTGCTGGCACCTGTTTTCATAAAGACTTTTTCAAGGGAGCAATTGTGCCTCACATAGAAGGAATCTCAGAGCAGCTGAGCTGCAAAGAAGAGGCTCTTTCTGTGATGGGAGCGGTGGTGGCTCTGAGTGAAGGAACAAGGGATAGGTTATTGAACCCAGTGACTTCTACTCATCCTTACCATCATCATCATTATCACCATCATCTTGTCTGGTTTAGGCCTGACTTTTGGATACCTGGGCTATATGGCCATATGGTCATGATCAAATCATTTAAACACTTTGGAGACTCCAGTTTCAGTCATCTGTGAAATGGAGATTACAGTTTGTGTCTCCTAAGGTTGTTGATGTATCTGAGTTATCATGATTAAGATTTTATAAAGTCTTTTTTTTTGTTCTGTACCAGGAACTGTGCACAGAGAATTGTAGAGGCATATACCTCTTGCTTTCTGGGGTTGTACAAGCTAATAAGAAATCAGGTTTACATAGCACCTTAGAATTACAAAGCATATATATTACAAAACATGCACAGTTCATCTGATCTTCACATAAACCATGTGATGTTGGCAGGGCAAGCATGATTCTTGTTTCATTAATAAGGAAACTAAGTCTCATAAAGGTCAGGTGACCAAGGAGTCAACCTACCTCTACCAGCCATTGTTTGGGGCAACAGGGGACCTTCCCTTCCCCACCCCAGCTTGAAAATTGATCACCACAAGGTGCCACAGAATGAAGGCTGGAGATTATCACTTCCCCAGTTCCCACCAGGAATAGGATGCCCACCAGCAACTGGATACCAGCCCCTGTGCATCTCTATCTGGAGTATCCCAAAGACCCATTCTCTAATCCTTGGGCCCACTGTCCTCTCATATAGTCCTGCCATAGATCCTCAGCATGCTCTGAACGTTAGTATTTGCCCTGATGCTGTCCTTGCCTAAATCTGACCTGGTCTTTCCATCTGTGATGAACTGGATAGGAGTACAAACCATCCTAAATGAGATGTCTCCCCCATTGTAATGTGAGTAGGGAAAGTCTTAATCCTCTATCTGCCTCCCCTTAATACTTTAAAAAATGCTTTTCTGTTCCATTCCCAGGTCGCCAGTGAAAGATTCTCTGCCCTCAAATCCACTTTTCTCTCCACTACACTATGCTAGTTCCCAGGAAGGTTCTTGGGGTTCTAGGATTAAGAACTGAAAGAGATCCTTGAGGGTCTCTAGGTTAAGTGACTTACCCAAGGTCACATAGCTAGTAAGGAGATTGTCAGGATTCATGTGGCAAAAAATGAGAGACAGAACACACAGGTTAGCAACCCCAACCCACCCATCTCGCCACCAGAAATCAGAAGAGGACATCTTCCACTACATTGGGAAGATATTCTTTGGAAAATTTATGGGAAAACATGGGCAGGAACGACGCAGGACCAGAAGGCATAGAGGTCCCAAACAGTGTCCATACCCTAGCATCTTTCAAGACTCAGCCCATGTGCCCCTTCTTGTATAAGGATCTTCCTGATCCATCTCCAGCTTTTCAGTTCTTTCTATTCCACCCCACCCCCTGCCCAGCTGAAATTACTCTATATTTCTTTGGCATGTGTTCATTTTACTTATTTGTATATTCATCGTTTCTTTCCAGTAGATTGTGAGCTCTTCAAGGGTAGGGGCTACTTTGTTTCTCTCCTTGCATCTCTAGCACCTAGCTCAGTGCCCGGGATACAACAATTACAGGATAAAACCCTTTGGAATTGAGGGGAGTACCTAAATATTATATAATTTATTATTTAAAAGTTTTCGATAGATCAATCAATAGTAATTTATTAAATATTGTCTGACAGGCACCACACTAAGCTGTTGACCACACAAAGACAAATAAGATAGGGCCCCTGCTCTCAAGGAGCATAGCTCAGGGGAGGATGAGGTAGGCGACGTGGAAGAGCAAAGAATCTTCTCCCCATCTGCATTGGAACCCTGGATCCTTGGTTTTTCTCTCATGTTCCTTTTCTAAGAAATGCCTACTCATCACCCCTTGTCCTCTCACCACTCTCTTGTATCCAAGTGCTCTCCCTCATTGCACTCAGCACCCCCTCATATCTATTCAGTGAGTAGGAAAGAGCTTTCTTACACCTAGTCACACGATTTATTCCCCATGATAAACAACCCCAAATGATTTTTTCCAGGGGAGACTGTTGGGACTGGGATAGGACGTGACTATTCATTGTGTGCAGAGAGAATTCCATGGTCCTCCTGGGTTCTGAGAGCATACCATTTGGGCTTGAGTTTTTTGCTAAACCTGCCTCAGCTTGCATCTGCCTATCCTTCCTCACCACCACCCCCTTCATTGCTGCTCACGTGGCTGTAAAGTTCAGAGAAGAAACAAGAACCTAAACTCTCCCTTTATGCATTTCCAAGCAATCAAATTTCCATTATCAAATGACCCCATGTCTCTTCCATGGATTTCACAGGTCTACAAAGAGAGTATGTCCCCTCCCCTCTCTTTCTGATTGACTTTCAGAATCAGTGGCAGCAGAATCAATTTGGGAAGAGTTTAGGGGAGCTAGTGTCATGTGGTGGGATGTCTCTGATAACATCCCAGAGCCAAAAAGGAAGGGTTTGTTAATCATTAAAAATTTTTATTTATTTGGTCATTGATGTTTTGTTTTTTTCTCTTTTTTTAAAATTATCTGTGACTTTTCTCCGTTAATTGGTGCCTGTGATGAACAGCTCCACCCCAGTGTAGGCAAGGCCTTTTTACTTGAGGGAGGACAGTGAAAACATGTGGAGCTGAGGGAAAGAAAAAAAAAAACATCTCCTTAAAAGATACTTCTTTTTAGACCCAAGGCTGGTATTTTTGATAATGTCATAGCCAAATGAGGCAGTGTTTTCAGAAATGGGTTACATGAAGAAACTGAAGGAATAAGTAATGTCCAGGTAGAAAAGATTGAGGGGGGAATGAACAACGATCAGTCTTCAAGCAAGGGGAAAGAGAAAGAGAGCAGAGGAGAGGAGAGGAGAGGAGGGGAGGAGAAGGGAGGGGAGAGGGGAGGGGAGGGGAGGGGATAGGAGAGAGAGATCCTCTGTCCACTATTTAATACAGTGACTTTACACCATCTAGGAAGCTGAACATCTTAGTAACAAGATTCTGAGGTCGGGTCACTAAGGAATCTTCTCTGAGAAGAGTTAAGAAAAGGGAAACTGACTCTTGGGGAAGGGTGGAGGCCATGCCATCTGTGGTGTCAGGACAAGGGATAAAGTGATTTGGTGAATGTGGAGGAAAGTCTTACCTGACTTCAGTCTAAATGACCAAACAAATGTCACAAAGAAAGGGTCTGAAGAAAGTCACAAAGGGTGACTTGTTAACAGAGACAGAGAGAGCGATTTTTTGTTTTGTTCTCTCTTATTTGGAGTGTGTCTTTTGTACACTTGGGCCCACGGCACTGTTCTGCTTAGTCTTGGCGGTAGCGTTGACCTCCGAGGAGCTGCCACTTAGTTTGGCCCCCGAGTCACTCCCATTGACTTTGACTTCTGAGAGGCTCCCATTAGATTTACCCCCCAAGGAGCTGTCCTGACTTTTGCCTCCTGGGAAACTTCCACTGCCTTTGCCTCCAGCGGCGTTCTTATTCATTTTGACTCCTGAGGGACTCTCAGTGATTTTGACTCCTGATGGGGTCCCATTAACTTTAACCTTTGAGGGCCTTTCTTTGTGTTTGGATCTTGAGGAATTTTCATTTCTTTTGATGCTTGAGATTCTCTCTCTCTGTTTGACTCCTGGAGGGCACTCACTTTGTCTACCTTTCAAGGGATTTCCACTCTCTCTGGTTCTTGGGACATTCTCTCTGTGTTTGGCTCTAATACGATTTCCACCAGCTTTGACCACTGTGGGATTCCCAATTTTTGTGACTCCTGAGGAGCTCTCACTTTTTTTGATTCCTGAGAGACTCCCACTTTGTTTGGCTTCAAGGAGACTCCCACCATGTTTAGTCCCTGAAGGGTTCCCACCGGTCTTGACTCCTGCAGGGTTGAGAGTATGTTTGACTCTCGGTGAATTCTTGCTGGATTTAACTCCTAAAGGGTCCTTACTGCTCTTGCCTCCCAAGTCACTCCCACTACTTTTGACTTCCAAGGGGTTCTTACTGATTTTGACTCTTGAGGGGCCATCACTTTGTTTACCTTCAGAGGGATTCTCATTGATTTTGATCCCGGAGGAACTCTTATTGATATTGGTTCCCAAAGGGTTCTCACTGTATCTGCTTCCTGGGGGACCACTCTTGTTTTTGAAACTCGAATCACTCTTATTAACCTTAATACTCGGAGGGTTCCTTTTGATTTTGACTCCCAATGTGCTCCCAGGGCCTTTTATGGAATTACTCCTGGTGCTTTTAACTGTTGAGGGACTTGAAGGGCGTTTGACTTCTGGAGAACTCTTGCTAGTTTTTATGTCTGAGTGGTTTCCCTTGATTTCCACCCCAGAGGGACCCTTCTTCTCACTGGCTTGGGCTTCTGAGTCACTCTCGCTGGTTTCAACTGTGGAAGATTTTTCACTAAGTTCATATTCTGAGTCGTCCTCACTTGTTTCGATGTTCGAAGAGCTGTCGCTGATTCTGCTTTCCAAGTCACTGTCACTCATTTCGGTTCTTGCCAAGATATCATCAACCCAAGATTCTGCCCGTGCTTCTGAAGCAGGAAGACTCTCCCCCTGGCCTTTCTCCACCCCTCCTGTCTCCAAGTCATTCGTGTTTTTCCCCAGCTCATCCGAATCCTTAACTGCATCTTCACCCTTAGAGCTAGCATTGACGTCTTTGGTTTCAGGAGAGGTGTCAGATCCAGCACCAGCCTCCAACTCTAACGCAGCTAAGGCCTGAGCATAGGGATTTGCATCTGAAAAGGAAGCACATGTGGGCAATGAGCAATGATCCGGTGGGATCTTCTCCCTCTTCCCCTTCTCCTTGCATGTCCCAGGGTGTGGGGCAGACACAATACTTACGGATGTCGATTGGGGGAATGTTGACCATCCTAGTGGGAAAACCAGAAGGAGGATTAGTTTTGCCATTCCCAGAAAAGCAGCCCCTGATCCAAGAAAAAAAATCGGGTGGAGAACACCTAATGGAAAGGGAGTAGTAATTCCAACGGAAATTAAATTGGGCCATGAGACTAATGGACATTTTCCTAAAATCAAAGACTGCCAGAGTTGGAAGGGATCTGTGAGATCATCTTACGCTTTTTTGTGCATTATTGTTTCCCTTTGCCCCTCTAGTGAAGCCTATGGACCCCTTCTCGGAATGTTTTTTAAATACATGAAGTAAAATGCGTAGAATTACAAAGGAAATCAATTATATTGAAATACAGTTATCAAAAATCTATTTTTAGAAGTTCCTGGACCCCCTATAAAGGCTTCTTGATCTAATTTAATTCTTTCATTTCAGAAATGAGGAAATTAAGGCCTGAAGAAATGAAATGACTTACTGAAAGGTTATACTACAAGTGATGGAAGAGAGTTTGGAACTGGGATCTCCTGCTTTCTAATGATCCAGCTTGCATTCAAGGTTTTGTGTCATAGCTATTAGCTGTGTGACTTCGGGAGAGACTTGTCAACTCTTTAGGCCTCAATGTTTTAATCTATAAATAAAGGGAATGGAATAGACAATGTCTAGGTTCTCTCTTGGCTCTGAGAATATAGAAAATCTAACAATGGATTGATTTACCAGTGTAATAAAAAATGGAGTAGAGTAAGGGTGTGGGCTCAAGATAGTGTTTTTTCCCCAAGCCAAGGTCAATGAATGAATGAAAGGGCGGTGGTCAAATATAGGCCTGCTGCCTTATTTTTGTTTTGTTTTTAAGACACCCTCTCTAATTTCCTTTAAGAATTTTCTTTTGGGAAATCAAGGGTAAAGTGGGTGAGCAGGGAAAAATGTTGGGGTCCCCACCTGAGCAGTTCACTTTCTTTCTTCTTATAGGTGGTATTCATATCTGTACTCATCAATTGGTATTTCCTCAGGTGCCGGGCAGTGTCTTCTTTGGCCTTCTCCAAGTCACTTTCCAACTCAGACAGTTTGCTCCAAGTGACCTTCAGAGATATCCTCTCAAGTCGTTTGGTGGTGGCAATGGAGTCCTGGAGCTCCCAACACTAGAGGAAAGTTGGAAGGAATTGAGAGGGAGGGAAATCTCCCAGACGTCAATGAGTTAATTGGGGACCACCCCTGATCCCACATCCAATTAAGGTATCAGTTGTCTTCTCTCCTCCTCCCCATATACTTCTTTTTTTTAAAATTTATTTTGTTTTTAATTTATAGAATGAAAGAAACATTTCCATAACATAATACAATAAAAAGGATGATTACACATGAAACTGGAAATCTATAATCTATAATAATTCTATAATATTCTATATTAATTTATAATCCATAATAATCTACAACTTGATATTCCTTTTAAATATATAATAAAGTTATAGTAATATAGTATATATAGTAATAGTAATATAAAAAAGTCCTATAATAATAAAGTAACATAGTAATATAGTAAATATAGCAATATGTCATGTAAATTTCTTTTTTTTCCTTTTTTTCACTCATCCCACCTTAGAGATGGCTACCATTAAACACAAATAGGTATATATGTAAAATTACTGTATACATACTTCTATTTATCAGTTCTTTCTCTGGATACAGATAGCATCTTTCTTTATATATCATTTATTGTTAATTTGGGTGTTTATAATAGTCGAAATGACTTATTTGCTCAAAGTTATTCTTTTTTTCTTTTTTCTTTATTATTTTATTTGTTTTCAGTGTTCTACAATCACTTCCATATAGCTTAGATTTTTTCCCTCCCTCCCTCTCCTTCCCCCCTACCTCCCTACTCTCTCCCTGAGACGACACACAATTTTATGTAGGTTCTACATATACATTCCTATTAAATACAATTTCATCTTAGTCATGTTGTATAGAAGAATTAAAATGAAGGAGAGAAATCATAAAACAAAACAAAACATAATATAAAAGAAAATGGTCTGCTTCATTCTGCAATCCAATTCCACAATTCTTTCTCTGAATGTGGAAGGCATTTTGCCTTAAAAGACCATTGGGAATTTTTTACGTCCTTACATTGCAATGGAGTACTAAGTCTACCAGAAAAATTCCTCCCACACTGTGGTTGTTGCTGTGTACAAATTCTCCTGGTTCTGCTCCTTTCACTCAGCATCAGTTCATATAAGTCTTTCCAGGCCTCTTTGAAGTCTTCCTGTTCTTCTTTTCTTATAGCACAATAGTATTCCATTACATTCGTATACCACAATTTATTCACCCATTCCCCAATTGATGGGCATCCCCTTGATTTTCAGTTTTTGGCCACCACAAAGAGAGCTGCTGTAAATATTTTTGTACATGTGGGACCCTTTCCCATTTTTATGACCTCTTGGGGATATGGTCCTAGAAGGGCCAAAGGGTATGTACATTTTTGTAGCCCTTTGAGCATAGTTCCAAATTGCTCTCCAGAATGGTTGGATCAGCTCACAGCTCCACCAACAATGAATTAGTGTTCCAACTCTCCCACATCTTCTCTAACATTTATCATCTTCCTGTTTTGTCATGTTAGCCAATCTGATAGGTGTGATGTGGTATCTCAGAGTTGTTTTGATTTGCCTCTCTCTAATCAGTAGTGCTTTAGAACATTTTTTCATATGACCATAGATAGCTTTAATTTCTTCCTCTGAAAACTGCATGTTCATATCCTTTGACCATTTTTTAATTGGGAAATGACTTGTATTCTTGTACATTTGACTCAGTTCTCATTTTAGAAATGAGGCCTTTATCACAGATACTAGTTGCAAAAATTCTTTTCCAGTTTTCTGCTTCCCTCCTAATCTTGGTCACATTGGGTTTGGTTGTGCAAAAACTTTTCAATTTAATGCAATCAAAATTACCCATTTTGCATTTCATAATGTTTTCTATGTCTTGTTTAGTCAAAAATTCTTCTATTCTCCATAAATCTGATAAATACACTATTCTTTGCTCCACTAATTTGTATATAGTTATCAATCTTTATACCTAGATCATGCACCCATTTGGACTTTATTCTTGTGTACTGTGTAAGGCATTGTTCTATGCCTACTTTCCACCACACTGTTATCCAGTTTTCTTAGTAATTTCTGTCAAACAGTGAATTCTTATCCCAGAAGTTGGGGTCCTTGGGTTTATCAAATAGTAGATTGCTATATTCATTGACTACTGTGTCTTGAGTACCTAAACTATTCCACTGATCTACCCCTCTGTTTCTTAGCCAGTACCAGGTGGTTTTGATAATTGCCACTTAATAATACAATTTGAGATTTGGTAAAGCTAGGCCACCTTCCCTAGCATTTCTTTTCATTAGTTCCCTTGATATTCTGGACCTTTTGTTTTTTCAGATGAATTTTGATATTATTTTTTCTAACTCTAGAAATTAATTATCTGATAGTTTGATTGGTATGGCATCTCAAAACTATTCTTAAAACAATATTGTTGTTACTGTATACAGCATTGTCTAGGTTCTACTCATTTCACTTTTCATTATTTCATGAAAATT
Organism: Bettongia penicillata ogilbyi; assembly: GCA_023548195.1. Taxonomy (NCBI): domain Eukaryota; kingdom Metazoa; phylum Chordata; class Mammalia; order Diprotodontia; family Potoroidae; genus Bettongia; species Bettongia penicillata. The sequence goes on from JAJHZJ010000092.1 coordinate 6,751,923, forward strand.
TTTCCATGCTTTTCTAAGATCATGAGCTCATCATTTCTTATAGCACAGTAGTATTCCATCACAATCATATACCACAACTTATTCAGCCATTCCCCAACTGCTTTTATGCTAGAACCATAGCCATCATTGTGGACCATGGCCAATGGCAGCTTTTCCACCATGTTTCTTCTTCCTGTAATAGCTGACCCCAGTCCCATACTACCCTGTTCCCGAAAACCTTCCTTGCATAAATTCCTTCTCTCTACTTCCCTAGACTCACCCAACTACTCCTATTATTGTCTGTTGCTTCGTCTATGGATTTTTGCTGCCCTCCTTGTACCTTCCCTTCTCTCACTGTTCAATCCAGCCCAACTGACCTATACATTATCTCCTGCACACACTCCCCTTGCTTGTACCCTGTTACCTGATCCTCAAATATCCTCCCTCTCCATCAGTTGACTCTCTTATGTTATACCATAGCAATAGCCAGGCGTTTTAATTACTAACTGTTGATGAGGGCAGAGACCACTTCTTATCTAAAGTTGAGACCACTTCTTATCTAAAGTTGAACCATCCTCAGTCCTGAGCACAGTGGTCTACACACAGTAGGTATGTTGAATTAGATGTGCACAGCTTTGCCTTGCTCAAATCCAATTCACTTGAAAGTCAATACATTGCCCTCCTGAAGTCCTCTTTGTGAAGGAAGGATGAACAATAACTGAATGGAATGGAATTATATCTTGGAGATGTATGTACACACTGCCTCCTCCATTAAAATAAAATAAACAAAAATTGGGAAGCCACTCTACATATTCAGAAAGTAGGTAGGGGGCTTAGCAAAAATTTTATTCTTTAAAAGAACAGGGATAGACATATGATGTGTTGTATGACACATCAATGTCTCTACTGGCCTTGAAGTCCAGCTTCTAGGTTTCTTCCCACAAGCCCTAGTGATATGAGAAGTGAACTGTTTATCCTTCCAGCCTGTACCCCACCTTCTTCTCTAGATATTTTTCTCTGTACTTGCACTTTCTAGGAATCTACCAGAACAGTTACTTAATGAAGAGGAAGACATTGTACTCTCCTTTGTCCCTGCTTTCAAACTTTGATTTATACTCTCCTCCTCCAGGAGGTCTTCCCTGATGAAACTCCTGATCTCCTTTCTCTGAAAACTTTTGTTGGAGAATCCATTAAACTATGACTTCCACGTTTCATTTCTTAGGGTGTGGTTTATTGGTTTCTATGATCTTTCTATGCATAAGAAGAGACATTTGCCTCTTAGACTTTTGTATCTGTAAGTTCCATGCTTCCTCTGGGGAATGGGAATGGATTGATAATGCTTGCTAGTTAATATACAAATTATACACAAAATACATACATTACAGGGGATATTAGTCATAAAAACTCCTCTTTCCCATGTTCTCCTTAATCTTACTCTGTAGAATACTACCATTATCCACTGACTTTCCTCATAGTCACACACTGTTGAATGAAGTTGGAGGAAATTATGAAATTGTGCTGACTGGATCCACTACAAATTCATATAACATATTCTTCCCTGGGCCCTCACCACAGCAAGGCAATTCTCTTACACCTCCCTAACTGACTCACTGTCACATGCACCACAGAATATTTACTGAGCCTTTCCATCCCTCCTCAAACCTCTACCTACCCTACCCTCTCAGCTAAGAACCTTGTTTTATATTGAGAAAAACTGAGGCTCCTTCTTGAAAGATCCTTTTTGTTCCTTCTCCTCTTCCTCATGTCATATAACTCGGGGGCCTTCCCCCATTGATTGGCATTCAGGTCACACAGTGGATAGAGCACTGAACTTGGAGTCAGGAAGACCTAGGTTCAAATCTGCCTCCAAATTATGCGATCCTGGGCAAGTCTCTTGACCATCTCAGTGGCTTGGTTTTCTCATCTATAAAATAGGTATAGTAAAGACTAAATGAAATAATGTGTGCAAATCTACGTGGCGGTTAGATGACACGACAGACCTGGGTCCAGGAAGATCTTGATTTCAAACCCTGCCTTAGATATTTGATAGCTGTGTGACCCTGAACAAGTTACTTAACCTTTTTTTCAATCTCAGTTTTCTCTTTCCCCTCCTCTCATCTTCCTCTTTCCTCCTTTCTTAGTATGTAAAATGGGAATAGCACCTACCTGACAGTTACTGTGAGGGTAAATTAAGATAATATTTGTAAAGTGCTTTGCAAAAGTGCTTATAAAATGCTTATATACATGCTACCTACTGTTACTACTACTACTATTAAAATTAAAGTATTACATAAATGGCAATTATCATTATTGTTATTCTTATCTCTCCCCTTTACTCATGTGAAAGTAGCCTTTCCTGCCAAGGGAAATCTCTCTACATTCATGAATAATCCCATTCTATCCTATCTTCTCCAGTAGGTTGTCCCTCTATAATCCTCTGTCTCATTTATCTTCAATCTTTCCCTGTCTATTGGCTGCTTCCCTGCTACCTCAAACTTATTCAGGGCTCCCCTACCCTCTAAAAATCCTCAGTTGATTCATTTATCCCTGATACCTATCATCCTAGATCTCTGCTTATTTTCATAAGGACATCTTGAGAAGGACATCTGCAATTGATGTGTCCATTTCCTGTCTTCTCACTCTTTTCCTAACTCTCCCCATTCCCCTCCAAAAGAAGAACTATCCCTAATACAAGTTAGAGATGAGACTTCTCCCTTATAGTTGAAACCTGTCCCTCTAAAACTTTTACTCATTTCTACTAATTTTAGATATATCAATTATTGAATGGAAAAACTAGAAATGACTTTAGAGATGATAATAATCCAATCTCTTCATTTCATGGAGGAGGAAACAGAGACCCAGGAAATTGAACTGATTTGCCTCATCACAATCCTAGTAAAAACCAAAGATAATTGTGGCTCAGTGGAATGAATGAGATCTGAATTTGGAGTCAGAAAACCTTGAGTACAATTCTATTCCTGCTGATAACTAGCCATATGCCCTTGGGTAAGTCATTTCATCATCATCCTCATTAGCATTTATATAATTCTTACTATGTGCCAAGCAATGTACAATTATTATCTATTATTATTCACCACAACAACCCTGGCAGGTAGGTGCTATTATTATCATCATTTTACAATTGAGGAAAATGAGGCAGACAGCCTTGGATGTAGTGTTTAACGAAGGAAAGAGTGAGCATCAGCTTCTTACCCGGGATTTTACCAGTTCAATTTCATTCCACTGCCTCTTGATCACTTGGTTGAGGTTAGAGATCTTCTCTTGCATTTTGTTCACATGTTCCAAACCTGTTCTGGCTGATAACTGTAGTGCGAGCAACTAAGTGCAAACAATAGAACAGAAGTGTCACTTACACGAAACCATAATGGGAGCACCTTCCTCTAGTTAAGTGAATGAATGCCTAGGTGACTTCACCATTGGGCAGAACTTTGGGGAAAAGGTTGTCTGGGGATATCATTAAGGCAGGAGATGAAAGGAACTCCTTGACTGGTACCACTACCCCTCTCTTCCCTAAAACAATAATAAAAGCAACGGTTCTCATACATGACACATATTTCACTTTAAGATGGACACTGCACATTTTGTGTTAGAGTCTTAGCAGTCCAATGATTTAGCTAACACAAGCTAAAGTTATTAGCTCTGTTTTACAGATGAAGAAACTAATACTCATAGACAGGTGATGCTCAGTGATTTGCCTGAGTTTACAGATCTCATAAACAGCAGAACTGAGATTTAAATCCAAGGTCTCCTGACTCCAACTCAAACACTCTAATACCACAGAACCTGTCGAGCACTCTGGACAAGTGCCCAAACAATCTAGTGGGACTGACCCATCCTACATCAGGATATTTCTGCATTCAAAAAGCTAAAATCTTCTTTGACATAGACTCTAAGGTCTGGACAACTGACATGGAAAATCTACTGGAGTCAGTCTTCTAGACTTTAGCTAGGACCTGGGTTTGGCTTTCTTCCCTACCTGTTGACTTGTATATGGGTTTTCACAGCCACCCCGGGGACTGGAAGAATTCAGTAGAATATAAGCTTATTGAAGGCAGGAATTGTTTCCCATTTTTGTCTTTGTAGCATCTTATAGGGTGTTTTTCACATGGCAAATAATTAATATTTACTGGATTGCTAGGCAATCTAGGTGCTGAATCTGTCTCACGCACTCAAACTCCTTTATTTTTCCCTATCCTCCCCTTCTCCTCCTTTCCATCTCCTCACCTTATTCCTTTACCCCACCCTACTCTTTCATAAACCAAAGAACATAGAGATATATAATTGATACTCCCAGTGTTTCCCTAGGGCTAGAATCCCAAGAAAATCTATGTAGAAGGTTTGGGGAATGTGTACTTCTCTTATAGCTCTTTGCTTATTACATATAACTTCTCTTATAACTGTAGGCCTTACTTCCATGAGGTCATTCTTTGCCCCACCTTGCCCCACTCCTGGAATATTCAATATGTTCACTTTTACCAAATCATATCTTTCCTCACTATGATCTCCAACCCTAGCATCCCCTTCCTCTCCTTCTTCACTACCTATCCTTTCAAACCTGACTCAGATGCCATCTCTTCTATGAAATTTCCATGGATTCTCCCAGGCAGAAAATAACCTGCTTTTTTGGACCCTGCCTAGCACACTATTTTGTTATTCTTTAATTTACTAAGTGTGTATAATTGTACATAACTGTAAAGTTCTCTTTTTTGGGGTTGAACTAACAACTTAAGGGGTTGAACTCTATGACCTCTGAGTTTCCTTCAAACACCGAAATTTCAGGATTCTACACTATGAAGACAAAGAGTTTCTATCGTCTCATTTGTATCCCCTCTCCAGTCTTCTGTATACACCAGGCACTAAATAAGTGTGCTTGCTGCCTTGTCTTGTTTTTAGTTTACAATCCAAATGCTATTTCTTTTCTGAGTGAAATCACACCCACTGCCCAATTTCTATTAACCTCATCACCTAATATCTTTTAGATTTTAAATGCACAACTCCAGGACTGATTTTCCTGAAGGTGGCTTAGGTCAGTGGGGGCAAATTCCAAGAGCTCAGCAGCAACAGAGCTCTTAGTCACCTGGGAGGCAGTGTCTAATGGAATCTCAGCCTTTGTCGTCTTGTTGTTGACCTCCTTCTGGTTTTCTTCCTCAGATGTCATTCCCATCTTTCTAAGTCTATGTGGCTTCTTGGAACCTGCTCCTGTCCATAAACAAGATGATTTTGGTGAGAAAAACCAAAGGCCAGCACATCCTTTGACATAAGCAGGAGACTCAGTCAGTGGAGCCCAATAGGAAGACTTTCCTCAAAAAGCATGATCATTTCCAAGGGCCTAACAACCAGAATTTCTATAGTACTTTAGGGTTTGCAAAGCACTTTACATATGCTAATTAATCATTTGATTCTCACAACAACCTTGGGAAATAGATGCTGTTATCATCCCTATTTTAACAGATGTGGAAATTGAGGCATAAAGAGGGCATCATGCTGCTAGTAAGTATCTGAGGCTGGATTTGAACTCTTTGACTTCTTAACTCCCAATATAACATTCTACCCATGGTACCACCTAGTTGCCAACATCTTATAACCTATAAAGTATTCTAGAGTCATTACTTCCTCCCACTCTCTCAACAATTCTGGGAGAGAGGCAGGGTAGAAATTATCTTCCTCCCCTGGGAAGATGATGAAACTGTCTCTGAGAAATGAAGTAACTTATCCAAGATCACCTATTAAGTAGCAGCACCAGGGCTAGAATCCAGACCTGCTCTCTCCAAGTTTAGTGATCCACACTGTAATCCCTTATTTTGGTAACATGCTTCATGCTTTGGAGTCAGGATGACCTGAGCTGAAGACCTGCTTCAGACACTCACTAGTTTAACCCTAGGCAAGATACTTAACCTTAGTCTACCTCAGGTTCTTTACTTGTAAAATGGAGATAATAACAGCAATAGGAATCCAATGATTCATGTAAAGCACTTTGCAAACCTTAAAGCATTAAGTGCTGTTATCATTATAATACTTTTCAAAGCCCTTGGCATACATAATCTCATTTGATCTTTGGCAAACCTGAAAGCATTCTAGAAGTGGTATTATTACAATTTATCATTTTCAAAGCGCTTTGCATACATTATTTCATTTTCTCCTTACAACAACTTTTTGTGGTAGGCACTTCTGGAGATACTTCTCCTCACTTGACAGATGAGTGAACCAAGTGGACTTATCCCAGGTTCCATGTAGCAAGACAATGGCAGAGCAGAGGCTGCACCCCACAGAGGCTGTCATTGTTTAAAAGAATCAACAACACAACACCAAAACAAAACAACAAACCCTTTACCTGGGTCTTGCTGACAGACTTTCAGGCAAAGTCATGTAGATATGTAATGAGGGCATGGATAATATAGTGTGCCCCACCACCTCTGAGTATGAACTATTTTGAAATCCTCTCACCCTGTGCTACCATAGAAACCAGCCTCAGCCCCCACACAAAGCACCATCTTTACCACCTCATAGAGGGGCCTCAGGGTCTTGATCTCATTGGCTGGAGTGTCTGGATCTAACCAGCTCTCTACCTCCTGAGGGATAGGACCAAAATGTGGGTTGTGTCCTCTTCTTTAGTGATCCCAAGAGATTGACTTCTTCCCCATCCTCTGACAAAGTCATTTCTTCTATGGTCAGTTCACAGGGAACAGCTTCTGAGACCCATGAAGTCTCATGGAGGAAAGGTAGCATTATCAATGTGCAAATTGGGCTCTAATTTGGAGTCCACCTGTATTTGACTTCTAACTCTGACCCCCAGGTTCTTTATCTGTAAAATAAGGTAATAACATGAGTTCAGGGAGGACTGGCACCTCTGCTGTGAGAGCTAGCCAAATACTTTTCAGGGCTGGTATCCACATTTGGTGTCCACCTGTCACCCAATTCTCACCTGTGGCTCCAAGATGCCAAAGCATGCACAGTAGCTACACCCCAGTAAAGTCCTCTCAGCAGGTGGGGCTAGACCATGCTGAGGGTAACTGACAGGTCTCAAACTGGTCAGTGAATTAGGGGGATGCCTACCCCAAGCATGTGAAGACTTCCCTGGTGGAACAGGTGAGCGAGAGTAATTTATTCCAACAGCTACAAAGGTGATTGATGAAGGTGCTATGGAGTACTCAGAGTGGTCAAGCATGGAAGACACCAAGGTCATCCACTGCATCCTGGGTCACCCCTAGTCATCTTGACTTTTCTTCTGCCACTGGACTTTGATGACTGTGGAAAAAAGAGTAAGCCTAATGACTCTGTGCAACTCTGCCTCACTTAAATCCAATTCACACAGCACAAGACAAGACATCGCTCCATGCTCTCACTGGTCTTGTTTGAAAATGAAGGATAAACAGCATGTGCATTACTACCTGCTACCTACAAGTCAGTGAAATCAGACAAGCCCTTTCCTGCAGAAACAGGGCTGAGGGAGTATAAAGATCTCAGATAGCTAAAGCGAAGAGTGATTGTCTATGAATGCAGGCTATGGAGAATCCTTGAGGAATTCTGCCAGCTCCCTGAGTTCAACCCTTATCTGACCTAGTGTGGCAGTACATCTGTTTCTCTTGGTCTATCTTGATATGAAACCACATAACCCCTAAAAGCTGTAGACCATTTAAATTCATGCTCTTGGTCTGAAATAAGCCCACTTTCCGAGAACAGTTACGTGTGTCCCTGAACCAGATAAAAGATAAATACCCATCAAGTCACATTGAAACAGATACGTATAGACCCTTTTATGCCTTTGTTGGACTGTGAAGTAGAACCAAGGGGTTTGTTTGTATATTATTAAATCAACTCTCTAGTATAAAGTAGGAGTGGGTTCTGTCTCTGTTCCTTGAAATACCAACCTAACACACTCCAAGGGTGTTGTTAAGCAAAGAATTTTATGAACCTTTAAATACCACATAGACTCTAGAACTTTAAAAAGGGTTGGGTGGGGGGAAATCTTAGAGATAAGACCATTTTACAAGCAAGGAAATTGATAACTCAAAGAGAAGCAACTTTCCCAAAGTCACAGAGGTATTCAGTTTCAGAGCAGGAATTCAAACCCTGATCATCTGATTACAATAACATGGAAGTGGTACAACAGATAAGAATATTGGTCCTAGAATCAGGAACACCTGAGTTTAAATACAGCTTACTAATTGTGTGACCCCTGGACAAGTCACTTGACCTGTCTCTGACTCAGTTTTCTCAACTATAAAATAGGTACATAGCACGGTCTTCCCAGGTCTATTGTGAAAATCACATGAGATAATATTTACAAAGTGTTTAGCACAGTACTTGGCCCACAGTAGGCACTTAATAAATAAATGCATGTTCCCTTTCCCCTTATTGCATGTTCCTTTAACCATGTTTGCTCTCTAGATAAATGTTAGTTATTATAATAATCCAGTGATAATATAAGGAAAAAATCTAATAATTAGAACACATCATGGAGATTGATCTTCCAGTACAGGTCATAATTGTAGACCAGTCTATGGTATAATGTAGACAAAGGGCTTTGTTACCAGAAAGTGTCATAGAAATGTCACAAGTTCTTGTTGAAAACCACAAATTGCTGTCTATGTTATCAGCTTCCAAACTCTTCTTCCTGGGCTTTGCATGTGACCCTTCCACTCCTGTCAGCCCCTGAGAGGAAGGCACTGGATTTCCAGTCAGGAGTATTTAATTTATTTATACACAATTGCTTGCATGGTGCCTGCCTCCCCTGCTAGAGCGTAAGTCTTCTGAGGAGTAGAACTGAGTGCTTTATTTGTATATTATTAAATCAGCCCTATAGTAGCATAAGATAGAAGTGTAAGGCAGAGTTTTTGCCTATCTTTGGATCTCCAGTGCTTAGCATATTGGGTTGAAAACGCTTGTTGATAAATTACCTATTAGCTGCGTAGCCATGAACAATCATCACTATTCTTTAAGACTTAGTTTCCTTACCTGTAAAATGGATATAATGATAATCTGACTATCTAGGAGCAAGGTACTTTAGAAACCACAGGTAAATGATATAGAGTGGTTAGTTACTAATCCATTTCCAGCCTCTTCCCCTCATCTCAAACAGCCATTTGCCATGTACTTCATATGGCTATTGAAAACTTATGTCTTTTGACAATTTATTTATTGAAAAATAGTTCTTATTCTTACAAATTTGAATCAGTTCACTATATATTTTGGAAATAAGACCTTTATTAGAGAGAAACTTGTTGGAAAGATTTTTTTTTTTGCCCCAGTTATGCTTCCAATTTTGGCTGCATTATTTTTGTTTGTGTAAAATCTATTTAATTATATAATCAGATCGTCCATTTTCTCTCTTGTAATCCTCTGAGTCCTTTGTTTAGTCATGAACTCTTCCCTTATCTATAGATCTGAAAGGATATTTCTTCCTTGGTTCTCTAAATTATTTATGATGTTACCTTTTATGTCAATATCATGAATTCTCATTTGGATGATGCAGTGGATAGAGTGCCAGGACTGAAGTCAGTAAGCCTCATCTTCCTGAGTTAAAATCTGGCATCAGACATTTACCAGCTGTATGACCCTGACAAGGTACTTAACCCTGTTTGCCTCAGTTTCTCATCTATAAAATGAGCAGGAGAAGAAAATGGCAAAACACTCCATTATCTTTGCCAAGAAAATCCCAAATGGGGTCACAAAGAGTTGGACATGACTGAAAAAATGACTAAGCAACAACATGAACCCATCTTGAGTTTATCACACTTATACAGTGTGAGATTTTGGTCTATACAAGTCTCAGTCAGATGGTTTCCAGTTTCCACAACAGCTTTTGCCACATAGCTAGATTTTATTCCATTGATGGTTTATTAAAAATGAGCTATTAAACTCACTGTTATATATGGCATGCCTAATGTGTTCTATTCATCAACCTTTTTAAAAAAATAGTATTTTATTTTCCAATTACATCGAAAGATAGTTTCCAACATTCATTTTTTTAAAGAAGATTTTGAGTTTCAAATTTTTTCTCCCTCCTATCCCCTCTGCCCAAGAAGGCAAACAATCTGATATAGGTTATACATGTGTGATCATGTAAATATATTTCCACAGTAGTCATTTGTGAAAGAGCAAAACAAAAGGGGAAAACCACCAAAAAAGGAAAAATAGTATGCTTCAAGCTACATTCAGATGTCATCATTCTTTCTCTGGGTGTGGTTAGCATTTTCCATCACAAGTCTTTTAGAATTGTCTTGGATTGTTGTATTGCTGAGAAGAGCTGTCCATCATGGTTGACCATTGCACAATGCTGTTGTTACTGTGTGTAATGCTCTCCTGGTTCTGCTCACTTCACTCAAGTTTTTCTCCATTAACCTATTTCTTAGTCAGTACTAAAAATTTTGATGATTATTGCCTTGTAGTAATCTCATTTTAAACATTATTTCCCTAGAGACTGACCTTTTATTCCTCCAGAAGAATTTCATCATTACTTCCTAGCTCCAGAAAGGAATAATGAAAAACTCTAGAAAGTAATGTTGGAATTCATCCCATCTCTTTCATGTACGGTTTGATTTTCTTTAAAAACCTATAATAAATCCACCATATAACTTTCAAAATTGTCTTGTTTATAAATGATTCTATCTGACCTCCCTTCTGTTCTCTTCTGCTCATTTCAAAAAATAATTCAATGACCCTCTTTTCTTTACTTTATGTTGTAATTCAGCAGATATTGGATTGGATCCTAGAGACAGTCAAAACCTCCATTTCACTTTTTTAAAAAAATCATGTCTAGCTCTTTTCTCCCTTCCACCTCACCCCAAATTTAAAAAGAAAAGAAAAGGAAAGAAAAAACAGTACTCTAAGGCTTATTTTACAGAAAACTGAGGCTCAAAGACCACATAGCTAATTAATTAGTGTTAGTCCTAGGAGAAGCAAAGTCAGTCATCAGACTGATTCCTGCCCTCGCTAGTAACCTTTATGTGAATTTTGGAGTAGGGAGGGGAAAGAGAGTGTAGGATAGGAAGGTATTCCCAGCACTTTACCTCCTGTTGATGTTAACCTCACACCTCCTCAGTAGGGCAGGAGAGGTAGACAGGCATATAGCCAAATTGGCAAGAGAGAAGGAAATCTCACTGGCAGACTTCTTCACCAAAGTTTCTGGGTCTTACCTCCACCTACTGAGCCTGCCCTCCACACGCTGGGACTGGATGACAATTTGTTGGGTATGTTGGGTAAGTACTCAGGGAGAACTTGAGTTAAATGTCCTCTAAATTCTGTTCCAAGTCTGAGATTCTGGGACTGTGGATTCAGTGACTGCTCTGTCTGCCCCAATGAGTCTTATGTGTACTTCAGCATCATTTCCAACTCTCTCTGCTCACTCTGTTACCTTTGGCTGCTGTTGGGGAGACCTCAAACAGTGGTTCTAACCAGAATCTACCTGCATCTGTAAACTTGTTCTTTTATAAATTTTACATGTCAGTATAATTGTTTTTCTTTTTTAAAATTTTATTTAGTTTTTAATTTATGGAATAGAATAAGCAATTCCATAACATTGTACAATTTTTTTTAAATTGCACAGGAAACTGCAAATCAATTATGTACAACTCACTATTTCTTTTAATTATATAATAAAGTCATCATGTAAATTCCTTTTTTTTCCCTTTTCTTCTTTCCCCCTCCCTCCTCACCCTAGAGATGGCTACCATTAGACACAAATAGGTTTATATATTATATAAAATTATTCTATACATACTTGTATTTATCAGATACCGTGTTTCAACCCTACATATTTTATTTTATGCATTTAAAAACATGTTTTTGAGGAGTTCTTGACTCTGTTAAATTGCCAAAGAGATTCGTGGCACCCCCTCCCCCAAAGGCCAAGTCCCTGTTCTAAACAACTCTTGGTCACATTTGACTTCATCCGATGTGTACAAGTGGGAAGGATCTGGATTTGTAATCTAAGAACCTGGGTTCAAATTATAGTATTCTGACTCTTACTTTCCTATGTGACTTTAGGTAAAACACTGAACTTCAATTTCTTTACCTACAGAAGATGGGCAGTGAGGAGGAATGGAGAACTAAGGTTTTACTTGATTTTTAGAATTCGGATTTAGTCAAAAGGTCACACTTAAGGGTCTAGAAAGCCATATGTGGCCTTAAGGGTACAGATGCCCCACCCCTGCAATGTAGTAACAGAACCCACTCCCCCCCAAAACCTTCCTTCTTCCTCCTCCTGCCCACACTCAATCCCATCTGAAAAGTGACAGTGAAAACAGATCCTGGTGGGATTTGATACCGAGGACCAGAAGGGAAGGTCATGGTCTTTTAGTACTTCCTCTTTCTCCAGGCCTCAGTTATCCATGACCTTTTCATGAATAGCTCCAGAAAGGCTTTAGCTGCCTCCCCTCCATCTCCAATTTCATTATTATAAAATAATATTATTAATTTTATTTATGTATCATTATTTTTTTGTTTTATTTATTTATTATTTATATATAATCTCTACCTCATATTCACTGTGCAGGTTGCTGTTCTGTACCCCCTCTCACCCCCACAACTACTCCCCTGCCCCTTCTGAAGCCAGTTGGAAGGACAATGCAGGAGGCTGATTCTAAGCCCCTCAGTTTCCTGGCAAGGTTCCTTGTAGGCTCATCTGCATGTGCTGACAACCCTGAAGGGAAAGGAAAGAGGCCCTCAGCAGGCTGGATGCAGAGCTCAATTTTGTCTTCTGCCCTCTGTGTGTGCATCTGCAGCAGCAGGCAGGCAGGCAGGCCATCACACTCCAGTGGGCTCTGGTCTTTGACATCAGGACATCATCCAGAGCAAGATATCACTGTCCTCCTCACCAAACTTTATGTGCCTCATCTCCTGCCCCGTTGCAACCCTGTCACCCCCTCCCACAACCCAAGAGGCAGAAGTCAACTTGAGGACTTTTTTTATTGCCTTCCTAAGTCTATCCCTAATTATGTAACATTCTTTCCAGCAGAGAGGAGAGTATACTGAAGCCAACCTTGAATCCAGTTCCCCCTAAGCAAGTTTGGAGTACCTACCCCAGAAACCCTTGTGTCCTTTGAAGCAAGGCCAAAATTTCAGCTTACTCCCAATCTCACACGGCTCTCACTATCCTCTAAGATGGACCCTTATCTCCAGATCGAAATGGCAGAGATGGCATAGACTGATGCATACATTTACTGGTATATGTCTAGTCTTTTGCCTAAGAAATTCCTTCCAGATAATAGGATTACATATTTATAAGCTGAAGGGAACTAAGAAGAGGTATATCATAAAATGCCTTCATTTTACAAATGAGAAAGCTGAGTCCCAGACAGGGGAAGGAAGTTGTCCAAGATTCTATAAGTAGTAAGGGGCAAATTTGGATCCAGTTCCTCTCATTTGCAAACCAGTGCCTTTTCTACTGTTGTCTCACTACCTTTTCTTCCTTACAGACCCCCTTTTGTCCCTTCCTCCCTTCAGGGACCCTTCTCAGCTGGAATCCTATATGGCTCCATTCTCCCTGGACTTCATAATCTTCTAGAATTCTCATAACTTGCTGGAGTTTTCATTTTTACTACTCCAGAGACAGTGTGGCAATGTGTGTGTATGTATGTATGTATGTTTGTGTATATTGCATGTAGCACCCTTTCTTGGAATAGCCCGGTGCATTTGTTATCAGCATATATGTATAAGTACATATGAACTTACCAGTGTATGTATGTGTACAAGTGCATGAAAGGGTATATGGATTTATTTGGGTGGTTTTGTACATGCATACAACATCAGATATTGTGTAACCCATATGCAAATATGCATATGTGTTTTGTGTCATGTATCTGGGTGTGTATTGATGAATCCTTTTATGTAATTTTGTGTGAGGATGCACATGTATCATGTATATTTACATATGTGATCAAATTCAGGTATATCATACATTTATCTGTATGTTATGTAAATTTGTGTGCAAATGATTAATTATATATTTCTGCATACTAGTATATGCATGTTAGTAAATGTATATGAGAATGTGTTTATACATTCATGTATGATTGCATGTGAATATGGATGCAAATATGTATATCTGTATATAAAATGTATGAATACATCCATGTACTTATTCCTATGTGTGGCAATGTGTTCTCATATATATGTGTGTGTGTCTTCATGACTTCATATGCACATCCATGTCTGTGTTATGTGCATGTCTGTGTACACATGAGTGAGTACATTATGTGTGTGTGTTCATATTTTTATATATGAGTGATCATAGAATTGTGTATTTTAAATACTCAGAGACCAAGTTATATTGATTTTGCTGTTTATTGAAATATGATAGAAAGTCAAAGGAGTGAAAGAAAGATGGGGAACACCAATGGTATTTCTTCGCCTCTGCTTTTGGTTATGAGAAAATAAAGACAAAAGATCCTTCCAGTGGATCTAAATTACACTTAATCTAGCTAGAAGTGATCTAGGTAGGTTTAACCAAGGGGTGACTCCTGGCCCTTTTTAACCCGTCTAAAGCCCAGAATCAGTGGGTGTCCAAGACAGGAGTTAGAAAAGGATGTTATCCACTGTTTGACTCCTAGTTCCCAGGCATATCAGGACCAGTGGGTTCTATGACCTAAGAAGGCACAGGCTAGGTGACCAGAGGAGGTTGTGTTCATCCTTCGTTTTCAAGAGGTGCTAAGAAGATCCAGAGAGAAGGAGTTCCATGATGGCTGGAGTTCCCACTGCAGTCTAGAGCCAGAGAAAAGGAGAGAAGGATAGCAGATGTGAAGTGTATGCAGGGTGGGACCTGTGTGAGTGTGGCCAAAGCCCTGGGGAATGAAAGAAAGAAGCAAGAAAGTGGGGCAAGAAATAAAAGAAGGAGTTTAGGAATCCAGTGTTGCCTCAGGACCAGGAAGATTCAGAAAAGGCTGAGGATTATGGGAAACAAAAGAACTTTGGCTGATGGCATCCGGGACAAGCAGTTCAAGGCAGAGATGTGTAACATGGAGGACTGGAGTTGTGGTGACCAGTGAAGGCAGTCAGCAGGAGAACACCATCTATCGGCTAGTTGTCCTGATAGAAGAAGCCAGGGTAGAGGATTTGCTCAGGGGGTCCTTGTAGTCACCAACAACGGAACCTTGGTTCTGGCCATCCCTGGCTCGTGTGCTGCAGACTCCAGAGATACAGGACCCACTGGAAGCCAAGTAGCCACCACTGACAGAGCTTGGCCGGTAGCCATAACCGTTGTTTCCACTGGTACTGCTGATGACAGCTGCGAGCAGAGAGCCAGGATGTCAGATTATCCCTGTAGGACTTGGCCTTCCCCCCAACCCAGGGCCAGAATGAAGACATGCCTGCATCACATTTGTACAGTGCTCTCAGATACATGAAGACTTTCCTTCACTACACTCTGGGAGCTACGATGACTGTAAGCACGTTACACTCATCTGATCGTTGTGGAAATGAACTTAGAGAGCACCATACCTGTACAAGATCATGCTAATAAATCTCAGAGCCAGGACCAGAAACCTTTTGAGTTTCCACTGCAGCCCTCTCAGACTTGGTCTATCCCCTTAGAGGCCAGTTCACAAAGCAATACAGGGGAAGTAGTTCAGGTTAAGAATTCTCCCTTTCCCCAGGAAAGCACCTAAAGGATAGTCCTTCTTGGCCTCTACAAGCATCTTCATCTATCCAGTCCATAACCATGGCCTTCTGACTATTCCTGTATAATAACTTGACCTCAACACTTTTCGGACCGTTCCTCTAGAGGACAGGAAAACCTATTCTTTTCTTTCAGTCTCCTATTTAATTTCCTATATGACTTCCTAGGCTCTGTCTTATTCTCTCCTTTCCCTGCTGTAGCAACATAGTAATATTCTAGTAACTGTGCTAGTCATAACTAAAACTTAACACCTGTTCAGCACTTTAAACTTTGCACAGTGTTTATGTAAAAGAAGCAATATTTCCATCTGGCTGCAAATTCTCATGAAGCAAAGGTGAAATGGTCTGGTAGATATAGCACTGTGCTTAGGTAATTTGAGTTTTTGTCCTGACTCTGCCATTAACTGACTGTTTGACCTTGAACAAATGACTCACCTCTCTTTTTCTCTCAGTTTCTACATCAGCAAAATGGGAATAATACAATTTGTACTCCCCACCTCACAGGATTCTGTGTTTATAATTATGGTCCCACAGTTTCTATACTTCAAGGTACTTACAGATACTGACAGAGGACGGGAATTCTCCAGACATTCTGTAAAGAAGAAAACAACAGGATAAGTCAGTCTTCCAACCAACAGTCTGTTCTCCAAACCTCCTTGGGGGATGAATGAAAGTCCAAGAAGTAATATTTACAACCCCCATTCTACTGGTCTGAGAAGTATCTGAGTCACTCTGAATAGCTGAGTTAGTCACATATTGCTTTCAACACTGTCACGACCAAATGGAGCGTTGGGTGCCACTCCTGAAGTAGAGGACCTTCAACATCCATTCAGTAATGCATGCTACCAGTAACATTCTCCAGTCTCCCCAGGTCTGACATATACTCACTCCTCATCTCTCAGAAACTTTGTTTTCTTTCAAGGCTCATCTCAGTTTCCACCTCTTCCAGGAAGTCCTTCTTGATTTCTCACTCCCTTCACACAAACCTCATTCTCCACCTCCTCAATTTTACTTTCACTATCATTATTTGTGTACATGTCACAGCATGACATCATGGCTAAAGGACTGGCCTTGGAGCCAGGAAGACTTGAGGTCACTTCCTGACTCTTAGTACATCTAAGTCAGGGCAAGTGTCATAATTTGTCAGCGCTCTTGGCAACTCTCAAAGACTCTTCCAAATTATACAGAAGATGCATTGCTAAAAAAGAGTTTCCTCTGTTCCTGTCCCTACCTCTCCATCCTCTTAATAAATCATAGGCTGCTTGAAGCCAGAAACTGCTTATTTTTGTCCCGAGACCCCTTGGACCTAGGATAGACACTTGCACATAGTGAGTGTCTTGTACATGTTTGGTGAACTGAATTGAAAACTCTCATTTTTGAGAAAATGTAGATGTGACCCCAGAATTCCAAACCAATAAACCAAGATTCCCTTCCTCCCTCTGAAGAGAAGAGTTTCAATACCATTCCCCTGAAAATCTGAATATCATCATCACCAGATTAGGATGGATTTCCTTTTCTCATTTCTTTCTTCCTGAATGTAAGATGTGCTTTGTAGCACTAATTAGTCTACATATGAAAATAAGCCAATACCTGCACTCTTCACTTTCTAGTAACTTCTTGTAGGTGGCAATCTCCACATCCAGGGACAGTTTGACACTCAGCAGTTGCTGGTATTCACGCATGAGGCGGGCCAGCTCCTCCTTGGAAGTGTGCATGGCACTCTCCAGATCCTCCAATTTGGCCCGGGCATCTTTCAGGGCACTGTCTCCTCGTTGCTCAGCATCAGCGATGGAAATCTCTAGGTTGGAGCACTGCAGAGACAAAATTGAAAGTGTCAGAAGATTTGGGGAGGTAAAAAGAAGGAGGAAGGAAGTATCCAATTCATCCTCTTGCCTTTGGACAACTCTCTTTTCCTTAATCATACTTCCCACTCCTAAGGATTTCTGTCTTGGGATGACATTTTTCATTTGGTTTTCTAATAGACCTGAGGAATTCTTTAAAACAGCACTGGATTTGAAATCACATAGAGAGGTTATTTGGTTAAAAGAATCCAAGACTTGTAGTCAAAGGTCCTAGGTTTAAAACCTACCTCTTAATACTACTACTTAGCATAACATATTACTTGTGTGACCCTGGGTAAACCTCTCTGGGTCTCAGTTTCTTGTGAAATGAGGATCTAAGGACCCTTTCAGCTTTTGAACCTATGAAAAAATATAGCCTTAGTTGATCCTGATAAAATGAAAGTCTTTTCCTCCTGTTCTGTCATTTGTGATGAGGGACTTAGAGTAACTGCATGTTCATCCTGCTACTGGGCATTTTCCCAAACTAACCCTAACCTCAACCCTAAATTCCTACTTGGAGTTTCCATCATTAAAGCTGGGTCTTGATTTTCTCTATGTAAAATTAGAGGGTTGCATAAAATGAACCCAGATTCATGTAGTAGGATTCTAGATCCACTTAGTAGGATTCTAGATCTGTGCACAGGGCTCTAGATTAACATACTAGGAATCTAGATCCATGTGTTGTGGCCCTAGTTTCATGTACTTAAATTCTAGATTCCTGTGCTAGGATTCTAGATTCATGAGGGTGGGGTTCCAGATGGTAAGATCCTAGATGACAGGCATTGTCTTAGTGTGCATATGTGTCTGTGTGTGTGTGTGTGTGTGTGTGTGTGTGTGTGTGTGTGTGTGTGTGTGTGTGAGAGAGAGAGAGAGAGAGAGAGAGAGAGAGAGAGAGAGAACTGAAAGGGACCTCAGAGATAATCTAGTCCAACCCTGTCATCCTGTCATATTGTAAATCATCAGGTCATGGGTCATAGGACTGGAAAAGACTTTAGAGGCCTTCCAATCCATTTCCCCATTTTACAAATGAGAAAACAAAGAGTCGTGGAGTTTATATGATATGTCAAATGTCATATAGGTAGTAAGCATAGGAAGCAGAATTTGAACACAGGACATCTGACTCCCAAGTCAGTCATCTTTCTGTTGTACTATCTTGTCTCCTTATGTAATCTCAGAGCCCAGCACAAGTTAGAATACTCGCATAGTAAACATTCAATAAATATGGAAGGAAGGAAGGAAGGAAGGAAGGAAGGAAGGAAGGAAGGAAGGAAGGAAGGAAGGAAGAAAATCTCTAAATCTGCAGCACCCTCCATCAGTAATTTGAAGAGTTATTTACCTCCCTCCTTAATCTTCTCAAATTCACCTGTAATAAGTAGACCTAAAGATGTTTAACTCCAGACTATTTGAGACCCTGACTCCATTGACCCATTTGTTGTTGAGTAAGAGATGCAGGATGTTGACTCTTAGAGCCCAACTCTTCCCCCACCACCAACTGACCATTGCACCAGAGTCAGACGATCAACCTCACCTGCTTCTTCACGTTCTCAATCTCTGAGCGCAGCCTCTGGATGAGCCGGCTCAGTTCTGAGATCTCATTCTTGGTTTGTTTGAGGTCATCTCCATGCCGGCCAGCCACCAACTGTAGTTCCTGGAACTTGAGACCCCAAAGCAGAACTCATTGACAACACATTCTTCTTGTTCCTCTCTTTCCTAAGTGAGGAACTGACCCTGTGGTTTCCTCTCTCTGCCATTTTTGGAGTTATGAGGTTCACATTATATGGATTAAAACAAGCTTTGAAAACAAACTGGGAACAACAAGCTTAGGAAATGGGGCAGAAAGCCAATTAAAAATGGAATCTAAGTCCAGGAGAGGGAGGTTCCTTGGGACATTCAACTAAAACTTGGGCAAAATTGGAAGGTCCAATAGGATTCAGAAATGCTCTTGTGAAACTAAGTCAAAATGTAGAGAACAATTTCAAATCCATCTTTTGGCTTTTGCTCAGGCTGTTGCTTATTCCTGCAATGTCACCCTTTTAACTTTCTGAATTTTTACCCATACTTTAAAACCCAGTCCAAATGCCACCTCCTTCTCCAAGAATTCTCCAACAAATGGGTTAATCCCCCTAGTCAGGAACAGCCATGATCTTTGAATGCCACATGGAACTTTTTCTGTTCCTTTTCCTTATCACATAATTGTTTGTATTTTGGCTCTCTGTGTGGGTTTCTCTACCCCCCACATCTCCACTAGCCTTCAAGTTCCAAGAGGGCAAGGAGAAGGTCTTATGTAAATGCTTTATCTCTGTCAGTGCCTAGCATGGCACTCTGAACATAGCAAAAATTCTTCACAAATGTTGATTGAATTGAATTGAAATTGATTCTTAGAGTCTTCTCTGATCAGTGGTTACTGTCTGATTCTCAGCATTTTTATTCTCCATGACTATTAGAAGTCAAGGGGCACTTCTCAAATCCCCAAAGCTCTAAATTCATTGTTTCCTCCCCCAAAAACATGTTGGAAATCTTGTTCTCTAGGTTAGAGAGACCCACAAGATGCCATGTCAGAGAAGAAAGAGAAATGTTTCTAGGCAATGTTAGTGACTTGCAGAGGGTGGGATATGGTAGGGAACTCAAACCCTCTGCCCTTAACCCCAGGAAATGTTAGGATGCTCCTCAGAACAACAGATCACCTGCCTCTATATTCATTGAAAATAGTGCCCCTTAGAGTCACCCCTAGACTCACCTTAGTTTGATACAAGTTCTCAGCATCAGTCTTGCTTTTCATGGCAATCTCCTCATACTTGCTTCTGACTTCATCAATGATGCTATCCAAGTTCAGGTCTCGATTATTGTCCATGGAGAGGATGACAGATGTGTCACTGATGTGGGACTGGATCTGAGCAATCTCCTACCATGGGTACAAAGGTAGCCTCAGATTACAGGCCGATGTTGAATAACCTCTCTCCTAAAAGCGTGGAACCAATTCCAGGAAGCAATTTTCCTTCTCCCTCACAAAAGTTCAAAAAAGGTAGTTTGCCCAAAAGAGTATTGTTCCAATTCTTCATTGCCTTCAAGAAGAGACCTTCCCCTAAGCTCCTACTCTTCTCCCATTGTTAGAGGAGAAATGCCTCTCCAAGGCTGTCAAATATACATTTTTCCCAGGGGACCAGATCACTGGACAGTGTCTAAAGATCAAAATCCTGGATGCTCCTTCCTTCCAGGAATAATTCATAAAGGATTGGTTCCCCACTAGGACCCTGTACAAATGCCTCAATACTCTCAAGAAACTCATCCCACTCTTTCCTCACATGGGAAGCAGAGAGGTACAACTTGAGCAGGGAAGAATGAGTTTCAACTGATCCCAGATTGAATGATATGATATGAAAGAAATTCACTCATCTTCCAAGCTTTCCTATTCCTATGAAGAGAATCATTGTTATTTCAGGCACCCTAACCCACAGGTACTTCAGTCACTATATACCCAGTCCCAAAGTTCACAACATTTGTATCACCCTTGACTCCTCACTCACTCCACAAATCCAATCATTTGCCAAATCTTGTCATCTCTACCTCCACCTGTCTGGAATCTGTCCCCTCCTCTCTACTCTCATACTCTCATAGCTCAGATCATGATGGATGACTGTAATAGTCAAAATCTGGGCTAACTGAATAGGTCTCCTTACTTGTCTCTCCCTTCTCCAATTTGTCCACTGCCTTACTGTCAAAGAAATTTTTCCAAAGTGCAGCTCAAACCAAGTCACTTCACTATTTAACTAATTCCAGTGGTTCCCTGTTGTGTCTAGGATCAAGTGTTATTTCATCTTTATCTTACTCTTTTTTAAATTTTAAGTTTTGTGTAATATAAAAATATGCATAATTATTATCACAAGAGTTAGTTATATAATTTATAAATGAGTAAATACCAATATGCAAGGCATATATGCTCAAAAGAAATTTTTAGTGGGGCTATGTGATTTTTAAAAAATGTTTACAGACCTCTGTTCTAAAATATTGACTGATTCATGTGCTCCCATCACTCTACTGTCAGTTGTAAGTTTCCTGAAAACAGGTTCTATGCTGTAGCTGTCTTTGTTACTGTGGTGTCTAGCACAACATAGTACGTGTGAAGCCTCATTGGTCATCAGGTCCATTCCTGAAAGCCTTCTATAAGATGCCTGAGAAAGGGTCATTCAACCACTCATTCCATTTGGAGATAACTCTGATTATTAGAAAGCTTTCCCTTACTTCAAACTAGAATCTACTTCCCCTCACTGCTCTTCATTGTTTCGTGACCGAATGGAGAAATGAGGACATTGTCTGAAGTGAATACTTACCGCTTCATACAGACACTTCAGGTACTTGGTCTCTTGGTCCAGGGCTTCTACCTTGGCTTGCAGCTCTACTTTATTCGTATAAGCAGCATCCACATCCTAGGAGAGACACCCCCCAAAAAAAAATATTCTCCAATTACTGCCTGTTCTTTATATTCAGACTTCTCCTCAAGCTCTAGTCACCCAGGGTCAAGAGGGAGAACTGGGCTCCTTTCTCCAGTGCTAGGTTGCAAAGGAGAAAACTGAAGGATCTCAAGGAAATGGTAGAGGTCCTCTAGCAGCAAATTATGGCATAGTGGGAAAAGTATAAGACTCTAAAAGCAAGAAACCTAAATTTGACAGGGCAGCTCTTTACTGGGGTAGTCCCAGCTCCCTTCTTAATGTTACTGATAGTATAGAAGTCCCACCCTATAGTATAATCCATGTCCTTCCTGCTGCAATGGAAGTCTCTTTCCTCTGATTCTCAGGGCAAATTTGCCTAGGCAACCTAGGGCTCCTTATTATCCTTACTATCTTGTATGTCTTTACTATCCTTACTATCATGTGTGTCATGGACCTCCCCCCCGCTTCGTAGTCTGTTGAAGCCTATGAACCCTTTCTCAGAATAATGTTTTAAATACTTGCATGAAATGCTGAATTTCAATTTGAGGTTAGTGAAAATAAAGATGTATTTCACTTCCCACCCAGGTTCATAGATCCCCTAAAATCTATTCATGGATTCCAGATTAATGCTTTAGGGCAATCCTCATATACTTAAAAATATTTCTGAAGTCCTCCTCCTCTTCTACCTCCACCTTCCCTAAAATCTTTCTCTTTTCTGGAGTTTTCATCGTGATCTCTCCCCTCCTCTGGTCCTCATTGATCCTGAAATCTCATAGTGAATGACATTAAGAAGCAGGGAGATATCAACATACCCAAGACCTCGGAGGCCTCTACAACTCACCTTCTTGAGCAGCACAAATTCATTTTCTGTGGCTGTTCGTCTATTGATCCCTTCCTCATACCTGGAAGGGGAATAGCTTGTCAGTGAACATATTTTCTTTTGTTGTTGTCCAGTTGTTTTGGGTTATGTACAACACTTCATGACTCCATTTGGGGTTTTCTTGGCAAAAGATGCTAGAGTGGTTTGCCATTTCCTTCTCCAGCTCATTTTACAGTTGATGAAACTAAGGCAAACAAGGTTAAGTGACTTGCCCTGGGTCACACATCCTAGTAGTGACTGAGGACATATCTGAACTTATGGAGAGGGAGTCTTCCTTCCTCCAGACCCAGCACTTTATCCATCCTAGCTAGCTGCCCCTATATACTTTCTAGAATGTCCTTATGTGCAGAATCCTACCTATAGTCCTATAAGGAGATACAAAAGGAAGGAGAAGTCAGGGTTCTGTACTTACAACAACTAAAAAGGAATGTTAATATCAGGATAAATAGGTCTAGACTAGCATTCCATACTATATGCCACAATAACTTTCAAATGGACCCTCAACTTAAATTAATGGTTACATCATTAAAAAAAGATTGGAGAAAATTGATAGAGATCTTTAATGTCTATGGTTAGGGGAGAATTCTTAACCAAATAATGGTTAGATATCACAAAAAATAAAATAACTTTGATTATATTAAATTAAAAGGTTTTTGCAGGAACAAAATCAAAGTAACTGAGACTCCCCTCCCCCCAAAAAGGAAACTGACATGTGAGAGGGCAAAAAAGTCTTTTCTTCAAATGTCTTTAATGAGGGTGTGATATCCAAGCTATATAGGGAATTTACACAAATATAAAGGACCAAGACCCACTTCCCAACAAATTATGAACTTAATAAGGATATGAACCAATAGTTCTCAAAAGAAGAATTGAAAGCTATTAACAATCATAGGAAAGATTGCCACAAATCCCTAATAATAAGAGAAATGCAAAACTCTGAGGTTCATCTGGCACTCAAAAAACTGGAAAAGATGGTAAAAGAAGGAAATAGTACTGGAAAGTCCATGGGAAAACAGATACAATGACTGCTGAATTGGCTCAACCATTCTCCAAGACTATTTGGAACTTTGTTTAAAATCAAATGGAGAAGGGAAGATATTAAAATGTCTAGAACCTTTGAACCAAAGATTCCATAGGCATATATATACCCTAAGGAATTCAAAGATAGAAATCGAAGTCCCTTGTACACCAAAGTATCAGAGGGAATAATACTTTTTGTGGTCCTGAAAAACTGGAAACAAAATATCCATTGACTAAGGAATGGCTAAACAAATTATGGTATATGAGTGCAATGGAATATTATAACACACAACTAATGACAAAGTATAATACACAACTAATGGCTCAAAGGAGCTCCCAATTCAGTCTCACGCTACTTCTCTACCTTATGATCATCCAGGTGCTAGGTGTAGGCAGACTACAGAAATGATCATAACAACCACTGCCCAATTCACAGGATGCATCATATATGTATATTGCATATGTATACAAACAAGCCTATATGTATGTGTATGTGTATGTATGTATGCATGTGTGTGTGTGTGAGTGTGTGTGTATCCCTATGTCAGGCTAGGGCCATCCTAGGAATTGCTGGCATCCTGTATGATGTTACCAAGGTATTAACACTAGGGGCACTGCTAGCCTTCTCCCCAATCCCTAAACAGTTCCAGTTTCCCTTGCAGAAACTGATGAAAATGCCCCAATCTGTGCTGAACTGGCCCAGTTCTGCAGGACTGAATGCAGTCTCTGAGGCCCAGGTATCCAGTCCACAAAGATCACCTCTCTTCTTACCTCTTCTTGAAGTCCTCCACAACATCTCGCAAGTTCCTCAGCTCAGAGTCCAGTCTCACCCTGTCTCCTGACAGGCCCTCCAGCTGCCTCCTCAGGTTGCTGATGTGACCCTCGTAAATGGGTTCCAGGTTGTTCTTACAGTTGCTTAGGTCCAGCTGTTGCAGTAAGTTCCACTTGGTTTCCAGCACTTGGTTCTGTTGTTCTAGGAACCGCACCTAGAACCGAACCCCAGAGGTGAGAACCTACTTGAGGAGATATCATTCGCCTGGATTGTGAGGGTGGCTGAAACAAGCAAGGTGGTAGCCCCAATCCCTCAAAATGTCATATGCCTCTCTTTAACTTCCAAGGCAGAGAATATACCTTAGTTAACTCCATGCTCAAGTCTCTATAGCAATCCATTGGTGATTCCCACGTGTCATTTTGCAATTAGTCTCAGTCTCCCTTTCACGTAAAATAGATAGATTGAGACTTCTCTGCCTTCCTTTTCCTTTAGTAAATAAAGGTCCAAAGATGAGAGAAAGGGGGCAAGTACTTTGACATTGAGATATTAGAGCTATATTCTTATTTTCTATTTCTAGAGGTACCAAGAATACACTAGGAGGCACATAGATGGTGGGGCTGGAGACTACAGGTGAGCTTCAGCCTAGGATTCAGCATTGACATGAGTCTATTTGCTTCCCTGGGATTCAGTTTCCCCAGCTGTAAAATAAGGGAATTGGGCTAAATGATTTCTTTTAGAAAATCTCTAACATTCTTACCTTGTCTATGATTAAAAATAATCTGCAAAATTTCTAATCTCCACATAGATGATCAAGAGTTTATTTTGGTAATCATAGTTTGAAAGACCTTGTAGTGTAACCTGGTCTAACACTTTTATTGTATGAATGAGAAACAGAAGCTCAGAAAAATGAATCAAGACATAGTGAAAGAACTGGAATTCAGCTTAGGTCAGAAATCCAGATTTCTTTCCACTGGACCACACTGTCCCTCTTCCCATGCCATTCAATCCACCAAATATTCTATTTCCTGAGCTCCCAAGGGGACTTCTCCAGATGCTGAAAACCAACCCACAAAGCCAACTAGACCCAAGGTAAGCTATGCTTCAAGGACTGTTGGATTCCATGCTGTTAAGTGTCTGGCTTTCTGGGAACATCTGGCTGATCAATTGAAGGTGAAATCCCTACCAGCTGTCTGCTTTGGAGGAAGCACAGCTTATACTAGAGGCATTCACTCTATTGTCAATCAAAAATAATTTGGGGATGCTCTGTTCCTCTGGATGATTCCCTGGCCTAGCTTCTTTCTCTAAACATGGAAACATGAGAGGTACCCAGTTATCCCTTTCTCGGCTCTCAGACTTTCCTGGATCCACAGCATTTGCCCCCACATAGGTAGCTTGCTACACTCCCATCCTGAGCTCTCATACAGAATGATGACCCCTTTCACATCCCTTGATAATTGACAACTGGAATAGGGCAGAGGCCAACCAATAGGCAGTGAATTTCCCAACAGATTCCACACAATTCAGAAAACTAATGCTGGCAAAGTTCAGATGGAGATTAGAAATAGACCAATGGATAAGCTGTGGGCTGACTTTCTTTATCCTGAATTGTACGTGATTGCAAAGGCCTTTTGTCCTGAGGTGGAGGCAGCTGGTGGTGCAGTAGATTGGAGTCAGGAAGATCAGAGTTCAATCCTGGTCTCAGATACTTACTAGTTATATGACCCTGGGGAAGTCACTTAACTTTAGTTGCCTCAGTTTCCTCAGATGTAAAATGAGGATCATAATGGCACCTACCTCCCAGGATTGTTGTGAGAAGCAAATGTGATAATATTTGTAAAAAAGCACTTAGTACAGCACCTGTCACATTAGTAGGTGCTATATAAATGTTTATTTCCTCCCCCTTCTCTGGTCAAAGGAAAGGAGCCCTGTCTGGAAGGGAAAAGACCAGGATTCCAGTGCCTTCTCTGCTAGTAGTGTGACACGTCATTAAGCACTTGTAACCTCATCTGTAAAAATATGGACTATGACACCTTCCTGGAGGCAGGGGTATGGTTAGACCAGATGATCTCCTATGGCTCTTTATAGTAGACACTTTACTCTCCTTCATAGTCTCCCTTTCCTCTTTCCCTTCCATGAGGTCATATCTAATTTAGTGAAACTCTTGTTTCATGGAAGGGTCATTCCAGAAATGTTGAGTGCACATGGCTTGAATGATGAGTACACATAGCTTGAGTCCTAGGTCCCATGAAAGGAGACATCATCGGAAAGAGGGAGAATATCCCAATGCTTCCTTGGTTTTTCTAGGAAGGCTATGGGAGAGAATTATTATTTCTCATCCACTTTTCTCTACAAAGGCCCAGGAGCTGAATCTTGGCACCAAGATAAACCTTAAGATTAATATCTATGTTTCTTTTCTCCCTTAGCTCTCCCCTTCTTGGTTTTAAGAACAAGGTTCTGTACATGGCACTGAGATAACCTAGCAGATCTAGCTTTTATATTTTCCCTAGGAGCACTTTTCATAAAAACAAGAAAAACTCAGCCAACTCACTTTGTTCCTAGAATACATTTTGACTAAATGCAATAACTACTCCTTTGTTTGGGAAGTCCCCCACAAAAGTCTGATCTTAGATTTTCCTGCTACAACTGAAAAATGTTTCAAAAACTAGTTACTCACCATTATCCCTAACTTAGGTCAAACTCACCTTATCGATGAAAGAGGCAAATTTGTTGTTGAGTGCCTTCATCTGTTCCCGTTCCTGGGTTCTCACTCTCTGTATCTCAGGATCCAGCTCCACATTGAGTGGAGCCAAGAGATTCTCGTTAACAGTCACCTGGTGAATGCCCCCAGGTGGGCACACCGATGAGCACGCAGGTCCTAGGGCCACACTGCCAAACATACTCCCAGCAAAGCCACTTGGCCGGCCCCTGCCCAAACCATATGTTCCATTCAATCCATTTCCACCAGCCACATTGAATGAGATGTTCCGGGTTCCCCGTAGGCTGTAGAGACTTCGACTGCCAAAGCTTCCCCCAAGCCCTTTGCTTCTTGCCTGGTAAGAGGATGAGCTACCCAGTTTGCTGCTAGTAACCCCAGAGAGCACAGCTGAGCAACCGCTGAAGCCTCCCTTGCCATAGACTCCTGGTTTGCAATTGAACTGGCGACTCATGATGTTGGCGGAGAAGGTACTCGGATGCAGCACAAGGAAAGCAAAGCCTGGGGATCCTCGTCCAGTGGTGTGAGGGACAACCACCTATCCCCTTATATATGTTTGACACCCAGGCGATCACTCTAAAGGGGCAATCCAGGCATTAATTCATGGGTTTGGTTTGCCTGGAAGCAAAAAAACATTTTCTCTCTGCTGAGCCTCCCCATCTCTGAAACAACATGAAACACTCAAACTGCTGGGCTTGCAAGCCTTGCTCATATAATTTAGCTCTTATCTAATTAACTTGCTGTCATAGAGTAATTAGCCCAGAGACTCTCCTCCAAGGCAGTTGGGTTAGGGGGATGAAGTTGTGCTTTTTCCTCCTGGTTGCTCTTTTCCAGGTCCTTAACTCCTTCTCTGGGCTATAGAGGCAGAACCACTAGTCTACTGGCAACCTCATCTTTGATGAGGTGAATTCACTCTGTCCACATAGGATGACCTCCCCTGAGCAGGTTAGGTAGACCATTTCCCAGGAGAGCAAGCTGCTGAACAGAGGCTCAGACATCCTAATCACTGAGAAAATGCCAGTTGTCCAAACTGCCCTCCTCTGCTCCTCCTGGAAAAATGCCCCATTTTTATTTGGGGAAAATGAGGAATCTTCACGTATTTCCCATTTGTTGAGTGATAAGGAGAGGGCAGCTTGGCCTAATGGAAAGAGCTATAATTGAAAGTCAGAAGAGTCCACTTGGAATTCTGGTTCTGCTATTTATGTAACTTAGACAAATCACTTAACCTCCAGGGGCCTCAGTTTCCTCATCATCAATGAGTTGAACTATGTAAAGGGTTCTATGAAGGGTTCTTAGCCTGTGACATGCAAACTTGCTTTTTTCCAAATATTTTGATAATTGTATTCAATATAATTGGTTTCCTTTGTAAAGGAAGTGTATATATGCAGTGTGTGAGAAGTTCAGAGAAGACCAGCAGCTATACTCATCCACCTTCACCAATTCCGACCTATGGCTCCAGGAAGCTGTAGCATGCCATGCAGAAACCACACCCTGATAAAATCATCTTGGTAGACAGGCTACACCAGGTTGAGGGTAACCAACAGGCCTCAAACTAACTGATCGGTTAGTTATGGAGGGTGTCTACCTCCAAGCATGGAAGACTTCTCCCTGGTGAAATGGCTGGATGAGAACAGTTTGTTCCAGTGGCCATGAAGGTGGCCAAAGCAGGAACTGTGGAGTGCTTAGAGCTTGGTCAAGCATTGAAAATGCAAGGTCATCCTTTGCCTCCTGAGCTGCCAACTGTCTTGATTTTTATTCTACCACTGGACTTTGATGACTCTGGAAGAGAGAGTGAGGTTGACAGCTGAGCAACTTGGCCTCACTCAAGTCCAATTCAATCGAAAGACAAGACATCACCCCGAGATGTTACTGGTCCTCTTTGAAAATGAAGGATGAACACCACCACACCACAAAGGGGTCCATGACACATACAAAAAATTATAAAAAACCTCTGGACTAGATGGACTTAGGTCATTCCTAGTTCTAACTCCCACTATCCCAAACCAGGTTTCCACTGACCTTCTTAATATTCCTCACACATAGTCCTTCATCTCCCACTTCCATATCTTTGTTCTAGCTGTCCTGCATGCCCAAAAGGTATTGACTCCTTACTTCTACCTCTTAGAAGCCTTTTCTTCCACTAAGGTTCAGGTCAAGTGCCAACTCCCACACAAAACTTTACCTGACACCCATATCCTCCTCCCTAGATTATCTTGAATCTATTTTGTATATTACTACATATAGACATGTTGTTTTCTCTTGTTTATTATTTCATCTTTGTATTGCTGGCACCTAGTATGTGGCTTGGCATATAACTGGTATTTAATAAATGTTTTCTAATTGATCAGATCAGAACCCCTGTGTGAGGTCATTTCTGGTTATATAAACCAAGATACCTCAACTTGTGTTTTCACAGTTTTTAATGACAAATTCCTACCCCCACCTAAGCTATCATTGTGATAGTGGTGGGGTTCACTTCATCATGCCTGATTTTTTATGACCCCCATGGACTACATTGCTCATGGGGCTTTCTTGGCAAAGATGCTGCGGTGGTTTGTCATTTCCTTCTCCAATGGAGAAGCTATGTCTTAACTTTCAATTCACAAAGAGCAAACCTCACCCAATTCCAAGTAGGAGGAACTAATAACAAGGAAATAGAGGAAGGGAATATATCTATATATCTATATATAGTACTAGGAAAGGAAATATAACTAGAGAGAACAGGGAAGGGGGATGAAGGGAGTTTGAGGCTTTAGTAGAAGACAAAACTGGAGTAGACTTAAAATGAATAAGGGAGGAAGATGATGAGGTCAAGGAAATGAATGACTAGAAGGATAAAGGAGGTTCTGGGAATAAATGAAGAAGAATCAGGGAGAGGACATAAAAGAAAGATGGAAAGACTCAGGGAGAAAATAAAGGAAGAAGATAGAAGATACTCACGTGGAGAACAGGGCAAGAGAAAGGAGGAAACTCAGGAGGGGGTTAAGGAAGAGGTACAGAGTGTGTCCAGGGATAGAATGTGCTTCCTTCTTCACCTGTCTTCCAGAATTCTTAGCTTTGTTCAAGACTCTGGGTGCCATCTTTTACATAGAGGGAGCCTTTCTTCATCCCTCGAGTTATTGCTTTCTTCCTCCTCAAGTTACCTTATGTGTACTATCTTCAAATGTTATATTTTCCTTTCAAAATCTAAGAAAGGAGAGCGAGGGAGAGGGGGGAAGAGAGAGAGAGAGAGAGAGAGAGAGAGAGAGAGAGAGAGAGAGAGAGAGAGAGAGAGAGAGAGAGAGAAAGAGAGAGAGTTCCGGGATTGGTTTTTGTTTTGTCCTTGCATCTCCAGCATCCAATACTGAATATGGATTCTTTGGATTGAATTGAACCCACCTTCCAGGTATGGTGGAAAAGAGAGAGAGAGAGTCTGTGTTGTTTAGTTTAGTATATCAGCTTCTATTATGTATGCATTTGCTAGTGTATTCTCTCTGGGGGAGAATAGAGAAAGAATGAAGAAGGCTTAGTAAAAGAATAGGGAAATAATGTAGCAGAAAGAATGCTGACTCTGGAGTCAGAGGTGGTTGTTGCCATTTTCAATCATATCTGACTCTTCATGATCCCATTTGGGGCTTTCTTGGCAAAGTCACTGGAGTGGTTTTCAATTTCTTTCTCCAGCCCATTTTATGGATAGGAGAACTGAGGCAAACAGGGTTAAGCAACTTGCCAAGGGTCATACAGCTAGTAAGTGGAAGAGACTGGATTTGAACTCAGGTCTTCCTGACTTTAGTTGCAGCCCTCTGTCAATCCACTGTGCCACCTAGCTGCCCCATGACTCAGAGGGCTAAATCCAAATCCCAGTTCTGCCATTTGCTGCCTATATGACCTTGGGTAAATCACTTAAATTTGGATCTCATTTTTCTCATCTATAAAATGAGGGTTTATAATTAACTAGCTTCTAAGAGTTCCTTCCACCACAAAAGCTGTGGTCCTATCATATCTAGAGGCAAATATTATCTAAGATTAGTAACTGATTGTCAGCAGAGATGAGATCCATGTAATTCATCCTATGTAGTTTTTTTGTAGATACCACAAACATGTACCTTAAGACTTTCTAAATGCTAATTATAAAGATTCTTCCAAATTTTTAGACAAAGACATTAGGCAACATGGGTTTCATTATGCCTCCCTACCCAACTTTTGATTTTCTACACCCACCCCAGACTGTCAACAGGCTTGGATCATGGTAGCTCTCTCATTGTAGTCTCCAGGAGTAGGATCCTTTAGAAAGAATCCTCCATAAATGATGGACCATAGGCACTGCATCCTAGTGCCTCATGGCAGAGTCCTAACGTGGCAAAACCCTAGAAGAGTTATCATCTTGCATCTGTGGCTAAAAGCCCCAGCACCACCTCCTCGTCATGGCTCCCCGCCCTTCGCTGTCACCAGCTCCTCAGTGGGTCCTGTGACTCAGTAGTTTCACCTGGGTGATTAGAATCACTGTTTGGCCTCCCTGATTCAGCAGATGTCTCTGCATTCTGAAAGCTTGGCCTGGCCCAGGCCCCCAGCTGGGTGACTATTGAATGATCTCTGACTCTTGAATAAAGGGGTGATTTGGAAGGAGCAGTTAGAATTCCCCTATGCTGTCTCGTCAAGGGTCTCCACTCCACATTTGATCCCATCTTTTCTAGTCCTTCTGAGTTTCTCCCCCTTTCCTTCCCTTGATCATCTTTCTCCATTGTCCTCTCCTCCCATTCCCTTCCTTTCTCTCCACCCTAAACAGTGGCTGCAATCTGTTGCCAGGGGAGAGAGATCTGCTCAGTCTGAGAAACAAGAACTAGTGACCCCTGTTTTGTCCTGCTCTGTCTCCCCTTTCTCAAAGTATGCTGGGTATGTGGAGAGTTGCCTCTGGGGTGTGTTATGAAGAGACCAAGGAAGGCTTCTTCCTCCCCCAGTCCCAATATCTCCCCAGTCAGCTGTTGTCAATGTCTAAAACTCTACCAATTTCTTTAGAATTTGCTCAGCCAACAAATAAGAAACCTTCCTTGTGAGAGGAATAATTTGGTATTTCTAGGTCTAGTTAATTTCAGCAGTACAGGTCCTTAATCCAGAAGATTTTATTAAGTATGTGCCCTGTACAATGATTTGTGTCTGATTGGAGTAAGGGACAGGAGGTGAAAGGGGAGAGAATACTAAGTCCTAAAAAAAAGGGAACCATCACTGCCCTTAGTGAGCTTCAAGTCCATTTGAAGGATACAATACAGTACAAGGAAAATTATAATACAAGGCAATTGGAGGATTCCAAAGGAATCAGGGAAGGTTTTCTGAAGCAGATGGAACTTTCAGAGTCTTTAGGGAAAATAAGGATTCAAAGAAGAGGTCCAGGAGATGTTGTGGGATTGGGGAGGAAGATGGGCAGACTCTCCATAGATGTGGTGGTGTAACATAGTTTTCAGGGAAAAACTGATAGAGTAACATTCATAAAATTCAAAGTGAGTGTCTGAAAGGGGATGATCAAAGTAGGTCTGGAAGGTGAAATGGAAGTCAGTGCGTTTGGAACCAGAATGAAGAGATCACAGTTTTAGCCTAGAAGATAGTGACATGGCTTCTTACCTTGTGACTCTTCTTACCTTGATTTTATCAGTTAGAAGGAGGCTGGATTAGAGGGGAGAGGCCAGTTAAGGGACTGTTTTAGTCGTCCAAGGGAAAGGTGATGAAGACCTGAACTAGGGTAGTAGCCCTGTGAGTAAAGGAGAGAACAGATGCAATGGCTGTGAATGATAAAGGGACAAGATCCTATTACCATGGTAGAGGCAAGGAAGCATCAGAACAATCCAGAAGGCTGGTGAGGGACTGGGTTTGGAGTCAGATGATCTGATTCGGCCACCAAACAGGATCTAAAGTCACAAGCTAGGAGGGTTCTTAGAGATGATCTTGTCCAGCCCTCTCTTTTTACAGATGAGGAAATTGAAGCCTGAAGAGGCATGATGATTTTATATTTATATTTTATCAGGACTATAGAGATAATAATCTTAAAAGGTGGGATTTGAAACCAGAACCTCTGGTGCCAAAGCAAGTTCTCTTTCTATTCCACCTCCTCCTTCTGGTAGCACAGAGGACAGAGAGTCATACTTTGAGTCAGGAAGGGCTGAATTCGAAGTCTGACTCAGACAATAACTAGCTGTGTGACCCTGAGCAAGTCACATAGCTTCTATCTACCTCAATTTCCTTATCTTTAAAATGGGTGTAATAACAACATCTAACTCCCAGGATTATCATAAGGATTCTATTTGCAAACCTCAAAATTCTGTATAAATGCTAGTTATTCCTGCCATTTTTGTTATCAATGTACATTACTTCCTGCCAGAGTTTGTAGTCCATCATAATCTTCAAAAGCACAGGATAAAAATTAAATTATAGGTATGGGATTATACCAATCTGACTGCCAATGGAGCATTTTATAGAGTCAGGCAAAATAATAACAAAGTTCAATTACTTTTTAAAGGAGGAATTAAGGGAGAGAATAGCACTTCTTAGATCTTAAATTCTGTTTATTACATCATGTCTTATAGTATATGCTATATTATATTGTATTATATCATGTCATATCATTTTAAATCATATCATAATGTATTGTACCATATATTATATTGTGTCATGTGGTATTATTTCATATCATACATTATATCATATATCATTATGTTGCATTATATCATGTATCATGTATCCTACCATATTATATCATATCACATATGACATGATGTGATATTGACCATGAATGCTATTTTGATACAAGTTCAAAAACAAAAAATATATCCAGGGGAGCAAACTAAGCAAGAATCAGAAGCAACTGAACTGAGTAAAGCAGTGTTTGATAAACCTGAAAATCAAAGCTATTTGGGAAAGGACTCCCTGTTTGACAAGAACTTCTAGGAAAACTGCAATGTAGATTGACAAAAACTAGGTTCACACCAGCATCCCATACCATATTCTATAGGTTACAAATGGATGCTCAATTTGAATATAAAATTACTCATCCTAAAAATGGAGAAGGGAAATGTATGGAGGTCAGGAAGAGAATCCTTAACCAAACAAGGGAAAGAGGAGATCACAAAAGATAAAATAGCAACTTCAACGACATGAAATTGAAAAACAAAAATAATGCAACTAGATTGAAAAGAGTATGTCTCATATTTAATGATAAAATAATCTTGGTTTCCAATATTCATGATAAGAGTATGGTATCTAAGTTATATAAGGAATTAATGTAAATATACAAAGACTGAGAGCCACAGTGGACAAGACCATTCCACGGTGGATAAGGTGGTCAACTTATAAGAACAAACAGTTCTTAAACAAAGACTAGTGAGCTATTAACAACCATAGGAAAGATTGCTCCGTAACAGCAAGAGAAATGAAAATCAAAGCAACTCTGAAGTTCATCAGAAAAGATAGCAAAAGATGGCAATGCTTAAGAGACTTAGAGGGAAATAGGTGATACCCAGAATTGGTTAATTCTTAAAAGATATTTAAATTTAAATAGTTTTAAAGGGGTGGAGGCAGGGCATTCCCATACCCTTTGAACCAGAGATCCCACTACTAGGCACATGCTCTAGAGAAGTCAAAGACAAAAAGAAAGGCCTCTACCCTAAAATATTTAGAATAGCACTTTCTGTGGTAGCAAATGACTGAAAATAAAATAGATGTCCATTGCTTGAAGAATGGTTAAACAAATTGTGGCACATGAATGCAATGGAATATTATCATACCATATGCAATGACAAATGCCAAGAATTCAAAGAAGCATGGGTCAATTTATCTGAACTGATGCAGAGTAAACAGGCAAGCAGAACAGGAAATAGAACAGTAAGCAAAACCAAGAAAATAACACAGGTGATGACTCCAGCAATGTAGATGACAAAACAAAACAAAACAGAATTGAATGTTTAATTATGATGACCAAGAAGCTTGGCCCTCGAGAGTAGATGAGAAAATACACCTCCCTCTCCTCTTTGCAGGGGTGGAGGATTATGAATGTGGAATGTTACATATACTGCCAGTAAATATGTTGGTTGGTTTTTCCTACATTGCTTTTTTTTCTCTTTTAAAAAAAAAAAACTTTTTCAGAAGGGAAGACTTGCTATCTAGAAAGGAGAGGGAATATGTTCAGAAAATCATTTTTTTTAATAATCAAAAGGCATCAAGAAAAAAATTCAAAAAACAAAGAATGAAGGATCACCCATGTCTCAGATAAAACATAGAGAGATTGAATGATGAAAAGATTTGATTTAGAATCAGAGAACCTGGGTTCAAATCCCAACTCTGTTGAGTTTTTGATCATGACCATGAGCAAATTGTTTCCTCTCTCATTGCCTCAGTTTCCTTCTTTATAGAGTGAAGGAAACTGAAGTGACCTCTAAGAACCATTCCAGCTAGTGAAGGGATATAAAAATGAATTGCAAATCATTCCTTTCTTCAGGGAGTTTAGACTCTAGAATTACCTCTTGAAATGCAGATGGTCCTGGCAAAGGTAACCAATTAAGTTATTATCAGTCATTACCACCTTAGCTGAAATTAGTTTATCAGATTCTTAACAACCTGCCAGTTAGTCTTAAATTGTTCCAAATAAGAATGAGACACCCAGTGTTTGTTGTTATTGCTGCTGATGACAATAGTGGAGGACAGCAGAACTACCCAGGGAGGGGCGGGTATTTAAGAGAGCAATATAGGGTATCCTAAGGAATGGGCATCAGATACATGTGTGTGCTGAGCATTGGGACATGGGAGAGAATGTTGTTAAAAACAGATCGGTAAGGAGAGAGGGAGGCATATAAGAGACAAACTATGAGAGCGGATACAGTGATTTATTTTGTATATTATATTCTATTTACATTGTTTCTATGAGGAATTTAGTAAGTGATGAAAGAAAGGAAGGAAGAAAAGAGAAAGAAAGAGAACAGAAAAGAAAAAAAAAGAAAAGAAAGGAATAAAGAGAGAAAAGAAAGAAAAAAGAAAAAAGGAAGGAAGGAAGGAAGGAAGGAAGGAAGGAAGGAAGGAAGGAAGGAAGGAAGGAAGGAAGGAAGGAAGGAAGGAAGGAAGGAAGGAAGGAAGGAAGGAAGAAATGGAAGGAATTCAGCTTCTACCTAATTCAATTTTGCCAAAGGGCAGGACTGATGTGTAACCTCATTTAACACAGCACTGCTCTGGTTTCCGAGCTGGGACTTCGAAGAAGGAGGAGATAATACTAAGAGGATTGATTTGGGGTCAGAGGACCTAGGTCCAATCTTGGTTCTACTTTTTACTTACCTATGAGACTTTGGGGAAACTGAGACTGAGAGACTCTAGGTCTCTATTTCTTCATCTTTAAAATGACAGTCAGACTGGGTGACCTCCAAGTCTTTTCCCAACTTCACTACCATGATTCTTGTTCCTTAGGATCTCTCAATCTGGTGAGAGAGATAGGTTATTGGTTAGCGAAAGTCCTACAAAAGGAGATCATCTATTGAGTGCCTATTAGATGCAAGACACATCATAGGTAATGCCTGATACTAAGGATTCCTTTCCTTGATACTTATTCAGTACAGAGTTTCATTCATTCAACACATCATTTTTCTTCTTATTCCCCCCATGTTATCTATATTATCTGGTTTTTTACTCAAAAATGAAGTTGTCTACTAAATTACTCTAAATGTTATGGTGCTCATTCCCATAGTTAAGAATTTCCAGTTGGTTAGTGGGTAGGACTTTTATTTCTGGATGGGATCTAGTTTTCTTGTGATCAAATTAGCAATGTGTTTCTCTGACTTCTCAGTATCCATTTTGATATCTTCAATATCCCCCTTTTAATTCTCTGGTAATCATAGCTAGGGAACACACCTGAGAGGCAGGCAGAAACAGACAAGGATGAGGGGTGGAGCCAAGATGTTAGAGTGAAAAGCAGGGACTTTCTTGAGATCTCCCCCCAACCCCTCCAAATACCTGTAAAAATGACTCTAAACAAATTCTAAAGCAGCAGAACCCACAAAATGACACAGTGAAACAAATTTCCAGCCCAAGTCAACCTGAAGGTTAATGGGAAAGGTCTGTTGCACCTAGCTGAGAGAGGAGGTCAGTCCAGCATGGGTTGTGACAGGCACAGATTGGGCCAGAGTAGGCCTCAAGGGACTGAATCAGAGGCAGCTGTGGCAGTTTCCAGACTTCTCAACCCACAAACACCAAAAGCAACTTAGAAGATCAGTAGGAAATGTCTGTCAGACCTGGGTGAGAAAGCAGCATGGTCCTGCCCCAGCCTGGAGGGGCGGTATCGGAGAAGGGGGAAGGGGAGGGAAATGAGCAGCTGATCAGAGGGGGACTGCAAGCAATCTCTTTGCTAGCACTAAGGCAGGATTCTTTTGCTTTGCCTTTGTTCTGGGTGGCCTTCCTGGGATGAGGAGGAGCACTGGCATGGTGGAGGTTGTGGCGGTGGTGGAGAGGGAATCCTCCCCACAGTTCCAAAGGCAAAAAACAATGCTTGTGATCACTCATAGACCAGAGCACAGAGCACACCTCTCCTTTGATCAGACCATCTTGGAAGAGCTGAAAATTTACAGGTCCCTAGTGGTATCTCTGAAAACAGTTGAACAAAACCCCTGAAGTTTGGGATAGTTCACCCTCTACCCAGGGAACAGGGTCCTACCTTAACAAAGATCTAAAAAGTCAAATAAATGGCTGGGAAAATGAGCAAACAGAGTGAAAAAAATCAGACTATAGAATCTTACTTTGGTGGCGAGGAAGATCAAAACATGTAACCAGAAGGAGACAACCAAGTCAAAGCTCCTACATCCAAAGCCTCCAAGAAAAATCTGAACTGGTCACAGGCCATGGAAGAGCTCAAAAAAGGATTTTGAGAAACAGACAAGGATATATACAGGGAAAATAATTTAAATTAAGGGTATCCCAGCTAGGTGAAGGGAAGGGGAGAGGAGATACAAAATAAACAATCAGAATTGGGCAAATGAATCAAAAACGTTTCCCTAAAAAGGGCAGTCTGGATCCAATCTTTTAAGGAAAGGAGGGTTGGTAGGTTGGCAAGCAAATTTGAACAGAACATTGTAAGCTAAGGTAAGGTTCTGACTGAAGTATTAGAGGCAAAAATAAGAAAGTCACTTGTGTGGGATGGGGAGCAGAGGAGGTGGTGCCAAATAGAGTGAACAGGCCATGTTGGGGCTTTACAAGTAGTAATGCCAAAAAATAACCACTGAAGTGCCCCTGTTGCAGTAGAAAAAGGTTGAGATTTGGAACAAGGAGCTTGAGTTCAAATTGGGCTTTGTGACCCATTACTTTGGGCAAGTTGTTTCTCTCTAGGATATCCCTAAAACAAAAATCAGTCCATTCCTCTACTCACAATTATTCAATAAGTCTCTATTGCCTCCAGAATAAAATACAAAATCCTCCATGATGTTAGTTCTATTTCACCTTTCTACAGAAGGAGATATTTAAAAGTTAGAAAGGATCTTAGAGGTCATTGAAGCCAACCCTCTCATTTTACAAATGAGCAAACTGAGGCACAGAGAGGTTAAGTGAATTGCCACATAGTTAATAAGTGTCTGAGGATGGAAATAAATTCAAATCTTCCTGACTCTAGAACCAGCATTTTAGCCACTGAGTCTTCCAGTCTTGTTTTATATCAGTTCTCTTTGTGCACTTTCTATTTCAATCCAAATTAGCTGGCTTGTGCCAGCTCTGGCATTGTATATCTTATTTCCATGGCTTTACCTAGATGGCATCCAACTTCTGTAATATGTTCTCTCTTCCTCTTCTAAAATCCTTAGTTTCCTTCAAAATCTAGCAAAGAGAAAGTCACTTAAATCAGCCTTTTTCTGATATCATCAAGTTGATTATTCTTCCTACTCTTTTTTGTCTCCTCCTCTCTCTCCTTCCCTTCCCCCATTCCTCCCCTTCTTTATACCTTGCTTTCTTTCTTCTTTCCTTCCTTTCTCCTCCTCCTGCTCCTCTTCCTTCTTCTTATCCTTCTTCTTCTTGTTGTTCTTCTCTCTCTCTCCCCCCCTCTTCCTTTTTCAATATATCTCAATATATTCAGAGGATAAGCAAAGAATATATACATATATATATATATATATGTGCATGTGTGTATGTACTTATTTATTTGTATATATGCTCTGTTACTCCAGTGAAATATAAGTTCTTTTTGAAGGCAAGGATTGCATTTACTTTGTTTGTGGGGAGGAGGGGATTGTCCTTCATATTTCCAGTCCCTCATACATAATAGATATTTAGATGCCCTCTGAGTCCCCTGATGGCTCTAAATCCTTTAACCAAATGAGTTAGAATGTACCACAGGTTGCTAAGAACAAGTGGAGGACCCCAGTTCAAAGCTTTTGAGGACCCTTCAGTTTGTATGCAGGACGGATGGAGGAGGATTCAAAAGTGTGAAGAAGCTGAAGACAACAAGAAAAGAATAAGGCAAATTGTTTGCCAAGCAAATAGGTTCACACGCGCACGCGCACACACACACACACACACACACACCCTCTGAAAAAGAAATTAAAATGAATTAATGATGATGATTCCAGTGACATCAGCTCCTAGCCCTCCAGCTTCTCATTGCTCTGAAAGGAAGAATTGAAATGTTTGGCCCCCAAGTTGAGTAAGCCCACCACTCCTCAGCAGCCCATACTGAGTCTTTCATATCCCTTCCTCCTTCCTGCTGTTTTTGGCAAGAGCCACCAAAGGAAGATTGGTCCGGCCCATCCCACTCCCCTCTGGGGATCGCCCTCACAATCTGAGCAGCTCGTCTATGGGAAGGACCTAGCCACTGAACAGGTGTGATGCTGGCACTACTATGGGTGGGTGAGGTCATCATGGATGTTGTAGATCTCT
Organism: Bettongia penicillata ogilbyi; assembly: GCA_023548195.1. Taxonomy (NCBI): domain Eukaryota; kingdom Metazoa; phylum Chordata; class Mammalia; order Diprotodontia; family Potoroidae; genus Bettongia; species Bettongia penicillata. The sequence goes on from JAJHZJ010000092.1 coordinate 6,792,049, forward strand.
CGAGCGTGTTACATTTGGGACTGGAACAAAAGGAGACCCTGGTAGAGTATCTAACTGTTAACAAAAGGAGATTGACATGATTCTCAAAAACTGCAGATGAAACACGATACTCTGAGAGATAATGGACTCAAGATACAGATAGGGACAGACATTTTTAGAGAGATAGATATCTTTAAGTTATTATGACATAGTATATATTTTAATACAAATATATACTAAAAGTAAGTTCCCACTGATTATATAAACATATGTATATAAGCATATATATGCATATAAACATATGGATTGGCTATATGTGCATATATAGTATGTATGTTTGTTTGTGTATGTATACATACATAAACTCACATAAATATATCCAATGTGGAAAATTATTTTGCTTGACTGCATTATATATGTTACAGGGATTTTGCTTTTCTTCTTTTTTTCCCCCAATGGGAAGGGGTAGGGGAGAGAGAAAATAAATCTTTCTTGATTGATAAAAATAAATTAAAGAAGGAAAGAAAAACAAGTTTTCTTAACCTAAATAAGGAAAAGACAGTCAGCAAGTATACCTTGTTGATAGGCTATAGCATTGATTCAGTGTCAGTTTCCTGCCACCATGTTGGCCATGCTGGTGCTGTGGTCAAGCCTGACGCAGAGGAGTTACTGACTCATCATGGATTGTCTCTTGTACAAAAGCAATCAGGAAGCTACTTTAAAAAGCTGAAGCCTTCATGCCCCAAGTCATTTAAGTCTTGAGGATAACCCCAATACCTTTCTTTTTTTTCATGCAATTTTTATTTTATTTTTTTCTCAATCATATGTAAATAAAAATTTTTAACATTAAAAAAATTTTAATTTTCATATTCTGTCCCTCCATCTCCTCCTCCTTCCTTGAGAAGGCAAGTCATTTAATATTGATTATATATGAGAAGTCATGCAAAACATTTCCGCATTAGCCACATCACAAATGTAGACCAAAAAACAAATCCAAAAAAAAATAAACAAAGTAATAAAAGAATATTTACGTTTACATTTAGACTCTATCAGCTCTTTCTCTGGCGTTGGATAGCATTTTTTCATCATAAGCCTTTGGAATTGGCTCAATACCTCTCAAGGAAATACTCCTATCACACAGGGCATTGGAAGTGTCCACCTGTGGCCTGGTGAAATAAAAAGGATGGGTAGAATACTTTCTTGACTTGGGCTCTGTGCCTGGTAGGAGAGACGGCATCATAATATTTTCTCCAGTCATCTATTCTGTTCCTCTCATTACCTTCCTCACCACTATACAATCAACTTTCCATTTACAGGGTGTCCCAAAAGTCTTAGTACACCTTAAAGCTATTGTGTCGGTGACTCTGGGTATTTTTGTTGTTTTGCACAGTCTGAATGAATGTGTTTACATATGACTACACATCTATATCTTTAGGTTCTCCAAGAGCTGAAAGTATGGCTGGGGTGGTGCCAGGTGCAGATAAAGGAAATAGTTAAGTGGCAGGAGAACCCCAGTGAAAGGACAGTTAAAATGATTATTGATTGGGAAGAACAGTTGCCTCAGACAAATGCCAGGGATCTGGGCTCAGAAGCTTTGGGGTCCAGGTCCCAAAGACATGGTCTTTTCCTTTTAGGGGTCTATCATTAGCACCTCATCATGGAGATTTGTGGCATGGAGACCCATTAGCAGGTTATTGCTGGGGTCCAGGGGAGGAACGATGAGGGCCACAACTAAGGCTAAGGCTCTGTGAGTTACTAATAGAAAGTGTGAGAGAGACATTGTAGAGAAAGACGTTCTGATTTTAGGCAGTGGATTAGATATGAAGAGTGAGTAAGAGACAAGTAACGGATGACATTGAATCAAGGTTATAAACCTCTGTGACCCCAAGTTCGGTGGAACCCTTGGAAGTAATTGGGAAATTCATTTTACAGGTGAGTGAACTGAGGCCTGAGAGGGGGGGTGATTTGTCCACAGTTAACTAAATCAATGGCAGAAATAGAAATAAAAAGTCAAGATTCTAGATTCCCCAGCAAGCACTCTTTTAGAAGGGATGTCAGAGGACAGGTTCCTTGAACTGTAAACAAGGTGCCAGAAGGGAACTCAGGGGTCCTCTGGTCCAATCTCATCATTTTATAAATGAGGAAACTGAGCTTAAGTGACTACTAAGGATTACACTTGGGGAGCAAATGCTGGAGCAAAAATTCAACCCAAGCCCTCTTGCTCCACTCACTGAACATCTGAGGTTCTTCCAACTGTGAGCTTCTATAATTTTATAATTATGTGTGTGCATATACATATATATTTTATAATTGTATATTATGTTATATATTGTATATTATAATAATGTATATTATATAATAGGTGGCTCAGTGAATATAGGGTTGGTCCTGGGATCAAAAACTCATGAGTTCAAATCCAGCCTCAGCTGTATGCTAGCTGTATACTACCTGATTACCTTAATTCACTGGGGAAGGAAATGTCAAACCACTCCAGTATCTTTCACAAGAAAAACCCATAAACAGCACTGGTGTCCACAGGTTCACAAAGAGTCAGACACAACGGAACAATAACAATTGCATGTTAAAATTATATACATTTTGCAATTGTATATATGTATAATTTTATAACTGCATATATATGTAATTGTACAGGCAGGCATACCTCATTTTATTGCTTTTCATTTAATTGAGCTTTGCAGATGCTGCATTTTTTACAAATTAAAGGTTTGTGGCAATTCTGTGTTGAGCAAGTCCCAACAATAGCATGTGCTCACGTGCCTCTGTGTTACATTTTGGTAATTCCCACAATATTTCAAACTCTTTCATTATTATTTTATCTGTTATGGTGACTTGTGATCAGTGATTTTCGATGTTACTCCTGTAATTGTTTTGAGGTGCCACAAACCAGGCCCATGTAAGATGGTGAACTTAATTATAAATGCTGTGTCTGTTCTGAATGCTCCTCTGACCAGCCTTTCCCCATCTCTCTCCCTGTTCTTGAACCTCTTTATTCCCTGAGATACAACAATATTGAAATTAAGGCAATTTATCACTCTACAATGCCTCTGTGTATTCAAGTAAAAGAGTCAGTCTATGGGCAAAACTGAGTGTTGTCTTATTTTAAGAAACTGCACTGCCACCCAGCCCTCAGCAAGCACCACCCTGATCAATCAGCAGCCTTCAGCATCAAGGCAATACCTTCAACCAGCAAAAAAGTTATGGCTCACTGAAGGCTCAGATGATGGTTAGCATTTTTTAGCAGTAAAGTATTTTTAATTAAGGTGTATATATTTTTTACATAATACTCTTGTACACTTAATAGATGATGTAGAATAGTGTTAACATAACTTTTATATGTACTGGGAAACCAAAATATTCACCTGACTCACTTTATTGCAATATTTGCCTTATTGCAATGATCTGAAGCCAAATCTGCAATACCTCCAGCGTACACTTGTGTATATCCCTCTGTTTGTGCCATAGTAATGGACATGTGTTTATGTCTAGATGAGCTCCTTCCCTCTGTCATGAAACTGGGAGCTCCTCAAAAGCAAGGACTTTATTTCTTCCATCCTATGAAACCTTCCCCCCCACCCTAATTCTCACCTGTCTTGGTCCCCAGGACAAAAGCCATATACGCATGAACACACTTGCCACCAGCTCTAACATTTACCTCCATGACTTTGGGGCAAATCACATAATTTTTCTTAATCCTGGTCTTCTTGTATGTCAAACTGAGATAATATCTCCACTCCTGTCTTACAGGTTTGTCGTAAGGAAAGAATTTTGGAAACTTCTAAACCTTCTTAGATGAGTTATTCGTAAAGGTTGCTGGAATGTTGGACTAATTGAAAACAAAGAAACCCATTGAAGTCACTCTAGTGCAGTTTATTTGATATACAGCAGCTATAACTTAGAACAGTCAACAGTAAGCAGAGGATGACTATGAGCAAAGAGCATGCTGGTTATTTAGGGACTATTTACATAAAGAGCTAAGGCTGCTCAGGTCCAGGCATTACTGCTCAGGGGCCAAAAGAGAAAATTCTGATCACTGAGCACAGCTCCTGGCTTTCTCTAGAAGCAAAAAAAGCACTGAGATTAAGAGCTATTGAGGGAGATGACCCCAAAGATGAGATCAAGAGCAAAAATCACAGACCCAAAGACATTGAGATAACCTGACCAACTGAGTGTTGCCAAAGTGGTTGAGGTCATTGATCAACTCTCCATTTATGTGGTATTAAGGGGAAAGGATAAATAAAAACAACAGAAAGTCCAAAGCTCTTCTGGACTGGGTTTTGCAACAGTGGGTATATCTGATGGGCTGAGAAGTCACAGTCCTTAGCAACCAAAAACAAAATTACCCTGTGAGGACTTGATCCCTGAGGAGTCAGGAGGCTGGCCAGCTCTTCCCTCGTGCCCCACTCTTTCCTCCATACCAGGAAAGGACAGTATCAGCCACCTAACAGTGACTAAGCTTGTGCCTGGATTCAATTGTTCTCCCTCTCTTTTCCTAAGCATGTGCCTTCTTCAAATCTTCCTTAGGACAGAGGATGTAATTATAGGTTTTACTTTTAAAGGACTACTTCAGGAGTAAAAAGCAAATAGGTCAAAGGGGAGATATTTGTTTCAATAACAATTTGGAATCAGGGGGCCAGAGTTAACCCAGAAACATTCTAGATCCTTGGGAAGTGTGAATATTATAGGAGGGTGGCAATCAAGGTCAGTATCCTCCTTACGCTGTGGGTAGATATCATTTTCTTCCACAGCGCCGTGGAGAGTGGGGCCAGAAAGTTTATCGGGTAGTTTTCTTCACTGGGGAGCTGGCTGAGGAGGTCTTGGTCAGGGATTTCTTGAGATCACCCACTCCTTCCCCTTTGGTCCTGGTTTCAACACTTCGGGTACTGCTAGAGGTGCTTGATCTAACGTCACCGCCATAGTTGGCACCAATCGAACTGGGTCGGTAGCCATAGCTACTCCCACTGCCACTACTGATCACAGCTGTGGAGACAAAACCAAAAAAAGACCAATGGGAGTGGCGGACCGTATGCCAAACAGTAAAATCAAGAAGGGAGGCTGGGTAGGCAGTAGGAGGTGGGAAAAAGAAGGCAAGTTCAGTAGTTCTCATTCCCGTAAGAGAACAAGATTCCTTTGCAGCAACCAAAGGGCTTTTGACTAGAAGTGAAGTTGAACTTCCCAACCATAAAGAGCAGGAGGTAATGGGCAGTGGTGGTATTTCCCATTTTGGACCTGTTTTTGAAATGATCATCACAGAATAGGAGTGATAGCAACCACACAGCAATAATAGTGGAATCCAAAGGCTCTCCATGAGCAACATTCACATGAGTTCATGCAATATATTGATTTAAAAAAAGGAAAACAAATAATTGACTGAGTAATTCAGATTCATCAGTGGAAATAGAGGGCTTTGTAAGACAACTGAGTATCAGGTCAGGGCCACTAGAAATTACAAAAAGTTATCCTTAGAGTCAGGGTTTAGTGATCAACGCAGATTATACAAAGCATCAGTGGAAACTACGAAACACATCACTGCAGGCCATAAAAGACTGGCACCCACTGAATATCTGCAGCATGCTACAAGTATATGCCTCAAATATCCCTGATAAATCAGCTAATAAACTGTGTGGGCAGCAGACCCAGACCAAAGTGTTGCTCTCAATTGCCCAGATCAAAACTTAAGAACAATGTTTTTAACAGCTGTTGTCACACTAAAGAATTGATCCCAAGCTACGTGGAAGGAAAAAAAGCTTCCAAAAGAAAAAGAATTGACAAAGGAATTCAAAACCATACGGGAACAGGAATATGTATGTGCACATACATGTGTCTATGTGTATACATACACATATATGCTTGTGTGTATGTGTAAATGAATGTATATGCACATATGTATATATATCTATAAATATATACATACATATATAAACATACATACACACACATACACACACATCTCCATCATCCAGTCTTCTTTCTAGAGTACATCAACTCACATCTGTACTATGGCAGTAGCCTACTGGTAGGTCTGCCTGCCTCATGTCTATTCCTACTCCAATCCACCCTGCATTCAACCACTAAAGGGATTTTCCTGAAATTCAGGTCTGATCATGTCCCTTCCTCAATAAACTATAGTGGCTCCTTATTACATCCAGGGTCAAATACAAGATTGTCTTATGTTCAAAACCTCGTCCCCTCCTACCTTTCCAGTCTTCTTCTTACCTTACATCCCAACATGTACTTTTTGATCCAGTGACACACACTGGTGTGTATCATTCCACACACAAGACCCCTTATCTCTCAACTCCTAGTATTTTTTCCATTCTCCATGCCTGAAACACTCTCCCAACTCCACTCCACCTATTGACCTCCCTAGTTTCTTTTAAATCCCAACTAAAATCTCTTTCTAACTGAAAGCCTTCCCCAACCTTTCATAATTCTAGGGCTTTTTCTCTGTTAATCACTTCCTATTTATCTTGTCTACTAGCTTGCCTTGTATATATTTGTTTCCATGTTTTCTGACCCCCCAAAATGTAAGACTCTTGAGGACAGGTACTGGACTTTGCATTTTTTGTATTCCTAGTGCTTAATAAGGTGCCTAGCACATGATAGGAGCTTAATAATAATTATTGATTGATAGAATTTTGTCAGGAACACTTTCAGTGAGTCCTATCCAGGATTAGTTTACATCCTAATATTTTTATGTAACTGCATAAAGCAGTTATTTAATCCACTTGTTTAATAGTCTATAGAACATTAAATATAAATGAAATATTAAAATTAAATATAGTGGTAAATATTAAATACATGTATAAGCTAAATATAAAATCACTATCCTAAGGATAACGATTGGCTCCTAGACCACTCCTATGTGAACTTCATAAAAAAGATGAATTGAATTTTTATATAACAATAGTAACTAGAGTTAATAGAAATAGAGGGGTTTGTGAGATTGATTGAGAATTAAGTGACTGTCATCAGAAATTACAGAAACTTCATCTTAGAGTAGGCCTGGTTTACAGAATGATGCGGGTCATTCAGTGAAGCAGTAGAAACTGCAAGGAAACATTTAGTAACCACCATATGTCTAAAAAGACCCAGTCAAGTTACTGAAATTCTATAGCAGATGCTCACTCTTTTTTATAAAATCACAGATGGCAATCCCCATCCTACAAATAGAAACTTTGAAATATCCTCGAGAAATCAACAGAGAAACTGTACTGAAAACAGATCATTATGAACAGAATTGATTGCCTTCAACCTTTCTAATTTGATCTATTAAAATTTTTTAAAAAGAAATTTAATAGAGGTTGCCTCCCAGAAGACTCATAAGACTCCAAATTATATAGGATGAAAGACTTTCAAAATATAGAGATTCCTAGGAAGAAATTAAAAACAGGTGGGGACAGGACAAGACGCATATCTGCCTTGTTCTTCCATCATTTACTGGTGCTGTCTCAAAGGTGCTTCCAGTGAATCTGAAGAGTATAAACCTATATCCCAATACTCTTATTTAACTACAAGAAACAGTCATTTTACCCACCTGCACAGTAGGGCACAAAATAATAAATATAAATGAATAGTAACTTGTCCTGGGACTGTTTCTGTCTGAATCCCATAAAAATAACAATAATAGGATTGCAGCGATGACAGCAATAAAAAATAAATAATATAGTATTATGGAGAGAGAAAGCTGGCCTCAGGGCCAGAAAGCCCCAAGTTCAGGTCCTAAGTCCAACATACTGTCTATGTTACCCTCAATAAGGTGGGTAATGTACTAGATAGAGCACTAGGCCTGGTGTCAGCAAGACTTGAGTTAAAATCCAGCCTCACATACTTGCTGGCTGTGTGACCTGGGACAAGTCACTTCCCCTCTGTCTGCCTTAGTTTCTCAACTGTAAAATGGGAATAAGAATAAGAATAATAAACACCTTCCAAGATTGTTGCAAGGATCAAATGAGATAATGTTTATAAAGTGCTTAGTACGGTGCCTGGAATATAATAGGCATTTAATAAATGTTTATTTCCTTTCTTCATTTAATAGCTCAGTGCCTTTAGGCAAATTCTCAAAAAAATATGCATTGCACAAGTAGTTGCTCATCCACATTGGAAGAGGGAGTTTCATCACTGGGAATTACCTACACCAATGAAATCACGTATCTAAGAAGAAGAGGCCTGCTCAGCCTTCGTTATGGTGTGTGTACAGTTGACCCTGGATTCTTGCCAGTGGTGTACAAGTTACGACAGGCGCTCCTAAACAGGATAGATTCAACGACACATTGTGGACCTAGCTCGCCACCAGAGGGTGGTGATGGCTTTCAGCAGCAGCTCATGAAGACCTGTCCCTTGGCCACAGAGACATCAGACTCTGCATTACTGGCAGGGTGCCTGTGTTCACAAAATCACAGATCACTTGGAACAGCACTGACAGCAGCTTGCCTTTTTTGGAGGCTTTACAATCTACAAAGAACTGTTCTCAGATAAACCCAGGGAGGCAAACAGGCTACAGTCAGAAGAACAAAGATGAAATGTTCCCAAAGCTTCTGTCAGGACCGTTTATCTGTCTAATTTCATCTCTGGATCTCCAGTGTCAAACACAGTGCCCCACAGAGAGGAAAGAATTTCTTCAATTTTTAGCGGTCACTTTTGCTTCTCTCCAGAACCCTAAACCTCACATATCGAATCATATACTTACAGATGCTCACAGAGGAGGGATTCTCACCAGACATCCTGTAAGAGAGAACATTAGAATATTGTAAAACTCCAACAAGCGTCCAGACAGATTGTGTTCAAATTTAGGGTCATGACACTTTCAGGAAGATCCCAGGGAAGTCCAGGAAACTGCTGTACAGTTAATTAACCAAAATTCTTCCATTTCTTTTTCTTCCTCTCCTTTCCTCCTTCCTTCTTTCTTCCCTTCCTCTTCTCCTCCTCCCTGCACTTCTCCCCTCTTTCCCTCCTTTCTTCCTTTTCCTCCTTTTTTCTCCCTTCCTTCTCCTTCTTTCCCTTCCTCCCTCCTTCCCTTCCTTTTCTCCTTCTCTCCCATCCATTCTTTCTTCCATGCCTTTTTTCTTCCTTTCCTTCTTTCCCTTCTCCCTCTCTCCCACCAATCCTCTCTTCCATACCTTCTCTCTTCCTTCCCTTTCCTTTCCTTTCCTTTCCTTTCCTTTCCTTTCCTTTCCTTTCCTTTCTTTTTCTTTTCTTTTCTTTTTCCTTTCCTTTCCTTTCTCCTTTCTCCATATAATCTTCAAGGATCTTGTCTTCTAGTTCCCATGCTGGTAATCAAGCAACAAAAGAGTATAAAGACCTTGGTCTCACTCATTCAACCCCATTTCACCTGCACTCCTCGCCCTCCAGAAGCTCTCTATACATAACAATCTCCACATCCAGGGCGAGTTTGATGTTTATCAGCTCCTGGTAGTCCCTCAGCAGGCGAGCCAGCTCCTCCTTGGCACCATACAGGGCACCCTCCAATTCACCCAACTTGGCCTTGGCATCTTTTAAGGCACAGTCACCCCTCTGCTCAGCATCTGCAATGGCTGTCTCTAGGTTGGAGCACTGTGGGGTAAAGAGAAGGCAGTGGATATTTTAAAGCTGAAATATTTAACTCATTAACTTTTCCATATCACTTTAAGCCTTACAGAATATTGTTCTCTCTTGTATGAACCTATACAAAGAGAAGAAAGCAGAACCAGGGGACAATATACATAAAGACCATAATAATGTAATTGAAAATAACTTTAAAGGGCTACTTGATGCAGCTTTAATGTAATCAATAATCAATCGATAAGTATTTATTAAGCACCTACAATGGACCAGACACTGTTCTGAGCACCAAGGTTATAAAAAGAGGCAAAAGATAGTCCCTGTCCTTAAGGAGTTTACAATTTAATGGAGGAAGTTACAATATAATTATCAATATGACCCAGTACAGAGATTCTTAACCTTTTTTATGTGTCCTGGACCACTTGGAAAGCCTGTTAAAGGCTCTCGATGTCTTTTCAGAGTCATTTTAAAATATCTGAGGAAATCACCACATTTACATTTGAAGTTAGCAAAAAAAAAAAAAGATGCAATTTTTTTCCAATTCAAGTTCCCGGATCTCCTGGAATCTGACCATGAACCCCTGGTCTAGAGGATGAAATACACTTTCCTCTTCTCACTGGGGATGGGGGTGGCAGTGAGGAGTGGAGGATTATGGATGCTGAATGCTACATAAGCTGAAAGATACCATTGCTAAATCAATGGGTTTTATGTGACTGTTTCTCTTTAAAACTACCAGAGGATTCTATCACAGGGTTTGATTGGTGTAGTATATCACGAAACAACTGATTGCAGTATAAAAAAGAAAATGTTTTTGCCTTTAAAATAATGCTTTCATTTTTGTAACCACTTCCTGAGATAGAAAGCATAAGTACCATTCTCATTTTATGCATGAGGAAACTGAGGATCAAAGAGGAGCTAAGTAGCTAGAACTAGACTCAGTCAGGAAGACCGAAGTTCAAATCCTACCTCAGATACTTAGAGGCAGTTTCTTCATCTGTAAAATGGAGCTAATAACAACACCTCACAGGCTTGTTGTATGGAACACACGATAAGACATGTGTCTTGTAATGTAGTTGACACCTTACAATGCTATATAAATGCTAGCTATTACTATCCTTCACAGAGATTAAGTGACCTTCCCTAGGTCACAAAGCCAGAAAGTCAGAGCCAAGATTTAAGCTCAGGTCTACTTATTCCAGATCTAGTGCCCCTTACTTTATACAGGCTGAGACAAGTGGAGAGTAGAAAGCCTGGGGTTGTGGCCCTCTTTTCTGGGACTATGGGGACATATAGAATCATGAAAAAAGAGAGCCCAGTGGTGCATCAATCAATCTACCATGATTGATTAAAGTCAGGTTATGTGCCAGGAACTGAACTAGACCTTGGGGTTATAAATACAATGAATGAAACAATTCCTACTCATATATGTTCAATATATGCTTCAATCACACACACACACACACACACACACACACACACACACCATTCAGAGCCCTGTCGTAAGATCTCAAAGCAGGGAGAATCATGGTTCTTTTACTCAGGGATTCCTGGCCTTTTATGGTTCACACTTAGAGAGATGATCTAGATCAGGCAGCCAGAGTCCTCAAAAGATAGCCAGTGATTGGGAGTGGGAGGTGGAGAAGGGGTCAGTCAAGTCTTCCTGGAAGAGGGATGTGTGGAGGAGGCACAGAAAAGAAATGAGCAAAAGGATAAGCCGAGGAAAGGGCATGCTGCAGCCTGCTCAGGCAGGCTCCCCAGAATCAAGTTTCCTTTTCATTGTGAGCATTTACACCTCAGAAAAGGGCTTGAGTTATTGTTCTGTTGATAGTCTAGATTAAAAAGTGATAGAGAAAATTTACAAATTCACATTAGACTTTAAAGGAGTGTTGTCTATATTTTTTTCAAAAGTCAGCTGTTAAACATTTACCAGCACACCACTGGAAAGTCAATCATTAAACATTTACCAGCACACCACTGAAAAGTCAGCTGTTAAACGTTTACCAGCACACCACTGATGAGAGAACAGAGGATCATGTATTCAGGGGCACTTGTGCACACAAGCACAAGGAACTTGTGAGTGAAGTAGTGATTCTGAACTAGAAAATCTAGAATTCTGAAGCATGGGTTCTGGAGGCAGTAAGTGAAGGGATCCTAAACTGGGACTTGGGTCATGAAAACCAAGGACTTCAGCTGCACCTTGGTCATTCTGTTCTTTGTAGTGCCAGACGAGGAGAGTTTCAACTCACCTGCTTTTTTACATTGCCTTTCTCAGAGCGAAGCCTCTGGATGCGCCGGTTCAGCTCTGAGATGTCGTTCTTGATGTGTTTAAGGTCATCTCCATGCCGTCCAGCGGCCAGTTGCAGCTCCTGGATCTGATTTTCAAGAAAGAGGAGATGGCAGGAAAGGACATGACCCCGGTTCACCCACTGTGGGCTCCTCCAGCATGTTGCAGGAGAAGGAGGAAGTGGTCAGGCTGCCCACCTCTTAACAATGTAAATTAAGTAAATACATAGATGCATCAGGGAAGAAACTAGAGAATAACCTTTTTCCATAGGGAAATTGTAGGGTCAGTGCCATGAGCCTCCCAACAAGCTATCCAGTAGTGACGATGCCTCTGACAATAACAGGATTTATAAATGGGAGAGCCTCCGTGCAGTCTAGTCTGATCCCTTCATTTCACATTTACTGAGGCCCAATGACTTATCAAAGGTCACACATATAGCATGTATCAAGACCATAACAAAAGGCCTACTTAAAGTTGGCTTCTTTTGGTACTTTTATTGTGATATCTTCCCATATTGGGCATATTGGTCCCTCCCCATGGTGTGTCTTAGATTTAAAAATTAATTAACATGGGAGGGAATAATATGCACACTCAATTTGCTATGAAAATCCGTCTTACACTATGGAAAAGTAGGTGGGAAGAGAATAAGCAGAGAGTGGTGGGGATGATACAAGGCAGGGAAAATGGGAGGAGGGGACAATTAGAAGTAAATACTTTTGAGAAGGGACAGGGTCAAAACAGAGAATAGAGTAAATGGGAGGCAGGATAGGATGGAGGAGAATATAGTTAGTCTCTCACAACATGACTGTTATGGAAATGTTTTGCATTATGACACATGTATAACTTGTATTGCTTGCTTTCTCAATGGGGGTGGGGGGGAGGGAGGAAGAAGAGAAATTGGAACTCAAATTTTTAAAAATAAATGTTAAAAATTGTTTTTACATGCAACTGGGAAGTAGGACATACAGGCACTAGAGTATAGAAATCTCTCTTGCCCTCCAAGAAAATAGAGGGGATGAGGATAAGAGAAGGGAGGGGTGTGATAGAAGGGAGGGAAGATTGGGGGAAGGGATAATCAGAATGCATGCTGTCTTGGGGTGAGTGGAGGGGAAAGATGGGGAGAAAATTTGGAACTCAAAATCTTGTGGAAGTGAATGTTGAAAACCAAAAGTTAATTTTAAAAACTGAATTGACATGTTCTTTGAAGCAGACAACAATGGAGATCAAAGGGATAAGAATAGCTCCCATGTTGTTCCACACTGATGCGGACTAAACACCAAAAACAGAAAAACACCAGAGTAAAGGAGTCAAGACAGGCTGAGAAACAAGGGTAAGATTTTTTTTTCTTGCTGTCTGGGTCTGGGTCCATGAAGTTCTTTTGGTATCTTGAAGGATTAGTGGGGCTCTAGCCCCAGTGGCTTCCCATTGAAATAGACTAAAACTCAAATTTCTTCCTTTGACATTCAAGGATTCTTAAAACCTGTTCCACTCTCCCTTTCTGGATTTATTTCCTCTTACTCCCCTGCATGCACTCTGTATTCCAACAGATCTGAACTACAAGTACATCCTTCATTTTCTGCCACACCCTCTGAGTCTGTGCCTCCTGAAATCCTCTTCCTTTAAGGCCCAGCTCTGGAGTCACTGCCTTCATGAAGACGTCCCCTACCCCAAACTTCCAGCTAGAGGCAACCCTTCATTCTGAATGCCTGTTTCTTTCCTGGCCTGTATTTGTCCCATGACATTGCCTATCACTTACCTTGCTCTGATACAGGCCTTCAGCATCCGACTTGCTCTTTAAAGCGATATCCTCATAGTGACTGCGCACCTCGTCGATGATGCTGTCCAGGTTCAAGTTACGGTTATTGTTCATGGATAGGATGACAGAGGTTTCACTGGCATGAGTCTGGATCTGAGCAATCTCCTGTGGAGGTCGGAAGGAGATATTGTTAGGTCTCTATCCCTACAGCCCTTTGTACTGATGCGCCCTGGTCTTCCTCCAGCTTGGGGTAAAGTGGAGTTAGGCACAGAGCTGGAACCTGTGGGGTTCAATTAAGGAAGGCCAGAAACCTATATGGCTTGGACCTCATTAGATGGGAAACCTCCTTTTTAAGTCTCAATTTTATATTCCTATGGAAAGGGAAAATCTCATTGAAAATAACTGGATGTCAGAAGAATGAAAAAAAGACCACAGGCACCATGAAGTATACAAAGGAAAAAGAAGAATGCTTTTCCTAGAGTCTTACAAAATCCAAGAATCCTATAACTGGTGGGACAAGTTTCACCTCCCTGCCATCTCAACCCTAATAGGGTAGAGTTTGTCCAAAGAAATGGATTTCAAAGCTCTCTTCATCATCTGTTGAAGCAAGTTTTGCATCGACATGTATTACGGATTTCCCTTGGTGCAAGTAATGGGAAATAAGTTCTAAGTTGAGTGGGTTGAAGGGGACACTGCCTCATGAGATACTAGCTCCAGGATACTACTGAAGGAGTCAGAAAGTAATTCGTCTAACCTTCCATCTGGTAGCCTCCTATTTAAACTAAGTATTCCTGCTAACTAGGTACTAAATTCTGTTGTTTCTTTGTTGCTGGTGGATTTAAAGGATTGTCAGTGTCCTTTCAATATGGTACCCTGGAGTAAAGCCCTGGCCACCCTACTTTAGTTAAGGCTCTGATTCAGAAGTCCTTCCCTCATTATATATTGAAGTCCTCCTGCTATAGCTTACTTTTTTCAGGTGAATGACTAGGAGATAAATCCTACCTCTGTCAGTCCCTGGTTGGGCAGAAGTAGCCAGCATAGGAAGGTAAAGCATCACAGGTCCTTACCGCCTCAAAGTAGCATTTCAAGAACTTGATCTCCTCTTCCAGAGATTCCACCTTGACCTGCCGTTCTACCTTGATAGTATAAGCAGCATCAGCATCCTATGGAGAGTTCACACAGAGTCTGGGTTTAAAAATGTCCCACATTCATAGTTTCCATTCTCCTGGCTCCAACGCTATTTTGTTTCTTTGTGATATAGAAAAGGCACTGGACTTGATGTTCTGGTTAAAGTCCCAGACCTGATAGTCACCAGCTATATGACTTTAGCAGAAATCATTAAGGTTCTTAGTATTGTAATCTGCAGAATGGAAACAGTATTTCTCACCCTAACTACCACATGTAGTCATTGTGAGGAAAACAGTCAGGAAGTCTTAAACTATAGAAATGTGATCTATTATTATCCCTTTAGCTTTCAACATCATACTGCCCGCAAAACCATAAATCGATAGCAATAACGTGTAGGAATGTAGCACTTTTTCTATAAATCAGTTTATCTTTTCTATAAATCTTTGAGACCTAAAAGGAGGTCTGAAAGGGAGATTAACCTCATTCTTTCTATGTTGGAGTTGAGGAAACCAAGATTACATGATCTTCCCTATCACACAGAAAGTCTGGTATAGACTTAAAGGGTGTTGATTCCCAAGCTAGAGTTCTTTTCAATTTGCTTGCTTGTCTCCAAATGTTTCTCCAAACACTTCTAAACGTCATTTTCCCCCAACAAACTAGGAACAGTTCTGGAGCAAAAGAGGTCTCTTCTGCCTTCCCCACCTTAGTTCCCAGGACAGATTTCTGAACAGAGCATTGGCTCCTGGGATGGACACATAGTTGAATCACATGATTTAGATCTAGAAAGGTATATACTAGAGAGAGGAGGGGAATAAACAATTACTAAGTGCATCCTATGTGCCAGGCCCTGTACTAAGGACTTTCCAATATTATCCCATCTGATTCTAATGAATCATAGACTTTTGTAGAGATCATTTGGTCCAACTCTTTTACTTTGCATCTGAGGAAATCTAGGCCCAAATAGATTAAGGAACTTTCATAGAGTTAATAAATAATAAGTGTCCAGCCCCTAACTGCAAACCAAAT
This sequence comes from Bettongia penicillata ogilbyi, assembly GCA_023548195.1. Classification (NCBI taxonomy): domain Eukaryota; kingdom Metazoa; phylum Chordata; class Mammalia; order Diprotodontia; family Potoroidae; genus Bettongia; species Bettongia penicillata. The sequence continues at coordinate 6,807,780 of JAJHZJ010000092.1, forward strand.
ACTCTTCCCAGTAAACTGCATGACACCTGGGACCTTCTATCCTCCTCACCTTTTTGAGAAGAACAAACTCATTCTCAGCCGCTGTGCGTCTATTGATTTCCATCTCATACCTGCAGACAGGGAGACATAAAGAATGTATTTATCTCCCCCAAAACCTCCTCAAGGACAGGGTCAGATAACCTAATCAAATCCAATCACATCATGGAGAGAGACAGAGACAGAGACAGAGAAAGCGCTAGACACATACCCTGAATACCACTGGAACACTATCTCTCAATTATTTTTTTTAGCATTACTAACTGGATCTCTTTTTTGTCCCAAAATACTTCTTACATCATACTTTCTGCGTACATGTTTTATTCCTCCTATTAGTCTATAGGCCCATTGAGGGCAGGGGCTATATCTAATTTAATCGTTTTATTCCTAGTACCTAGTCTAGTGCTTGGCATATAGTACACACTCTTAAAAAATGTTTGTCGTACTAGTGCATTGGTGATGTTCCCATTAATTGATATAACCATTGTGGAAATCAATTTGGAATTGCATAAATAAAGTCACTAAAATGTTCATACCTTTTGACCTAAAATTTCCAGGGCACCAGATGGAATCTAGGCATGGCTTTCCCTTCCCATCCCCTTCCCCTAAAAATGTCTCAAAGGTCAAGATGCCCCAGGGACATCTTGATACATGTTGTATTTACCATGTAGGGAAAATTTCACTCTGCCATCCACCCATGTCTTCTCACCTCTTCTTGAAGTCCTCCACCAAATCCCTCATATTTCTCAGTTCTGAGTCCAGCCGCACTTTGTCCCCTGACAAGGTGTCCAGCTGCCTCCTCAGGTTGCCAATGTAGCCCTCGAAGATGGGCTCTAAGTTCTTCTTGCAATTGCTCAGGTCCAGTTGCTGAAGCAGGTTCCACTTAGTTTCTAGCACCTGATTCTGCTGTTCTAGGAACCTCACCTAGAATCCAACAGGAGAGTTACTTAAAATCGCTAACGAATACCTAGATAACAGTTCTCTGCATTCAAAGGCTAGGGCTAAGGATGACATTAAGAGCTCTCTTCATCTGTTTCCTCTGTCTTCTCATATTTAAAAAATTCATAAACAAGAGTCTCACGAAGTAATTAAAGCAATTTCCATCTATGTGATATCTTTATATTCATTCATTGTCTCATTTGATCCTAATAATATCTCATCTTGCAAAATCATGGAAGTATGTCCAAGGACTTCAGACTACAAGTCCAATTCTCTTTCCTATAGATATTGTCTCTGAAGAGAAATATTCAATAGGATCCCTCGGGCACCTGATTTAAAGGTCCAAAAACCATCACAGTTAGGAAGTCTTTTCTTGGGTCTAACTGTAATCTTTACTACAATACAGCAAGTCAATTCCCTTTGAATACTACTGATCCCTTTAGCCTTTTCCCATAGGCTACAAGCCAACAAGCCCTCCAGAAATAATTCTCATCCCTTACAAAGTCATTTCATTCACCCCACCTCACATCTATCTTGCCTTTCAAGGCAAGACTAGCCTCCGTGTACCCTTTTTGGAAAATTCCTAGAAAAACTAATTTGATTATCTTTCCTTGTTTTGTATCCACTCCCTCTTGAGATCAGGAAATCTTTCCTACTGTCTAACCTCAATTCTTCTGAATATCCTCTATGTAAACAAGAATAACTGCTCATTTTCCCAGCCCCACTTCACCTTTCTCCCCTCAAAGACAAGTAAGCTCACCTTGTCAATGAAGGAGGCAAACTTGTTGTTAAGAGCCTTGATCTGCTCCCGCTCCTGGGCTCTCACTTTCTGAATTTCAGGGTCCAGCTCCACATTGAGGGGTGCCAAGAGGCTCTTGTTGATGGTCACCTGGTGTATGCCCCCCGGTGAGCATAGGGATGGGCACACAGGACCCAGAGCCATGCTGCCAAAGATACTCCCTGCAAAGCCAGTAGCCCTGGCCCCTCCATGCCCAGTCCCATGCCCAAAGCCATAACCTCCTGTTCGAATACCCCCAGCCAAACTGACAGGGATGCGACGACTGGCCCCTAGGCTGTAGAGACTCCGGCTGCCAAAACTAGTTCCAGCTCCTTTGACCCCTGCCCGATAGGAAGACGAACTGCCCCCTACTTTCCGTGGCAAAATGGCAGAGTATCCACTGAAGTCACTCTTCTCACCACCAGACTTCAGGCCTAGTTGCCGGCTCATGGTTCAGGAAAGAATGGAGATTGTAGAGTAAGAGCTTATCAGAACCCAAGAGAGCTGAGAACAAAGAGAAATAGGCCAATTGGAATATCTATCTCCTTATATCCCAATCAAGTTCAGGATAGCCGGAAAAGGGCGTCTCTTCCCTATCTCCTCCCCTCCTCCCAAGGAGCCAGGGGCGATGGACAATTTGCTGAACTGGGATAACCAAAGCCTTTATACCAACAAAGCCCATCCAATCTACAACTGGATATGCTGTCCTTGCAAGCTGCAGTGGTCTAATTTGCAGTTTATCTGTACTCTCTAATTATGGATTAGAAGAGTTATCCCCCAAACATCTACAGGATTTGTTTTCCTAGCTCTGCCTCCTTCCTGTTTGAACTTTTTTGATATCTCTGGGTTCACTCTCAGGAAGATTTCCTCTCTGTCCTCATTCATTCCTTTCAACTCTACTGGAATTTCCCCCAGTCAAGTTGTCCTTCCTCCCTAGGAGTGGGACATCTTTTACCAGATCCAATTTCCCCTATATTCTAATCAAGGATGTTAGAACTAGAAAAGACCTTACAGACCCAGCAAAATTATCCATCTCACAGATGAGAAAGCCAAAACTCTGAGCAGTGAATCATAGCTAGCATTTCTATCTTTTAAGTTTACAGAGTGTTTTCCTTTGAGGTAGAGAGTACAAGTATTACTTCTCATTTTACAGATGATCTAGTAGCAAAGGAGAGATTTTAACCCCATCCTTTAACGCTACTGCTAAAGTTCAATGCTCTTGCATTATGTCATATTGGTTTTGTATAACCCACAACATCCAGCAACATTCTGCATTGAGAAATGTAAAAAATAGATTTGTTGAATGAATGAATTTGCAGAGATGGTAACCCTCTCATTGAGACTTTCTAAGATGTCCTCTGTTCTCCATTCTACATGGTCCAGTCTGGCATTCTCCTAGAGAGTTAATGAACAAAGTTACCTTATTTAGAGCCAGTCACTATAGGATGGGATGAAAAGATTGGTTCTAGGGCAAACATGAATGAGGAAAAGGGAAAACAAGGTTTAAAAAATGGATGGGATGGGATGTGTTGTTCAGTCATTTCAGACTCTTCATGACCCCATTTGGGGTTTTCTTGGCAAAGATACTAGACTTGTTTCCCATTTCCTTCTCCAGCTTCTTTTACAGATGAGGAAATTGAGGCAAACGAGGTTAGGTGACTTGCCCAGGGTCACATAGCTACTAAATATCTGAGGTCAAATTTGAACTCAGGAAAATGAGTTGGATTCCATGTCCGGAATTCTATCCACTGAGCCACCTACTTGTCTGGAATAGTATACATGGCCTCAAATCTTGACTCTGAGGCTCACTACCTGTATGACCTTATGCAAGTCACTTAATCTTGCCTTCAGTTTCTCCATCTATAGAATGCAAGAGTTGGACTAGATAGCCTCTGAAGTCCTTTGCATTATCTATAAGTGATTGAACCACTTCTTTAGTATGTAAAGTATGGCTGAACTTAGATTCATTGTAAATGAGAGAAATAAATGAATTTGGTGTAAATGAATTCAGTGTGAGAATGAAGGACAAATCACAACCACAAGTTTTTTTGCTTTTGTTTTTGTTTTTTAAAAGACTTCATTGTAGTAGAAAAGGCACTGGAATACAAGTCAGGAGACATGGATTTGAGCACCAGTTCTGCCTCTTACTAGCTGTGGGACTATGATCAAGTTGAAAAGTACCTTAGAGGTCATTTAAATCCAATCTGCATCTGAACAGGAATCCTGCAGTATTCCCAATGAATAATATTCCAAGTTCTGATGAGAAGCTCCCTATTGCCTAAGGCTTGAGAAAATTTGACTTTTTGACAGCTCTAATTTGGAGGAAGTTTTTCCTTATATTGACCTTAAATCTGCCTGTCTGCAACATCATTCATTCATTGATCCTGGTTTAGCCCTCTGGGACTAGGCAGGACAAGACCAATCCCTTTTCCACATGGCACCCTCTATTAGGTACCTCACCCCCACTCTTCTCTTCTCTCCTTCAATAGATTCCTATGTGGAATGATATTGAAACTCTTCATCTTTATGATTTTCCTCTATATGTATTTCAGCTTCTTAATGTCCTTCCCAAAATTTGGTGTCCAGAAGACAGATGGCAAACAGATGTGGTACAACCAAAATTGAGTCTAGTAAAATAACTCTCTCCCTCGTTTTTTACCATAGATGTTCAGTGTGAGCCATGTGTGTGTGTGTGTGTGTGTGTGTGTGTGTGTGCGGAGTAAGGGGAGGAAGCAGCATATCCATTACCATTGACTCATCCCAGAGGGTCCATGCTCCATGCACAGTGTTTTGAACATTGTCCTTCTGCTGATAAAGCCTAATCCTATTAGGGTTTGGAGGGGACCTTTGGCTGCCAATTCATTCTGATGACTCATATTGGATTGGCATTCCTCTGTCCTATCTCCTCCTTTATTTTAATCTTTTAGATCCTATACTCCAATCCATATTAGTTATCATTCTTCAGATGTTAGTTCATCCACCCTTACTCCATGTTCTCTCCTTCCCTTTCCTCCCTCTGCAGAGTTCTTCAAGAGGGAGAACCAAAGAGAAAAGGAAAGAGACACATGACCCCTTCCTAGAAGATCACATAGAGGAGATCACACACACACACACATACACACAAGAGTATAGAAAACAAGTACAAAATATACATGTTCAGTGTGAACTGAGCACATCTATTCTAAAGAAATGCCATGGAAAGTAAGAATAATGAGGGATTGGTTACGACGATACTCTGATAGTCCTCTGATACCAACGAGGAAGAGGGAGGAAGAAAATGATTTCCTTAAAAACAATAATGGGAGCTTCACCCCTCTCTAATTAGTGGCCCCACCTAATTGGATCTCAGGGAATTTAATTGCATGGAAGTTGTTCTTGTCCTAAGTGATAAGGTCTCTGGCACCTCTGATCTGTAAAGTGCTTGGCCATCATTTAATTAGTCATTGAACACCACAGTCATGGTCTTTGAGTGGGGTATTTAGGGGAGAAGGGACTACTAAGACTGAGAAATATTCATTCATTCATCCATGCAGAAACACACATGTGCATGTATTCAATAAATACTGACTGAGCTATGTGCACAGCTCAGTGCTAGGCACTGGGTGGGAAGAGGGAGTATATGCAAAAGGAATGTAAGACATAGACTTTGCCTTCTAAAAGTTTACAATCTATAAAAAATCCTAATTGTTCTTATATAGGGGTATCTTAATGAATTGGGAATCAGCCTGGAAGCTAGGAAGACTTGGATTCAAATTCTGCTCCTGACATATACTGACTATGAGATCCAAGGCAAGTAACTCAACCTCTCAGTGCTCCAGTAACTAAAGCTGTAAATTGCAGAGATGGTGCCTACCTACTGGTAGAAGGAATTTCCTCATCTGGGAACTCCTTTTATTAATGAAATTATAAGCCCAGTGACCAATCTCTACTGTCTACTTCATAGGGCTTTTATGAAGAAAACACCATTTAAACTGTAAAATCTTTGTCAAACTATAATCTTCTCTCCTCCTCATCTACCTTTTCCTTCCCTTCCTCCTTCTCTTGATGTTCAAGGTCCTTTATAATCTGGGCTTTTCCTTTGTCTGTCTGTCTGTCTGTCTCTCTCTCATCTAGATCCTACCCATCATTCAAGGTCCAGTCCCATTTCCACCTCCTCCATGAAGCCTTTCTGAGCACCTTACGCTCATACTGATCTTTCCCTTCTTTGAATTCCAATACCATTAGTATCAGTATCACACATTTTGGTGCTTAGTCATCTCCTAACATATCATTACTGAGCCTTATGTATGAGGGCAAGGACCATCTGTATTTTGCCTTAATTGTATAATTCTTAGTTTCAAAACATCCCTGTGGCCACAGTGATGAATAAATATTTGACAAATGAATGAACAAGACATAGATTTATGAGCTTTTCATATTCTCTTCAAGAACAAAATCATCCAGGCAAACTGACTCCTGCTGCCTGTCTGCAGGAGCATAAAATGAGTCAGGTATTTTGAATGATTTTCTAAAATCAATTCAAATAAGAGTTTCCAGGTGTTTTTCCCCATCCCTTCCCTTCCCCTCCCCAATTTTGTGTCCCTTTGAAGATCATGTTCTGTCCTGCATAAGGGAGAAGATCAGCACTTGCCCTCAAGAGGTTTCCAGTCTGATGCGGGAAGTGAGAAACATGCTGAAGACGTATTCAGGGAGACCAGGACAGCATTAGCTAAAGTGGGGCTAGACCTCTCCAGGGGTTGTTAACCTGGGTCCATGAACTTGTTTTGAAAAACACATATTTTGATGTAGTCTCCTTTGTGACCTTATTAAATATTTGGATTTGTGCATTAAAAATGCTTATTTTATGTTTTGAAGTGAGTTATTTTATGCATTTTAAATGATCATTCTGAGTTTCATCAGACAGCCAGCTGGAATCCTGACGCAAAGCCAGGGGTGAGGGAGGTCCTGACATGGACTTGTCTTTCTCCAGGTCACAGGTCATCAGCCCCTTTCTTCATTTTTCCTTAGCTGAATCACCTCTTCTCCATGAGTATCATAGACTCCATTCACCTCAGCTATGCCCTTCCTTCCCAGTTTCTCTGTCGCTACTCTTCTTGTGCCCCAATTATTTTCTGCTTAGTTCTTTTCCCAGCTCTTCTATTTGGGATTTACTTACTTAATCTGTCTTGTCTGCCTGCCCCCATAGTTTTACAGCTTTACTTTGCTTTTCTCTCTTTAGTTTATTTTTTTCTCAGTTACATGTAAAAAAGCTATCCACCTCCATAGTAAGAACTGCTAGAGTCTGAATAGAGATTGAAACATAACTTTTTTAACTTTATTTTTCTTGGGGTTTGGGGGGGTTGGTCTGGGTTTCCTTCATAACATGACTAATTTGGGAAAATATTTTGCATGACTGTGCATGTATAACCCACATAACCTCTTCTCAATGAAAAATAATTAAAAATGATTTTACATGTAATTGGAAAAAATAAAATATTATTTAAACACACCAAAAATTACACGTAAAAATATATTTACATTCATTTTTTAAAATTTTGGGTTCCAAATTCTCTATCTCCCTCAGTTCACTCCTCCTTGAGAAGGCAAGCAACTTGAAATGGATAATATATGTGAAGTCATGCAAAACTTATTTCCATATCAGTCACGTTTTGAAAGAAAACACAGACCAAAAAAGAAAATACACACACACACACACACACACAAGAAAAATAAAATTTTAAAAAGCAAGTTTTGATCTGTATTGAGACTACCAGTTCTTTCTCTGGAGGTGGATAGCAATTTTCTTCATAAGTCCTCCAGAATTATCTTGGGTCATTGTATTCATCAGAGAACTAAGTAATTCACAACTGACCATCGTACAGTTTTGCTGTTACTTCATACAGTGGTCTCCTGGTTCTGCTCACTCCACTTTGTGTCAATTCATATAAGTCTCCCCAGGTTTTTCTGAAATTGTCTGCTTTATCATTTCTTATAGCACAATAGTATTCAATCACAATTACATGTCACAATTTGTTTAGTCATTCCCCAGTTAGTGGGCATCCCCTCAATTTCCAATTTTTGCCACCACAAAGTTATTTTACTTTTTGGGATACAGACCTAGGGGTGGTTTTATCAGGTAGGGGCACAAAAGGTAGGGGCACAGTTCCAAATTGTTCTCTGGAATGGTTAGACCAGTTCACAATTCCACCAACAATGTATTAGTGTCCCAGTTTTTCTATATTCCCCACAACATTTGTCATTTTCTGCTTCTGTTATATTAGCCAATCAGAATTGTTTTGATTTGTATTTCTCTAATCAGTAGCGATTTAGATCATTTTTTCAGTTGACTTTTTTTTGTTGCTCAAAATCCTCTAAGCTTTATACAACTCTATCCAGCTCCCAAAGGCATCCATCCTCTAGATTCATTCCAGAGCTCCCCTCCCTTTGCAGAAGATTTTTCTATTCAAGTGAGCTTCTGTCTGAATTCAAATACACATTTACACATTGAAGACAGTCATCATATTCTTGGTTAGGATAGGATGTCACCAGCACGATACACTGGCCAAAGGACCAAATAAAGAGTCAGGGATTTTGGGGACAAATACCAATTGTTTGCTTCACTTGCTAACAGTGTGGCCACTGGCAAATAGTTTCTCCATTCTGGGACTCATTTTTCCTTTCATTTCAACTTCCTACCTAATGAATGAGGGGCTTAGATGGCCTCTAAGGGTAGTAGATAAAGTGTTGGGACTGGAGTCAGAAAATCTCATCTTCCTGAGTTCAAATTCAGCCTCAGACACTAGCTCTGTGACCCTGGACAAATCACCTAACCCTGTTGGCCTCAGTTTCCTCATCTGTAAAATAAGCTGGAGAAGGAAATGGCAAACCATTCCAGTATCTTTGCCAAGAAAGTTCCAAATGGGGTCACAAAGAGTCAGACACAACTAAAATGATCGAACAGCAAAATCCCTTATATTTCTCCATCCAGTAATCCTACTGAAGAAACCATATTTATAAATGATCTCTCCTAAGTTCCTCTGGGGCCATAATTGCTGCTTGGGAAGGTGGCTATTTTGGACAGGGGATGGGGACATGGAGGACAGAGAGAGACAGATCAGTGGGAGAAGGGATGAATCTTTTGATCAAGGTTTCGTGGAGTAAGATGCTTGGTTTGCTGATCTCTCACTTCCTCTGTCTATCTCTAGAGCAAACAAGTCAAGTTTCTTTCTAGGGTATAATTATGGCAGGTGTCATCACACTAATGACATGCTACCTTCCATAGGGGAATATGTGTCACTGTCCAAACAGGAAGGAAAGTTCTCCCTCTTCTATTCCCTTGCCCTAAGGGCTAGCCTGGGGTGATACCATAACTCAGCTGTGGGAGTGGGGGAAGCCTATCCCCTCCCCCAACTATTCTCCACATATTTGATTCCCGATGGGAACCAAAAGGAGAAATGAACAAGGAACAAGAAAGCTGAAGTACAAAGGATTTAGGAGGGGAAAAATGGTACTGAGGCTAGCTAGACTAAGGGCATGTGAGATTTTGCAGAAGTAGGAAATAAAAGAGAAAGTATTCAGGAAGTGAAGTGTGTGTGTGTGTGTGCGCGCGCGCATGTGCATGTGCACACATCACACATATGTGTTTTAGAGGGAATCTAGGAAAATTAGGGACATGAGGAATGAATAGGGCTATGCTGGGGCAGAAGGAATTGGGGGGAGGAGGTCTCTCTGAAGCCATGAAAAGTGAACCTGGATTCTATGGACTTTAAATTCTTGAAAACAGAAATTTTTTTGTCTACTTACCCCTCCCCTACACCCTCACATCTAAAACGTCCTAAATATCCTCAGTTTTTCCAATGGATTCCCATATGACATGGTCTCCACTCCCCTCTTATATTCCTCTGGATTCTCTTCAGTTTATCAACATCCCAGAATTAAACATAAACCCCATCAAATGGGACAAACCAGGAATGACCCAGATGTGCACTTTCCTCACAACAGCTCCATGAGGGAGAGTGCATGTGCATTAGTATCCCACTTTACAGATGAGGAAAAGCTGAAGCTCACAAAGGTTATGAAATAATGGTCATGCCTCTAGTAAGTAAAATACAAGTCTTTAAGACCATCATTCTTACCAAGCTGCCATGATGATCAGCCAGAAGCTACCATTGTCAATATCACAAAAGTATTGGGACAAAGCAGATTGACCTCAGAGAAGCTACTCAGAAAGGGACAGTGTTAAGACTAGAGAGGAGGAAACAGTGCTATAGATCTGAGATATGTTACAGTGGGGATTCATTGGAAGTCAGACTAAAAGGCTTACTGAGCTCTCTTTTGTTCAGTCACATCCAACTGTGCATGATTCAGTGGACTATAGCATGCCAATACAGTCCAGGAATTTTCCTTTTTATAAAACAATACTTTATTTTCCCTATTATATGTAAAAACAATTTTTTATATTTGTTTTTTGAAACTTTTGAGTTGCAACTCCCTTCTCTTCATTCCTCCCTGAGATGGTAAGCATTTTGATATAGATTATACATGTATAATCATGCAGAACATTCAATGGGGTTTTTCTTGGCAAAGATGCTGGAGTAGTTTGTCATTTCCTTCTTCAGCAGATTAAAGCAAATAGAAGTTACCTGACTTGCTCAGGATCACAGAGCTAGTAAATGTCTAAGGTCAGATTTGAAGTCAGGTCTTCCGGACTCTAGGGTCCAGCTGGACTCAACTCTCTACCCACTGAGCCATCTAGCTGCCCTGCTAAAGTCTCTATCAGTGCTCAAATTTGTATATTTTTATGATAATACAAGAGCAGAAGCTTCATGGGCCCAGCAGTTAATAGAGATCCTGACAGGGGATTGGGTAAATCAAGGCTGGAGATGGAAAACAAGAGTTCCTGAGAAAGATTGAACTGGGCAAGCAAAATAGAGAAGCTTGTGGAAGGGTTCTTAGGCTGGAATTCAAAAACAGGTAGAATAATTATCTGAGTTCAAGGGTCTGCAATGTGTGGAATTTCAATGTGGAATTGAGCATCGCATACCTGGAGCCCAACCAGAAAGCCCAACCTGAAATTGTCTAGTACTCAGGTTCAGAGGCAGTAAGGTCAGAGGAATTAAGCTGACTGGGCTGGTGAGATGTTTTGTAACAGAAAAAGTCAAGCTTAAGTGTTAAAGCTCTGCCATGCAGAATCTGTGACTCAGCTGAGCATCTGTAATTTGCCTATTGGTATGTGGTTTACACTCTTTCAAACTCATTCCATGCCTGACACTGTAATAAAGTAGACCTTTTCCTCCAAATGACTGTCTGAAATCACAATGAGGTATTGATGACTCACCATACGAGGAAAAAGGGTCCAGGCTATTTCTGGCCTGAAGATGAAATCTCCCATTCTTTGGGTGGTGGCAGTAGGATTGGCCAGAGGCAAAGATGATGTGACTCTTTGGAGAGTTTTTATCATCCAACCCCATCATTTCCCACAGCTGAAGGCTGGTGCATCACTGGGTGTGCGACAGAGGGATCTGCTGGCCAAAGAAAACTTGGAGTCGCCAGATAAAATGGCAGAGGGTTGCTTTAAGACTTTCAAACAAACCCTCCTGTCTCTTTCTTTTTCTCAGACAGACCCCATGTGGCATAGTAGAAAGAGAATTAAAGAGAGTCAGAAAACCTGGGCTCCTATCACAGCTCTGCAATAGCTGTTATATTGGACATTCTCTCTGGGCCTCAACATCCTTCCATGTAAAATGAAGGAATTAGACTGAGGACATCTAAAGATCCTCTCCAGCTCTTAATTCCCTTGTCCAGCTCCAAGTTCTTTTCCTCCAGGAATCCTTCCCTTATTTCTCAATCCTACTGATCTACACACACACACACACACACACACACACACACACTTTGTTATTTTTTAGTCGTTTTAGTCATATCTGGCTTTGTGACCCCATTTAGGGTTTTTGTGGTAGGGCTATTGCAGTGGTTTGCCATTTCGTCCTCCAGCTCATTTTACAGGTGAGAAAACCGAGGCAAACAGAGTTAATTGACTTGTTCAGGGCCAGATAGCTAGTAAGTGTTTGGGGCCTGGATTTGAACTCCAGAAGATGAGTTTTTCTAACTCCAGGCCTGGCACTTTATCCACCACCTACCTACCCTCCCCACCCCCACCCCTCCCTTTCTCTCTCTCTCTCTCTCTCTCTCTCTCTCTCTCTCTCTCTCTCTCTCTCTCTCTCTCTCTCTCTCTCTCTCTCTTTCCTTTTCTCTGCACCAGAGGTGTCAAACTCTTAGAAGCATCACAAATTCCTGTGGACAGAACCAGACTGAAAAGTAACTGGGAAATGTTTAACAAAATAAATAAAAATACCCTATGACATAATGTTAATTTATGGTTGTCTAAGTCAACATGAGGCCCACAGGAATTCTCATCGGTGCTCTATATTGCATCAGTACTTATTAATTTTGATTAGGGATTCTGAGTCTGTGTCTTGTGGGTCTTGTCGTTCCTACCAGCCTGGGAGTTTGGGGGGGGCAGAAATGAGCCTCTTCCCTTGGAATCCTATGCCCCCCACTCCATCCATCCTCCCGAAGGCCCAGGCTAAGTCCTTGCACATAGCAAGTGCTCAGTGAATGTCACAGGCTCAGTTCTTCTCTCAGAAGGGTCTTACCTGCGTCCAAAATTGTCAATTTCCCAATTCAATTCCTAATATAATTCTCCACAGATCAGAGACTTTTTATTAGGGATGAAAAGGGAACTAGGAAAGAGAAGCTATATATATATATATATATAGCTCTATAACTTCTTCCTCTATAACTACTACTGACCTGTAAAACTGTCACAGTATAATGGAAAGATCACTGCATCACTGACTCAGACAACCTGCCTAGATGACTTTGCACATGCCTTCTCTGGATCTCAGTTTCCTCATCTGAAAAATGGAATTAGATGATCTCTAGGGGGTCCTGTTGCTCTGTGTCCCAGAATGTTATGGTCCTGGAAGGTCAGAAGCAGGGAGAGGAGCCAAAGGGGGTTTGGGAGCCCAAGAGGATAAGACCAGGTGATAAATGATTGAAGCAAAGCCCAGAGTGGCACAGGGATGAAGAGAGGGCCAGGGAAAGCCTGAGAAAACAATCGCTCGAAGCCAGCTGTCATGCCAGTGATAAGCAGGTGAGCATCGACTTGGCCCCCAGGACATAATAGGCCTTTATCAGGTTTGGGCAGAAGGGACCTGAGCCTCAGGTTTCTGCCTGTCTCACGTAGATGCTTACTAGGCACCCAGGATAAAGTTGTAATACCTAAGGAAGATCATAGAGGGCAATGTTAGCCCAGGAAAGAGCTGAAAAGGCAGCTTAAAAATACTAATTTGTGTTTATATAATAGCAGAACATACTCCACAGGGCGTTTCCTTAACAATGGTCCTGTAATGGGTTTAATCTTTACATTTCCCTGCCTGTCATTCACTGTATTATACACAGTAGGTATTTAATGCTTTTTCAATTGAAGTAATATTCCCATTTTGGAGATGAGGAGAAGTTAAATGACTTGTGTAGAATCAGCAATTAAATTAAGTACTCAAGGTTAGACTTGAACGCAAGTCTTCTAACTCTAGGACTATTAGATCACACTGTCTTTTATGAAAGAACCTGAGAGTTAGACAGGAGCTTAGGCGTCACCTAGTCTAATCTCCTAACCAATATAGGGACTCCCTTCTTTTAAATCCTTCTGGGGATGAGAGGCAGCAAACATGTTATATTTGGAGTCTGAAAGGCAAGGAGTCCTCTGACTCTACACCATTTGTTCTTTCCAATATATTTTATATTAATTTAACTTACACGTGTGTGTATGAGTCAACAACATTTATTGCCTTGTGCACATGTATGCATGGGTACATGTGTGTGCATCCATGTAGGCATAGTGAATATTGAGTGCTGAATTTGTATTCAGAACAACATGCGTATCAACTCTGCCTCAGATGCTTGTTGTGTAACCCTGGGGGAGCCAATAATTTAACTTCCCTCAACCTCAGTTTTCTCATCTGTAAGATGAGGATAATAGTATCCCCTACTGCACAGGGCTGTGGGAATTAAATAAGATGATATGCACAGAGCTTTGCAAACTTTCATGTGTTATGTACCCTGTGCCTGAATCTTTCTGGCAACAGAGGGCTCACTACCTCAATAAATAGCCTTTTCCACTGGAAGAGGTGTCATCATTGGGAAAATTTTCCCACCAGACAGTTAACCAGGGTACTGAGCAAATCCTTTAGGACCAGTTTGGGAATATGACAGGGAATATATATGTCAATATATCCCCATCCTTTGTAATGAAAACAGTTTTGTGTTTAGTTGATTTGTTTTTGAATTGTCTCCCTTAATCTCTAAGAAAGTCTTTTGGGGGAAATGCATCTTCTGCCCTGGTGCGCAGAGAACAGCTGCACTGAGCTGAGTCAAAGACTGGTGGCAGTACTAGGAAAGGCAGGCACCCGACAGACAGATCAGGGATGATGCCTAGTACAGATGAGGAAGGCAGAAGGTTAGTGATGCTCTCAGAAGGGAGTCAAGAGGCAGTTTTGCACCAGCCTGCCAAGATCCGTTTGGTTACATAGGAATGGTAAGAAGAGGATGGATGAGAAAATAAATGGGAGGGGTCAGCAAAACCACCACAGGAAACTAATCGCTGTGAGCTTTTCATCATTTATGGGAACACAAAGTCTCACCAGGCTTTGAGTTCAAGGCTCCATAATGGACTGCGTTATAGGACAATGGTGATTAGGAAAACCTAGACCCCTCTCTATTCTTAATCAGAGAACACTGATCTATAGAGAACTCTTTATGGGAAGTTGTTGCCTTGGGAATCCGAAAATTCTGAAGGCATTTAGAGTGTGTGTGTGTGTGTGTGTGTGTGTGTGTGTGTGTGTGTGTGTGTTTCCTCCAAGAATCAACCTAGCTAATTATGGAAAGTATCTATTACAGGATACCCATGGAGTGATGAAAGTTTTGGTCATCAAAATTCACTGTCTAATGCGGCAGAGAGGGACTGTGATCTGTGCTGTAACGGGAGAATACATACTGCAGAAGTCTTAAAGCAAGAGAAATTGAGAGAGATGTTATCTAATATTTATGATCTATGTCCATTCAGGGACTGCCTATCCAGAATCAGACTGTAAGGACCACAGGCCGGTAAGTACCAGATTAGGCTTGAAGCAGTTCTCTGGAGCTGTTGACATGGCACCTACTGGGAAAGAGTTCTTTTCTTGGAGTATTTTGGGCAACAGAAACCACACAAAGCAACAAAATAGCATAGGACATTTATTCAGAAGGCAGCAGAAAACTGACAACCAACTGTAACTAGACAGCAGACATAGAATCAGGACAACCATATGGACAGTCCAAGGCAAGAGTTCTCTTTGGCAATCTAAAGCCGGTAGAGTTGCATGTGTATGGGGATTGGGACTCGGCGGGGGTGGGGGTGGGGAGGTATCAGAGGATACAACAGCTGGAGGAGCTGAGGAGCATCCAGAATATGTGAACCCTTTGCATCTTGAGAGGCAGCTTAGTGTAGCAAATGGGACACTAGACAAGGTTACACCTTTGCCAGTTAGCGGTGTCACCACGATGTGCAGGCAGCTAGGTAGCACGGTGTGTATGTATGTATCGGAGTCAGGATGACCTGAGCTCAAAGGTACTCGCTGTATCGGAGTCAGGATGACCTGAGCTCAAAGATACTCGCTGTGTAATCCTGGGGGAGCAAGTCACTTAGTCCCTTTCAGTCTTAGTTTTTTCTTCTGTAAAATGGGGATAGTAATATCACAGGGATGTGAGGATCAAATGACCTCACTGAGCCTCAGTTTCCCCACCTGTAGAATGAGGATGAGAATTACCTATAATGTTCTAGAGTATAATAGTATATAGTATATACTCATAACAGTTTTGTGAGGCTTAAATGAGATACCATCTGTAAAGTGCTTTGCAAGCATTGAAGTTCCACAGATATGCCAGCCATCATTGGGTTTGTGGCCCTGTGAAGGCTGCCTACAGAGGAGCAGTTATCACAGCCCATAACTAGGCTGAGCTGGATCCCCTTTACAGAAGATGCTGAGTTTGGTAGGAGGGGGATCAATCAGGCTTTTTGAGAGCAAAGAGAACTTCCTGCCTTGGGAGCAAAACAGGGGGTCACTGGGTAGCAGCAGGGGCCCAAAGATTCCTTGCATATATTCTAAATTGAGAACTCAGCTGCTCAACCTTTATCTGGAACCCTTTTTGGCTGGAGAGCTGCCACCTTTGGTCCCTGGCTCCTTATAGTCGCTTCCACAGCTGCCCTTAGTTTTTATTTCAGCAACTCCTGGTTTATAGCTGTAAGTGCTCGAGGTTCCAAAGCCCACACTGAAGCCACTGCCTCCTGGCCCGGTGTTGGTGCTGCTGATGACCGCTGTGAAAGAATACACATGCGGGACTGATGCAAGGCAAAGGGAGTAAAGCTAGGAGAACAACATATACAATAGCAACAATGCTGTAAAGAACTCTGATCAATGGAATGACCAACCACGATTCCAAAGGATAGCAGATGAGATATGCTACTCATCTCCTGAAACGTAAGCGACGGCCTCAAGATGCAGAATATGACAGAGATCTCCAAATATGACCAATGTGGGAATTTGACTTGCTGGACTACACATATTTTACGTAAAGGTTTTTTGTTTTGTTTTGTTTTTCCTCAGATGGGGTGGAGTGGAGAGGGGGAAGGAAAAGGAGGCTCTGAATAGTTTTGTTTTTTATTTTACAAAGAAGAAAAATAAAAGATGACTGAAATGTTTTTGAAAAGCCAGAAGGGAACAGAAAGAAGGTTAAAAGGAATCACAAATAGGACAGCTTCTGATATAATTTTAAGATATGAAAGAAAATATATGCTTAAAAAGAAAGCAAACCATATAGACTTCACATATAGATTCAGTTTCGTGTAAGACTCTCTCTGTTCAATTGAGTGTATGAAAATACTGTTTTTTTAAGTTCACTTTTGAAAGTAAAAAAAGAGTCTAGAGAGCATGAAGAAAAGAAAGAAAGAAGAGGAGGAAAGAAGGAAGGAAGAAAGCAAGAAAGGGAAAAAGGAAGGAAGGAAGGAAGGAAGGAAGGAAGGAAGGAAGGAAGGAAGGAAGGAAGGAAGGAAGGAAGGAAGGAAGGAAGGAAGGAAGGAAGGAAGGAAGGAAGGAAGGAAGGAAGGAAGGAAGGAAGGAAGGAAGGAAAGCAATATAGTGGGAGAGTGTGGTTTTATGAGTCTGGATACCCATGTCCTTCCACTGGCTCTGCCACTTACTGTGTGGCCTTGGAAAATTAATTCCTCTTTCCAGTCCTAGGTTTCCTCCTCCACAAATGAGGACTGCACTCATAATCTTTCTCTAAAAGCCCCTTCCAGCTCTGACAATGTGTGATCCACTTGAGACCTTCTACCAAAGGCTGGGGGATCCCTAGTCAGATATGCTCTAAAGAGGATTCTTATTTGAATAGGGGCTGAACTAAATCCCTCTGAGTTTCCTTCCAACTCTGAGAATCCACCATTCTGATGTTTTGGAATTGCCCCTTCCATGGTTCTCCCTTGATTACCACCCAAACTCAAGAGTGGTCTATATTGCTCCTTGGACTTTTGCCTCTCCCTCTCCTCCATTTGTCCTGATCCTCTGGCCTGTACTAGAAATGACTAGCCCTGTCCTATGTAAAGGAGAGTTATCAAGAAGAGGACTGAGTTCTGCATGTACTTACAGATGCTCACGGAGTTGGGATATTCTCCAGACATCCTGCAGAAGGTGAAACACAATCAATAAAGTGACAGACCAGTGGCAGTTATTCTACCTAGCCCAATGCATTTTGCTCTTAATTATGCAGTTGAAGAGAGGAAATGCCAAGACAATTTATATGAACTATTCTCAGGTTAAGTTAAATCCTCAGTTGTCATTTCCTACTTCACAATAGCCTCCACATGGAGATTAGGGTCATTAGGACAATAGAAAAGAACACTGGACGTGGATTCAAATTGTCAACTCTACTGCTCAGGACGTCTAAGTGATAGACTGTGAAAGTCTCTGTCTCTTCTTCTGTAAAACGAAAAATCTTAGACTGTTGATCTCTGAGGGTCCCATCCACGTCTGAAACTCTACTTCTCCATTCTCAGGGAAATAGATAGAACTCTGGATTTAGAGTTAGGAGCCCTGAGTTCTAGGACTCAGCCACTTGCTAACTAAATGACCTTACACAATTCATTTGATTGTCTCAGTTTCCCTATCTGTAAAATAAGGTTGGTCTAAATGATACCTTAAAGTACTTTATAGCTGTAATATTCAGTGCCAAAGCTCATTCTCACTCTAAGCTCCATTCAAGGCTCAGTTTGAGTGCCACCTTCTATATGAGGTCATTCCTGATCCCTCTCACTCCAAAATCACTTTGTATTTCATTTTTATGTATTTCACATTTATTTATCTGTGTACATGTTTCCCCGATGGAATGTAAGTTCCTTTAAGGTAACACTGCTTTTTTACCTCTTCATATTTCCCAGTACCTAGCATATAATAGATATGCCAATACATTTTTATCGATTGACTAATTGACATATAAGATATGTTCCAATCACTTTTCTGGACTTGTATATTTTCTCCCATAACGTTGTCCAGCCAAATTAGCCTCCTCGCTGTTCATAACATACAACATTTCATCTCCTTTTGCTGAGCCTTTTTCTAGGCTGTTCCTTATTCCTAGAATGCCCTCCCTCTTCCCCTCTGCCTCTTACAATGCCTAGTTTCCTTCAGAGCTCACCTCAAACACCCCTTCCTGCATGATACTCTCTCTCCAACTCCTAGTTCCTCCCCTTCCCCAGTTATATTGCATATACACTTATATGTGCACGTATTGTCTACCGTAGAATATAAGTTCCTTGAAGGCAGGACCTATTTCATTTTTATATTTGTTAATCTATCACCTAATCCAGTACCTAACAAATAGAAAATGCTTAAAACATTTGCTGATTTCCTTATCAATAAATACTCTTTCTATTGTCTTGATGTAGAACCTGACTAATTGCTAGCTTGTACAAAAACAATGTTACTCTGCCCCTCTCCTCACCTGAACTCCTCTCCTTCCAGCAGCTTCCTGTAGGTGGCAATCTCCATGTCCAGGGCCAGTTTGACACTTGTCAGCTCCTGGTAGTCACGCAGCAGGCGAGCCAGCTCCTCCTTGGCACAATGTAAGGCCCCCTCCAACTCATCCAGCTTGGCCCTGGCATCTTTCAGAGAACAGTCACCCTGCTGCTCAGCATCTGCAATAGCTGTCTCCAAGTTGGCACACTGAGAGGCAAATGACATAAGTTCTAAATCATATTTGACTACATAGAAAGTACATCTATATTACAGGATCATAGATTTAGAATTGGAAAGAACCTAAGAGGTCATCTGGTCCAGCAGGATCATTTTACCAATGAGGAAACTAAGGTCTAAGAAAGTTAAGAAACTTGTTCAAGGTCATACATATCTGAGTTTCAGGGGAAATAATCTACCAACATTGGAGTGAACCCTAGGTTGGAACCAACTTTGTAAGACTTGGAGAATGAGAACTTCACACATTCTTCATCCCTCTATAACCTTTTAAGCTCTAAGGACTCCATCAATTTCTGCTTTGACTCAGAACCAGGGACTAGTCATATGCCCTGCTACTGTGCAATATTGTCCCTTTTCCTGACACTCCCCAACCCCCACCTTTCTACTTCTTGCTAGGGAACTGTTAATAACATTAACATTATTATTGGGGGGCAGAGCCAAGATAGTGGAATAGAAAGATGTGTATACTCTAGCACTTCCCCACAGCCCAAAAAATACCTGTAAAAAAATGACTCAACAAATTCTAGAGCAGCAGAAGCCACAGAAAGACAGAGTGAAAGAAATTTCCAGCCAAAGGTAGCCTAGAAGGCCGACAGAAAAGATCTATCCCACGGGATGCTGAGCAGAGCAGAGCCCAGCCCTGGTTGCACAGCACTAGAAGGAACAGGACCAGAACAGGCCTCTGGGTCAGAATTCACAGCAGGGAGGGCCCCAGATCCCTCAACCCACAAGTGACAAAGAAAGCTTCAAAGATCAGTGTGGGAGGGCTTTCTCAGCTGGGCTAGAGGGGAATGGGGTCCCCCCAGCACTGGCCCTAGGAGGTGGAAGAGGCAGCAGCAGCAACAGCAGGTGGCTACTGTGGCTGTGGAAGCAGCCTAGGTCCATTGTCCAAGCAGCTCAGCTTAAAGCCCCTGGGGGAATTGAGCAGTTGATCTGAATCTCAGCCCTGAGCACAGTCCTGGGGAAAGGAGGAGCACTAGGACCCTCTTCTTGATAAAGGGTTCAGAAGTCAAGTAACTGACTGGGAAAATGCTCCCAAAAGGGAAAAAAAACAAGACCATAAAGGTTACTTTCTTAGTGAACAGGTATCTCCTTCCATCCTTTCAGTTGAGGAAGAACAAGGCATACTGTCAGAGGAAGTGAAGGCCTCCAGTACCTCCAAAATGAATATGAAATGAGCTCAGACCATAAAAGAGTTTGAAAAGTGAGTCAGCAGCTTGCTAAAGGAGAACCAAAAAAATGCTGAGGAAAATAATACCTTTAAAAATAGGCTAACTCAATTGGAAAAAGAGGTCCAAAAAGTCAATGAGGAGAAGAAGACTTTAAAAAGCAGAACTAGCCAAATGGAAAAGGAAGTTCAAAAGCTCACTGAACAAAATAGTTCTTTAAAAATGAGAGTGGAGCTCAGGGAAGCTAATAACTATGCTATAAACCAAGAAGTTACAAAACAAAACCAGGGGAGGAGCCAAGATGGCAGAGTAGAAAGACACACATACACTAGCTCCAAACCCACAGCCTACAAAATACCTGTAAAGAAGAACTCCCAACAAATTCTGGAGCAGCGGAAGCCACAGAACAATGGAATAGAGGAGATTTCTCTTCCAGAGAGACCAGAAAAACCAACACCAAAGGTCCGTTGCACACCAGACCCAGAGCAGAGCCTAGCCCTTCCCTGGCCATGCGGCCCCAAGAGGAGCAGGTCCGAGCAGGCTTCAGGGATGGAATCTCCAGCAGCCATGCAGTTCCTTCCACCCACAGGCACAAAGGTCAGTGAGAGAACCTGTTTGGTTGGCCAAGAGGGGAGTGAGGTGTCTCCATAACTCAGGTCCCCTTGGGAGGCAACAGCAGAGGAAGCAGAGGACAGGGGCTCCCAAAGCAGACAGGAGCTCAGATCCATTATTGAAGGTCTCTGCATAAAACCCCTGAGGGAACTGAGCCTGGGTGGTAGCCCTGCCCCCCACCCGAGCAGCTGAATTTAATCTTACACTGAATAGCAGCCCTGCCCCCGCTGAAAGCCCTGAGGCTTGGAAGCAGCATTTGAATCTCAGACCCCAAGCACTAGCTGGATGGAACTGGAGGTGGGGTGGGGGTGGAAAGGAATCTCAGAAGTCAAGTAACTGGCTGGGAAAATGCCCAGAAAAGGGAAAAAAAAATAAGACCATAGAAGGTTACTTTCTTGGTGAACAGATAACTCCTCCCTTCATTTCCAATGAGGAAGAACAATGCTTACCATCAGGGAAAGACATAGAAGTCAAGGCTTCTGTATCCCAAACATCCAAAATAAATATTCAATGGGCTCAGGCCATGGAAGAGCTCAAAAAGGATTTTGAAAATCAAGTGAGACAGGTGGAGGAAAAACTGGGAAGAGAAATGAGAGAGATGCAAGAAAAGCATGAAAAGCAGGTCAACACCTTGATAAAGGAGACCCAAAAAAATGCTGAAGAAAATAACACCTTGAAAAATAGGCTCACTCAATTGGCAAAAGAGGTTCAAAAAGCCAATGAGGAGAAGAATGCTTTCAAAAGCAGAATCAGCCAAATGGAAAAAGAGGTTCAAAAGCTCACTGAAGAAAATAGTTCTCTCAAAATTAGAGTGGAACAGATGGAGGCTAATGACTTTCTGAGAAACCAAGAAATCACCAAACAAAACCAAAAGAATGAAAAAATGGAAGAGAATGTGAAATATCTCATTGGAAAAACAACTGACCTGGAAAATAGATCCAGGAGAGACAATTTAAAAATTATGGGACTACCTGAAAGCCATGATCAAAAAAAGAGCCTAGACATCATCTTCCATGAAATTATCAAGGAAAACTGCCCTGATATTCTAGAACCAGAGGGCAAAATAAGTATTGAAGGAATCCATTGATCACTGCCTGAAAGAGATCCAAAAAGAGAAACTCCTAGGAACATTGTGGCCAAATTCCAGAATTCCCAGGTCAAGAAGAAAATATTGCAAGCAGCTAGAAAGAAACAATTCAAGTAGTGTGGAAATACAATCAGGATAACACGAGATCTAGCAGCTTCTACATTAAGGGATCGAAGGGCATGGAATAGGATATTCCAGAAGTCAAAGGAATTAGGACTAAAACCAAGAATCACCTACCCAGTATAATACTCCAGGGGAAAAAATGGTCATTCAATGAAATCGAGGACTTTCAAGCATTCTTGATGAAAAGACCAGAGCTGAAAAGAAAATCTGACTTTCAAACACAAGAATAAAAAGAAGCATGAAAAGGTAAACAGCAAAGAGAAGTCATAAGGGACTTACCAAAGGTGAACTGTTTACATTCCTACATGGAAAGACAATATTTGTAACTCTTGAAACTTTTCGGTATCAGGATAGTTGGTGGGATTACACACACACACACACACACACACACACACACACACAAACACACACAGAGACAGAGAGCACAGAGTGAATTGAATAGAATGGGATCATATCTTAAAAAAATGAAGTTAAGCAGTGAGAGAGAAATGTATTGGGAGGAGAGAGGGAGAAAAGGAGTGGGGCAAATTATTTCTCATAGAAGAGGCAGGCAGGAGACTTTTAGTGGAGGGAAAAAGAGGGGAGCTGAGAGAAAAACATGAAGTTTACTCTCATTACATTTGACTAAAGGAAGGAATAAAATGCACACTCATTTTGGTATGAAAACCTGTCTTACAATACAGGAAAGTGGGGGAGAAGGAGATAAGCAAGGAGGGGAGATGATGGAAGGGAGGGCAATGGGAGGAGGGAGCAATTTGAAATCAACACTCTTGGGAAGGGACAGGATCAAAAGACAGAATAGAAACAATGGGGGGCAGGATAGGATGGAGGGAAATATAGTTAGTCTTACACAATATGACTATTATGGAAGTCATTTGCAAAACTACACAGATATGGCCTATATTGAATTGCCTGCCTTCCCAAAGGGAATGGGTGGAGAGGGAGGGCTTGTGAGAAGTTGGAACTCAAAGTTTTAGGAACAACTGTTGAGTATTGTTTTTGCTATTAGGAAATAAGAAATATAGGTAATGGGGAATAGAAAGTTATCTGGCCCTGCAGGACAAAAGAGAAGATGGGGACAAGGGAAGGGAGGGATGATAGAAGAGAGGGCAGATTGGTGATAGGGGAAGTTAGATTGCTCGGTGGATTGGGGTGGGGGTAGGGGACAAATGGGGAGAAAATTTGGAACCCAAAATTTTGTGAAAATGAATGTAAAAAGTTAAATAAATAAATTTATTTAAAAAAAAAAACCAAAAGATTGAAAAAATAGAAGATAATGTGAAACATCTCATTGGAAAAACAACTAACCTGGAAAATAGATCCAGGAGAGACAATTTAAAAATTATGGGACTACCTAAAAGCCATGATGAAAAAAAGAGCCTAGACATCATCTTTCATGACATTATCAAGGAAAACTGCCCTGATGTTCTAGAACCAGAGGGTAAAATAAATTTTCCAAGAATCCACTGATCACTTCCTGAAAGAGATCCAAAAAAAAAATTTCTAGGAATACTGTCGCCAAATTCTAGAGTTCCCAGGTCAAGAAGAGAATATTGCAAGCAGCCAGAAAGAAACAATTTGAGTATTGTGCAAATACAATCAGGATAACCCAAGATCTAGCAACTTCCACATTAAGGGATCTAAAATATTGTAATATGATATTCCAGAAGTCAAAGGAACTGGGATTAAAACCAAGAATCACCTACTCAGCAAAACTGAGTATAATACTTCAGGGGAAAAATAGTCATTCAATGATATAGAAGACTTTCAAGCATTCATGATGAAAAAACCAGAACTGAACAGAAAATTTGACTTTCAAACACAAGAATCAAGAGAAGCATGAAAAGGTAAACATGAAAGAGAAATTGTAAAGGACTTTCTAAAGCTGAATTGTTTACATTCCTACATGGAAAGATAATATTTGTAACTCTTGAGACTTTTCTCAGTATTTGGGTAGGTGGAGGGATTATACACACACACACACACACACACACACACATGTAGACAGAGACTACAGGTTGTGTTGAATCAGAAGAAATGATATACATAAAAATTAAAGTAAAATTAACAGGTCAGAGAGGAAAATATTGGGAGGAGAAAGGGAGAAATAGAATGGGGCAGACTATCACCCATAAGAGAAATAAGAAAAATCTTTTTCAATGGAGGAGAAAAGGGAAGAGGTGAGAGGGGGGAAATGAAGCTTAATCTCTTAATAATGTGCTCACTAAATTTGGTATGAAAATCTATCTTACACTACAGGAAAGTTGGGGAGAAGGAGACAAGTATGGTGAGGGGGATGATAGAAGGTAGGGCAAACGGGAGAAGGGAGTAACTAGAAGCAAACACTTGGGAAGGGACAAGGTCAAATGAGAGAATAGAAAAAAAGTGGGGGGGACAGAGTAGGATGGAGGGCAATATAGACTATTACCGAAGTCTCTTGCAAAATAACACATATATAGCCTGTGTTGAATTGCTTGCCTTCTCAGTAAGGATGGGTGGGGAAGGAAGGAGGAGGAGAAGTTGGAACTCAAAGTATTAGAAATGAATGTTGAGAATTGTTATTGCATGTAACTGGGAAATAA
The DNA here is from genome assembly GCA_023548195.1 of Bettongia penicillata ogilbyi. NCBI lineage: Eukaryota > Metazoa > Chordata > Mammalia > Diprotodontia > Potoroidae > Bettongia > Bettongia penicillata. The sequence continues at coordinate 6,832,430 of JAJHZJ010000092.1, forward strand.
GAAATACAGGTAATTGGGTATAGAAATTTATCTTGCCCTACAAGAAAAGAGAGAAGAGGGGGATAAGGGAAGGGTGGCGTGTGATAGAAGGGAGGGCATATTGAGGGAAGGGGTAATCAGAATGCAAGGTGTTATGGGGCAGGGGGAAGGGAGAGATGAGGAGAAAAATTGGAACTCAAAGTTTTGTGGAAATGAATGCCAAAATCTAAAAATAATTAAATACAACTATTTAAAAAACAACATTATTATTGCCATATGAAGGACATGACAGTCTACTGTCCCATGGCTCCATTCATGATTCCTGTGTTTCTGAGTCATAGGAAACCTAGGCTGAAGCTCCCTTCTCTGACCATTGCTTCCCACTCCCTCATACCCATCCACATCAGCCCCAGACCTACTCTATCCAATACTCTAAGTGTGAGCCTAAGTGGACTGAGTTTCCATGGGGAAGACAGTCAAAGCAGAGCGCCCCATTATATTGTTACAAAATATATTTCACATTATAGCTCTACTCTCCCCAGAGGAATTAGTATATATTTTATATTTAAATGTGGTTTGGCCTTCTCTTATAGAATCTAAGTTTCTTGAGGACAAAGACTTTTGTTTTTATTTTGTATCAGCACAGTACGTTCATGATAGGCACTTAATACATGCTAGTTGAACTGAACTGAATTCCAGTTCAGATTCTCATTGATTTTAGGTACCATGAGAACTAATATTAAATACTTTGGCATCTTCATAGTCAATAACCCTGCTTGTTTGTCTAAGCCAGTTGGTCTAAACCAATATTTATGCAAATAGATTCAGGAGAATATGAGGGAGAGATGGTAAGGGAACAGAGCAAAATGATTTGCTCATAAGTTCTGAATAATAATAATATCTCATTTGGATCATAAAAAAATCTCTTTCTGCTTGATATCCTTTCCCCATAATGCAAATCTATCATTTCAGTTAAGCATCATAATCTAGTGTTCATGGTTGCTTTAAGGGCCTTGTGCATTTTTTGTGTCTATGCAATTCATGAGTCTTCAAAATACTGTCACCTCTTCATTTTCCATATATGGTTTACCCACTTAGCTCATACTGAGTCCCAACCTTCTTTCCTTGACTATTTTGGCCCTATTGACTCTTCAGAGACTGAAAGAGCAGGCAGTTCAATTGAAGTAGGAGTTGAGAGGGGAAAAAAGCTGAGAGTCTAAGTGGAATGGGGCAAGGGAGATGGGGTCAGAAGAGCTTTTAGGAGAATTCTACTCTTCCAAACCCCTAGTGTGACCCACAGATTCTAGGAAAGGATGTAGCAAGTATCCAAGTGGAGTAGCAACATCTATTCTCCAAGTTTATGAAGATATGCAGATGTGGTCCCTGTTCACCAAAAGCAAAGAGCAGGATGACCCCCCATGCCAACCCATGATGTAGCACAGGATCAAAGATGAAGATATGGAAAGGATCCCAAAGACCTCCCTCTCACCTTACTGATTTAATCTTATTTCTTAGTACTCCTGAACACACCCCATTTGTCTTACCAGCTCTATCTCCTTACCTTTTCCATGTTCATGCTTTTATTCACTGTTCCACTTTCCTGGAAAACCTTTCAATCATTTAAGGCTAATTTCAAATACTTCATTTACCATGAAGTCTTCTAAGCCTTTGCTATGAGACCCTTTGATTTCCCTGCTAGCCAGTCTCCCACATTTATCATGCCATATGGTTTAGCCATTAATTATATACTGTCTTAAATTAGTCATCTTGTAGACTAGTCTCTCCAAATAGACTGCACCTTTCTTAAAGGCAGTGTCCATCTATCCTCCACATCATCTTTGGTTATACTAAGCACGTCATAGATACTCAACAAACACTTGCTGGTTGACTTATCGGCATGGCTCACCTGTTTCTTCACACTCCCAATCTCTGAACGAAGTCTCTGGATCAGTCGATTGAGTTCTGAGATCTCAGCCTTGGTGAGTTTAAGGTCATCACCCTGCCGGCCAGCAGTGACTTGTAGTTCTTGGATCTGAGGGTGAGCAGCAAGGGCGAGGAACAAGGAAGAGAATGAGGATTCGTTTATAGGGGATTCAATGATTAAACCAAACAACTTGGTTTTACATGCTCATACAATATTGACACAAAGTATCAAGGTCAATAATTGTAAGAGTCTGAGACCAAGTAAGTCCAAAAGAAAAAGGAAGGATTGTGGAGTACTGTCACAAGCACTGACCTTGACAAAGGCTCATCATTTCTCAGCTCTTTGAGGTTTGGCCAAAGAACTCAGGTCACTTACAAGCTAGTCAAATGTCCAAATCTCTACTCAGAGGTACGCACAACACAGGGAAATACAAATCCAGGCACACAGGGAAAGACATCCACATAAACAGGCTCCCCCAGAACCATACTCCTATGCCATTAAAAAAACTCACCTTGCTCTCTTACTTTCCCTCCTTTCAACATCCTCAATTCTATTGTCACAGTCTATAAGAGTCATTTTAGTAATAGCAGCTCTGGGGACCTACATGCTTTTATATGCTACCTAAAGGCATCTTCATTGTAGGAGAAAAATCAGTTCCCATGTTGCAGTTGTTAGCAGCAGAGTAACCACTGTCTTTCTTCCCACAATTATTCTGCTTTACTTATCAAAATAACACACAAAAAGAATTAGAAAGTCAGGAAATCATTTCAGAAAACCAAATGGCATCAGAAAGGCCATTGTTTTCAACAGGGATATGTAACTGGCCAAAATAAATCAAGTTTTCTTTGTTCAAACCCATACTAAAATAGCTATTCTTACTATCAAAGTAGAAGGGACTTCAAAGAACCATCTCTTTATCCAGTAATACATATTTATCAAACGGATCCATGCATCTGACCCCAGGTGAGAGAATCCTTGTTCTGCTCTGAGGGGGGCCTCTCTGCTTGTCAATGGCTTCCAGGGAATAAAAATGCCTTCAATCATCATTTACACTCACAGTCAAGATGTATTTACTTAAATTTACGCTATTTAATTCCAAGAGGGAAAAAATACATTATTTGGTAGAATTTGAGTTTCCTCTCTTCTCCCTTTCTTGGAAAGTGGACCCAAAGTGGGTGAGAAACATCAGACAAAGTAATGTCAAGAAAGATCCTGGCCAATCTGTAGAGTCAAGCTAAGCTAGAGTATAGGTGAACTAGATAGAGAATAGAGGTCCTAACCTCAGTGTTGATCCAATACTAAAAATTCCGTCTGAGCTCATCAAACCTGAGTGGATACATTTTCTAGTAGGAGAACCAGGTTAAGTAGTGATGGCCCACCCCCAACATCATAGTGTACTCAAAAGCACAAGACTTGGATCTCAGTCTTGGCTTTGCCATGTACTAGCTGCATGAATTTGGACCAGGATTTTCATCTCTCTGATCCTCAATTTCTTCATTTGTTAAATGAGGATGGTACCCATCTTGGAAGATCATTCTAAGCATCATGTGAGATAATGGATGAGAAAATCTTTGCTGTCCTTCACCTTGCTCTGATAGAGGGCCTCAGCCTCAGCCTTGCTTTTCATGGCAGTCTCCTCATACTGGTTTTTGATGTCATCAATGATGCTGTCCAGGTCCAAGTCTCGATTATTGTCCATAGAGAGGATGACAGATGTGTCACTGATATTGGACTGGATCTGGGCAATCTCCTAGGCAACAGATAGGCAATAGTGAATTTAAGAGTATCTCTCTTTTTCTAAATAACCTCTTATATAACCCTAGGGTACTCTATGACTTGAATAATACAAATACTAAGGGAATGCTAGGAAATGATCAGTAATCACCTCTCCAGAAAAAGAAATGTACTTTCAATGCACTTTTAAGTTTAGCTTTCATCATTAATATTTCCTCTATCACTTTCTTAAGTTTAGACAATCCATAAAGCAATCAGTCAAGCCCTGAGTTGTAACCTTTGCCTGTTCTGAGTTTTCACCCTGAAAATTTAACAATCAGCACTTGAGAGTCAATTCAAGATGGCTCCAGCAATATCCCTTGGTCTCACTTTAAATGATCCAAGAGTGGTGCAGGAGGAACAGCAGTTGATGGAGTCAGAAGACCTGAGTTTCAGTCTCAGCTCTGCTACTTATTAGCTGTGATTGAAAGTAATTTATTTCTTAAAATCTCAGTTTCCTCATCTGTAAAACTACTATTTTTATCTTTCTTTGTAGCCCCAATCCTAAGCATAATGCCAGGGACTAATAGGTATTTTTAAATTAAGTTTATTAGGGTTTTTTATTTCTTTTTTAATTCAGATTATTTCCCAAGTCCCTTTCAGCTCTAATTTTTCAAGACTCTTGTCCATATGTCCTATACTTATATCTGCTTGGATTTATATATCCATATCAAAATAATAATCCCTAAAGGTCAGAAAGTAAATGTGGTATTCACTCTTGACTATTCCTAGCCCCATTCTGCCCTCTCTCCAGTATATCTGGCAGTATTTTTAATATTTCTGCTCTTAAGTTGAACAAAAGCCTTTCAGATAACTAGCTATACTTCCTATAATCCTCCTCAATCCTTCGGACTAACTCCCTTGTCATGGTATCTGCCTCCTCACCCCTACACCCAATCCCAGCTCTCTGGATCTTGGGCAAAGAGACAGATGGCATCGGGGTGTAACTGGTCTACTTGTTCTACTTGTGTGAGGAAGGGGATGGAAGATGATGCTTACCCCTTCATACAGGCACTTAAGGAATTTGATCTCATCAGTTGCAGCATCCACCTTGGCCTGAAGCTCTATTTTGTTCATGTAGGCTGCATCCACATCCTGTGGAAACAATAATCCAGCAGATGTCATCTCTTCCTTCCCTTTCACTCCCTTGCCCCTGATCCAACTGCTCCAGGACTCCAGGGATGTGTCCTGTTGGAGCCATGACTTCAGCATCACATGGTAACGATGTCTGTCTCCAAAACTTAGTACTTCTGTCAACAGGATGGATCTGTACTTTCCCCTCACCTTCCCCATGTTTAATGGAAAGAGGACCCAGGAGGTCAGAGAACCATAAGCCTCCATGAGATCCAAGAGTGCCTTATGTATATGGTCAATCAAACATCTGAATTTTAAACCAATGATTTTTATCTTGATCTCTTCCAAACAACATGTCAAGAATTTATTCCTTCCCAGGCCACATTCCTGCCTCTGAATTTTCTCCATCATGCTATAGAAACCTCTATACCCTGGAAGATCACTTCACAGTTGGAAGTATTCTCCATGATGCTGACTTCTCCTGATTGTCTGCTTCCTCCTAGAATCTCCCTCTTAAGGAGGGTGCCCAGGTCAAATATGTCATCATTCCTCTCCAGACTACACTCCTGACTCTCCTATACATTCCCTACTAGTAACTTCATCTCTTCTTTCCAGCTCTCTTTTATGTGTTGTCTACACACACACACACACACACACACACTCACACACGCACACACACATGCATACATACATACATACACCTTTAGAATATAAACTCTTTAAGGGCAGGGATTATCTTTCCACTTATTTTTGTATTTACAGAGCTTAGCATGGAGTCTGACACATGTTTTTTATAAATGCCTCTTGAGTCGACTTAATTCAAGACAATAAAGCAAGACAAAAATACTTGGGAGTAATGAACTTAGTGGACACTAAGAAATGTCAATCAGGGTCCAAGGGATAAAATAACTCAGACCCTTTCTCAGCTTCTCATTCACTATGTGACCCTGGGCAAGTGACTTACACTCTTCAACCTATCTCCTCCTCTGTAAAATGGGGATAATATGGGCACTCACTTCCCAAAGTTGTTGTAAGGATCAAGTGAGGTTAACACAGTTAAAGAGCTGCAAGAGCCTTAAAGCACCATGTCAGTTAGCCTTTGCCTTTTCGGCCCACTCATGACTACTCCCACTTTGTTTCCCCTCTTTCACCTCCCCCAGTTACTGTCTCACCTTCTTGAGCACCACAAATTCATTCTCAGCTGCTGTCCGTTTATTAATCTCCATTTCATACCTACATGGGAATAAAGATTGTAAGTGAGATTCATTAAGAAGATAAAGGTGCCTCGGCAGACAGGGAGGCTCTAAATTTTAACAGCACTGGGGTTCATGTCCAGTGGGGATGAAAGAGGCTTCATCTCTGTGATGCACATAGTCTTCTCCAATGAAAGTCCTCTCCTCCTTCCAAATTTTGTTCAAAATAGTGACTATATTTACATAGTGATTAATAGATTGCAATTTTTTATCATACTATATGTCATTTAACAATTGCAGACCAACCTCCTAAAGTATGTAAGAAAGATATTATCATTCCCATTTATAGATGAGGAAATTGAGGCTTAGAGAAGGTCACAAGTATTAAATGGGACAGCTGCCACTCAAATCCAGGCCTCTCCTGATTTCATATTGCATAACTTTCTACTAAAATATTTGTTGTTGTCCATCTGATCAGTTGTATCTGATTCTTCATGACCCCATGGACCATGGCATGCCAGGATCTTCTGTCCTCCACAATCTCCCTAATTCTGTCCAAGCTCATGTTTGTTGTTTCCATGATGCTATCTCATCCTCTGCTGTACCTTTCTTCTTTTGCCTTCAAGCTTTCCCAACATCAGGGTCTTTTCCAAGGAGTCTCATTTTCTCATTATGTGGCCAAAGTATTTAAACTTCAGTTTTAGTATTCTGAATTAATTACTAAAATATACCCCATCTCAAAACTATACTTGACTCTGATTGATTGTTTTCCTCCATATCCCCTTCCCAGTGGGGTGATCAGCTTGCCCTCTGTTCCTTTTCATGGCTTTCTATATTGTTTCTAATCAGCTTTAAGTCTTGGTATATGCCCCATTTCCCCTACTCACCCACCAAAACCAACCATACAAACAATAAGGCCTCCACTCCCTAAGTTTAGGGAACAAGTCTCCTTCCTCCCTTTGTTTCTATGTTCAGTTCTGGGGAACAGCCAACTGTGCACTTAGAAATCACTCAAATGGGAAAATATAAGGTGGCACTAAATGGAGAAGATTCTCTTGTATTGCCTATAAATTGCCTATGATCTCAGAAGCCTCCAATTCCTAGAAGTCCTGAGCCTTGGAAACTATGCCTAGAGGTATGACATCCTGAAAACTGGTCTTCTCATTACTGGTTCAGCCTAATGGGGGAAACAGTCCACTTCCAAATTAAGATGCCTCTCAAAGAGGGACTGCACTTTTAATTGCATTGGCACGCAGGTTGGTCTGCTGTTTGTAGTCTTTGGAAATTGTGTAGATTAAGTGAGTTGCCCAGGGCCAGTCACCCAGTCTCTATGTGTCAGAGGAACAATTTGAGCCTGTCTTCCTGGTTTTGATGCTGCGCTCTCTATTCATTAAACTATAAATAGTGGGTTTATCCAAAAAGAGTTTTGCTAGGAATGAATTTTGGTCTTGATGCAGAAATTGTAGGGAGTCACATGAGGAGATTGTCTAAGAAATTCTAATGCACAAGGAGCCAAAAAAATCCTCCAGGTTCCAAATCTAGATCTACTCTACCACCAACTTTGTGCTAGGAATGAACAATATTATTTATCAGAACGATACCTAAAACATGTTAAGAGCCTGTGCAAAATAGCATTCTCTCTCTTGCTCTTTCTGTATGTCTGTCTCTGTCTCTCTGTCTCTTTCTGTCTGTCTCTCTCTCTGTGTATATATGTATGTGTGCATCTGTCTGTCTCTGTGTCTGTCTCTCTGTGCCTCTGTCTTTATCTGTGTGTCTCTTTTTCTGTCTCTGTGTCTCTCTCCCTTCCCCTATTTCTGTTTCTCTATCTCTGTCTTTCTCTCTGTCTCCTCTCTCTCTCTGTCTCTCTCTCTGTCTCTCTCTCTTTCTCTGTCTCTCTTTGTCTCTCTCTCTCTGTCTCTCTCTCCCTCTCTCTCTCTCACTCTCTCTCTCTCTCTGTCTCTCTCTCCCTCTCTCTCTCTGTCTCTCTCCCTCCCTCTCTCTCTCTCCCTCTCTCTCTCTCTCTCTCTCTCTCTCTCTCTCTCTCTCTCTCTCTCTCTCTCTCTCTCTCTCTCTTTCTCTTCCCCTCTCTCCCTCCTACACCCTCCCTTTTAGTCTATCTCATTCACACATTCTCCAAGAGCCTGGAGAGACTGCAGAAAGGGAAGAGATGATGGTAGTGTCAACAAAGGATTAATATTAGCATGAAATCTTTAATTGTGGACAAACAGCTGAAATTTTTATTTTCCACAAATAAAATCCATATCCACCTTTTCCTCTGTTTGCCTCTCCTTTTTCTCAAATTATGTTTATTCTCTTTTTAATTTGTGAAATCAAACAAGCATTTCCATAACATTGTGTAATAAAACTGAAAATTGAAATGTATGGCTTACTCTTCTTACCTTTTCTTGAAGTCCTCCACTAAATCCTGCATGTTCCTCAGCTCAGAGTCCAGTCTCACCCTATCCCCTGACAGTGTCTCCACCTGCCTACGAAGAGTGCTAATGTAACCTTCATAAATGGGTTCTAGATTCCTCTTGCAGTTGCTCAGGTCCAGCTGCTGCAGTAGGTTCCACTTGGTCTCCAGCACCTGGTTTTGTTGCTCCAGAAAACGCACCTAGAACCCAATTCAGTTGACAGTTAGAATTCCAAACTTGGGTTAGTTGAGTTCTGAGATATTTTCTAGCTCAGAGAACACTATAATGATATTATAATTCTTTCACTTCTTCCAGGATAGGAAGGAAGGCTAGAAATCACTCAAGTGGTGAGGACCATAGTTATTGCTAATTAGTGACTAGCTATGGTTGTTGAGGTTATCAAGAAGAAAAAAAACTATCCAAAAAGAAATCATGCAGTAAGCCTAGAGGAAACACAGGAATGGGATTCAGAAAATGAATGGTTTCCCTCTTTCTGGAGGAGGGATGGGGAAGCATGCTACCCACTTCCTGAGATGATGGACTCAAGATGCAGAATTAGACAAACAGTTTTGTATATGGCCAATGTGAGAATTTGTGTATATTTGTTACCATGGTCTTGTCTTTCTTTTTCCTCAGTGGAGAGGAGGACAGTAGATGAGAAGAAAAAAAAATAAATGCTTATTCATTGAAAAGAATATCGTTTTAAATAAATTGTTTTTAAAATGTAAAGAGAATAGAAAACTTCAGTCACTGCCTTTGAGGAGATTACTTATATGGGCTGTTTTCTCATCCTTTACTCTATAGTCCTTCTCCCATTCCATTAATTCTTCCTTCTGCTATTCTCCTATTTTATTCCCCAATTTTTCTGTGACTCCACAGTTCAGGCTCCAACCAGAAAAATCTGTCCTCTGATCTCTTCTCAAAATTCCTCTTTCCTACTTTTGAGACTTCACATGGACCAGCCCCTCTTACCTGGCTTGTCTTCCAATCCAAAGTAATCCTGTACCATACTCCCCTTCTACCTCACTTCCACTAAGAAACTTTCCTAGATTAATTCCCTTATAATGCTTCAATGTCCCCCACCTAATTCCTCTCTATTCTCCCAGTTCTGATTTCAAGAGCTATGTATAGTTGCTCCTATCTCTATTTATGTGTGTCTTTAGGTGCCTTGCATACACTGAGCATCATTTATTTTTTTCACTGAACTTTTTAAACTTATTTAATATATTTTGTTTTTCCTCAATTACATATTTTGACATTTTTTTACAGTTTTAAGTTCCAAATTCTATCCTGTCCCTCCCTCCTCCCTGAGATGGCAAGCAATCAGATATAAGGTTATACATGTATAGTCATATAAAACATTTCTACCAGACATCATTTAAATCAAGAATTCTCAGGGTGTGGTCCAAGGAACCCTAAAAGTCCTGAAACTGTTTAAATGAGTTTGTGAGGTTAAAACTTTTCATACATTTGAATTTTTAATTTAGTAAGTATTGGTATATATAACCCACATAACCAAAAGCTCTTTGTTTATGAGGAGGAGAGAAGTTTCAGCAATTTTTAGGAATGTAAAGGGGCCTTGAAATCCAAAATTTTGAGAACCACTAAAGTTTCAGAACCACAGGATTCCATTGCTTTTTCTCCAGTTAATCGCTTATATAACTTGTTTGTGTGTAGTTGTCTTTCTCATTAAACTGTGAGGTCCTCAAGAGCAATCTTTTACCTTTCTTTGCACCCCAGTGCTTAACACAATATTTGGCACATAGTAGGTGCTTAACAAATGTTTATTGACTGACTGGCTGGCTCAAATCCCAGCTCTACTACTTGACTCTAGTCATCACCTCTTTTTTTCTGAATCTCAGTCCCCTCATCTGTAAAATGAGGAAGCTGAGCTATAAGATATCTAGTACCTTCCAGTTCTAAATCATAGACAGACAGACAGGCAGGGACAGACAGACAGGCAGGGATAGATAGATAGATAGATAGATAGATAGATAGATAGATAGATAGATAGATAGATAGATAGACAGATGGAATGAAAACTTTCTATAGGCAGAAATAGAGACTGCTCTTTCTGGACTCCCCACAAATGCCCACTGATGCTCAAGATGGGGCTCTGCCTAAGGACAAGAGGGCGGGAGTTTCAAGACAATACAGAGAACTGGTCAACCCACCTTGTCAATGAAGGAGGCAAACTTGTTGTTTAGTGCTTTGATCTGCTCGCGTTCCTGGGTCCTTACTTTCTGGATCTCAGGATCCAGTTCAACGTTGAGCGGGGCCAGGAGGCTTTTGTTGATGGTCACCTGGGGAATGCCTCCAGGTGGACAGATCGAGGGGCACACAGGCCCCAGACCAGCATTTCCAAAAATTGTTCCCACAAACCCACTTACCCTGCCTCCCCCAAAACCAGCCCCATGCCCAACAGCATAGCTCCCAGTTCGGGATGCCCCTGTTGTGGCACTGATAGAAATGCGACGGTTGCCACATAGGCTGTAAAGACTCTTGCTGCCAAAGGCCGCTGCCCCTACTCCCTTCACCCCACCTCGGAAGGAGGTTGAACTGCTGCTAAGCCGACTTGAAATGATAGCTGAGCAACCACTGAAGCCAATGCGATCCCCACTGGGGTGGTGATTGAACTGGCGACTCATGGCAGCCAGGCAAAGACAGCAGCAGACGCACTGCAAGGAGACAAAGAGATGGGACCAAAAGGCAGAGCTCAGCTGATCTACCTTGATAGCCTCTCCTCTTATATAGCCTGCACAGTTGGGATAGGAGACAATGAAGTCAGCTTAATTTATGGGTCAGGAATATCTTTCAGGTCACTCTGGACCATTTTGTAAATTACCTCTTTGGTTCTCCATTTTGTAGATTATCTATCACCCCACCTCATAGATTTTTGTCTCTTCCTCTCTGGACTCTGATAAATCCCCCATAAAATGGCCCAGGACACAGAAATTGCTTTGCTTACATGTTGCATTATAATAATTTGGGGTTACCTATTCATGTCGCCCTCCAATTATAGGGGTTATCAACTGCTGGATCTCTAAGGTAGGCTGCCAGATTGTCTGATCCCCTCAGTGGTTTGGAGCAATGTGTTGGGTTGACGTTGGGGCCAATTCTGGTTCAGAAGTGGAATAAGTAGTATTATGAACCATTTAGGAAAATGGCTTTCTTACCTCCACTGCCCACAGATACTGGCCAAAATTCTTCCCTTCCTACTCCATGCATGGTTCCTAGGATGGTTGCTGAGGGATGGACTAAGGGAAAGAAGTTACATGCGTCCTTCCTTGGGGAACTCAGAGTCTAAAAGTGAAAATACTTGGAAAGTAGAAATACCTGACACATACTCAGGACAGAGAAAATTTTAAAAAAGAGTCCTAGGACAACTAGTGAAAGAAATAATAACTATCTGAGGCAGAAGAAGGGAAAATAGCTGGAAAGGGAGCAAAAGAAAAACAGGAGAAGGAAGGAAATGGTAAAGTTAGGAGAGGTTGTCCTAGGTAAAAATGGCTTGTGCAAAAATGTCCCCAGAGACAGGTGAGGACAGGGATTCTTAATCTTTTTTGTATCCTAGACCCTTCTTCCACTCTGGAAGATCCTTAGACCCCTCTCCTCAGATGAATGTTTTTATTTAACATTTGAAGAAAATGCTTAATTTCAATTAGAGATGAGTGAAAATAAAGGTGTACCTTACCCCTCCCACCCCTGAAATCTATTCATGGGCCACTTGGAGGTCTGTGAACCCCAAGTTATGAGCTCCTGAGTTGGAAAATGTCCTTTCCCAAAGAGTTCCACAAATGAAAGACATCGGAGGCTGTACCCGGAGGCAGGGGATTGACTGTGATGAACATCTTTTCTAGTCCCCAAAGATTATGATTCAAGACCTGGGACTACCCAGACACCACTAATCTTGCATCTAGGATCTGATAGGAATGTCAGCCTGTGATGACTCCATTTTGCACCTGGAGGCAAAACATTGGAGTCAGGCAAAGGCAAAATTAGGACAAAAAGCAAGGCTGTACTGCATCTGAATTGAGAGTCCATTCTCCTATTCTACCCCATTACAATTGGGAAGTTCTTTGTGTGTAACCGAACTTCTTCTGGCTATAACAAGCCTGTTATTCCAGAGATTCTCTTTAGAGATGAAGAGTAGATGGTCTTCCTTAGTTGAACACTTTATTTGTTACAAAAGTTTGGGCTTTGATTTTCCAATGGTCAAGGAAGAAAATAGTTTTTTGCTCATTAAAAAAAAAATTTAAAAAATCAATAAATAGGAGGCTTAGTGAGTCCCTGATTAAACATGTCCTCTTTAAAAAAAGAGCTCTGTCTCAGATTAAATCTCTTCCACTGTTTCATGTACAATTTGGACTGTGTCAATTGCTCCAGTCTCTCTTTGCGTTATTTCATGCCTCCTCTCTCTTGTCAGACTGAAAGGTCCCCAAGGGACCTCATGTCACTTCCCCCAACATCCACTTCTAACCTTCCCTCAGCCAGCTCAAGAAGCTACACATGGAGATGGGAAAGGAAGTAAGAGACAAAAGGCTAGCATCACAGGAAGAGCAGGGAAATGCTGAAAGGCTTTCTGACACATGAGAATCTGGAGCCACTCTGAAAGAGGGTGACAAGGATAGGGAAAGGATTCAGAACCACTCTGTATCAGGATTGGTTGAAGGAGATAAGGATGCTTATCCTAGAGAAGAGGAGCTTCGGGAGATGAAAACTGTAGCTGTGGTCAAGCTTTGGTAGAGTTGTCATGTGGACAAAGGGCCAGAATTATTCTATTTTGCCCCAGAGGATAGAACTAGAAACAATGGGTGGAAGTTTTACAGAAGCAAATGAAGACACAATGTTGGGGGAGGCTCCCAATAATTAAACCCACCCAAAAGTTGATCAGACTGCCTAGAGAGAAGGTGGGCTCCCCTTTCTTGGAGGTCTTCAAGCTGAGGTTGGACAATCACTTGATGGATGTGTTAGTATAGGGATTCCTTCCTGGGTGGGTTATACTAGATGATGCTGAGGTCCCTTCCAATTCCAGTGGGGAGTAGTAGAGAACACATATTTACTCTTCAAGTCTTCAAAGAGCTGTCATATGGAAGGGGAATTAGATTTATCCTAAAATAAACTCCTTGACAGTAGGAACTATTTTATTTCAGGCTTTATATCTCCAGCATCTAGTTGGAGCCCTTGCACATAGTAGGCACTTAGTAAATATATTTTAAATTGAGTTGTTCAATTGTTCTGCATGGCTGAAGGAGAAAGATTTAAGACCCAAGACTGTAGGGTAGCTGATCTGGACTCAATGTAAGAATTTTCTAATAATTAGAGCCATTTGAAAGTTGAATGGGCTGCCTCTCAAGACTTCCCATCATGTCATGATTTCCCATCAAGTCATAATTTTTCATCATGATTAGCAGTCTGGACAACCCCTGAGATCCAGGATGTTAGAGAAGAGATTCATATATTAGGCATGGAGTTAGAGTAGATAACATCAGAGGTCCCCTTCATCTTTGAAATTCCTAGTGAGAGGCAGCAGGGTGTAATGGAAAAGTCACGAGACTACAAGTCAGTAAATTTGTGTATAGATTCCAGCTCTATCACTTTCAATGTGGGCTCGAGAAAAATCATTTCTCCTCCTTAAGTTTGATTTTCATCATCCATCAAAAAAAAAAAAAAAGAGACTGGATGAGATGATCTCTATGGGTCCTCCTATAAGTTCATGTCTCCCTGGCTTCTTCCTGTACCATGTGGGATGCCTCTGTGGTCTTGACTTCACTAGGCCCTGTGGGGAGTCAAATGATGCCCAGTGTATCAGAGCCAAGGGCCCTGTGTAATCACAACCAAAACTGTTTACCTTCCAAGGAATGAAGGTGTTAGAATCCTAATAAGCAATGGAAGCAGAGGGAGAGGGAGGCACCAAAGTGATGAGAAGATTAAGAAGTCTAGGGCTGACCTGGATAGAAGGATTTTGTGACTCATTCTTCTGGGGGATGTGTGTGACCAGCCTCTTAGAAGAGACCTGGGGGAAATCTGTGTAACTAACCCTTCTGAAAGATCTACATGAACTGCCACTCTGAAGTGATGATCTATGTGTTCAATCCATGGCAGATTGGGGGAAGGTCTATGTGTCCAGACCCACGAAGAGTGTTCTGTGTCACAGGTCCTTCTTTGGGTTTGTATAGTCAATCTCCTGGGGAAGTTCTCTGACTCCTGTCTCTCAGGAAAGGAAGGATGTCCCTATGTCCGTGCTTCTATCAGGAGAGTCTATGTATTCAGAACCGTTGGAGGAGACGGTCTATGAGGAGGATCTTTGTCTAAATATTTCTTCCAAGGTTCTTTATAACTAGCTTCTTTCTCTGTGTGTTCACTTACTTTGGGAGAAATAGTCTATATCTCTGACCTTCTTCAGGTGTATTTGTGTCTAATTCCTTGAAGAGTCAGGAAATATGTGTGTCTTTCTCTGGGCAGGGTGTAGGGGAGTGCCATAGGGATGTGTGGAAAGTTATATAACCTCTATGGGCTACTGGGAAGAGAGTGTAAGTAGTGATGTTAAATAGTAAAGAGAATTCTGGAGAAATCTGTAGACCTGGATCTGAATCCCAGTTCTGACACCAATGAATTATATGACCATGGACAACTCACTTCAGAACCTCAATTTTCTTACCTGAAAAATGGGAATAATTACATTTTCAGTACTTATCTCACAGAGTCGTTATGAAGAAGGCATTCTATGAACTTTAAATGCTATGTAAATATGAACTTTTATTAACTAACTCCACCCTAATTTCAGCCTCTTATGTATTTAGCATCTCTCCCTTCACTTTAAGCATATTTTACTTATGGACAGAAATATACAGAAAGGATCTCGGTTACAAAATTAGGTTAGACTAAGGAGGAACTCATCTCTGAGATGTGTAAGACAATGAAAGGAACTTTCGAGGGATGCTTTGGCAATCACTTTTTCTGAATAGAGATGCCCCATTTGTCTGGGATATTAGTAGTTCAGCCCAGGGTTAGGGGAATCGATGAGATAACTTTTAGACATCTTTTTGAGAGAGGATGAATCAATGTATGGGTGAGTCGGTGACCTGTCTTCTCTCAGAATCTACTTGTTTTAAGATTCAAAAGTGACTCGAAGGAAATACCTAAAGACCAGAAATGAGAATGAAGTACCAGAGTGGGAGGCTCAAAAGGGTAAAGGATGAGGGATGAGGGATGAGGCCTGGAGGACAGCTTTCATCAGCATCCTAGGCTGGATCGCCCCAACTGCTAGGTCATGAACTGAGGTTTATTATGCCCCTAGACCACCCTCTGATCTCCAATCAACACTGAGATGCTGCTCCCAGAGGAGGGGTCTTTAAAGCAGAGGAAAGAGTACCATTTGGAGATTAAGCTGAGAGGTGAAAAAGATGGCCCCTGGATTGGGTTGTAGTGACAGTTTTGTAATTGAAGGAATGACCAGAACGTCAGTCAGTGGAGGTAGTCAGTATCTCTTCTCTCAGATCCATGTAGGAACTCTCCCAAAAGACAGTAGGCTCCTTATTTGAGGTCTTTGGGGCCTTTCACTGGAAGGATGGCATTAACAGTGGTCCAATCCTCTAATCCTGTCCCCCAACCCATTCTCTCATGTTAGACCTCTGGCACTACTGATTAAAGTTGCTTATCTGGTGCCCCATCACTTGGGTACAGAGCACACCAGAGGGGAAGGGGATATTGGGTCTTCTGCACTTCCTGTCTTCCATCATTTTGGAACAGGGTTTTAGACTTTGTAGTGAACCTAGTAATTCTCATCTTGGGTGTGTATATCATTTCCCCTTGTCTCAGCCTGAGAGCCCCCTGAGGACAGAAATGGTGTCACCCTCTCCCAGTACAGAACCCAGAATGGCATTTTTCACATGGTGGTCCAGGAAAGGGTTACGGGGAGAGAGGAAAAATAAATTCATGATGCTGTGGCAATCTAATTGAATTTAGGCAGGAGATCTCCATTCTAATCCTGGATTTATCTTCAATTAGTGTATGAATCAACCTCTAGTTATTATTCTCTTTGTGTTAAACTAGATGACCTCTAAGATTCTTTAAGCTCTAAGATCCAATGATTCTGATTTGCGAATCAGCTTTCATATCAAATCAGATGAGTAGGCTGATAAAAAGTATTGATGGATACAGTAGTATGCTGGAAGCCAATTGTTAAATTTTCATTGTGAGCATTTAGATGTTAGAAATTGGCAAACGACCTACGAATCAGCATTTATTTATTATTTTGTTGTTTGCCTGGACTTGAGAAAGGGAAGGAGAAAATGTTAATATTGCAGACTGAACAGAAAAGTACGTCATGTCATCCTGGAAGAAATGTTTCCAAACTGAGAAACTTTGCAATTCTCCCAAGTTTAGTTGTTTTTTAATAAAATTTTGTTAATAGGATTGAATTTTGTCTTTTGTTAATAGGAATTAAAATAACAATAATTTTAGAGGATTTTTCTACAAGGGCTAAACTGAAGGATTCTACCACTATGGAAAAGTTTGAGAAACTCTAGATTCTAATCCAATGCCCTCATTTTATACAAGAGATAACCGACGGCCCAGGAACTTTAAGTAACTTGCCCAAGATCACACGAGTAGTAAGAGACAGAGTCAGGATTTGAACCCAGGTCCTCTGACTTCAAATCTAGGGAGTTTTCCACTGCACCAGGTTGCTTCCCTTGATGTCTCACTCCTCTACTTAAAACAAGCTACTGAGTCATCTCCCAAAAATCTAAATTTAATTCATGTAAAATAAGAGAGTTGGACTTGAAAATTCTAAGGTCCTTTCCAGCTCTAATATTATTTGGATAGGATAATTGGTCTGGGGCTAAACCTGCTTTTGGGATTATTTTTGGTGATGCTAGAGGAGACTTAAGCCTGCAACATTAAGTCTCCTCAAGGAGGGACCTATCCAGTTTGTCCCAATAAAAAACCCTCTAGGCAAAGTTACAGATAACACGGAATGTTTGTCGAGTTTATTGGAGGGACACAGAAAGGAGAAAAAAAAAAAAAACAACAGTGAGCAGGCAGACCAGGCAGCAAGGAGAGAACAACACCATGAAGTTACATGTACAATTGCATATGGTCTTTTGTTCACAATCCTCTCTGAGAAAAGCCATCCACTAGAACCATTCATCACCTTTCCATACTTTCCTGTGGTAGTCTCAGCTGGGAAAGGGATTACAACTGACAACTGAGCCCTCTCCCTCTCTGCATTCAAGGACTTTGCTATCAATACACCTTCCAGGAAACTATCTCTTTCAATCAAGGACTTCAACTCACTCTAGAAAAAAAGAATTTCCCCTTCCGCTCAACCAGGACCAAAAAAAAGGAAAAGAAAAGCCCACATCCTTGTGCATAGGAGATGCTTGATAAAAATTTTCATTGAATCATAGGCTGGGTAGCTTCTTCAGAGTTACAGTAGACAATCCCTTGAGAGGGAGACCAGGGTACTCAGTATACAAGCAGGATGGAAATTGAGGCAACTGGGATTGCTCCTGGGGGAGGACTTCTCTTTTCTCTAAAACCCCAGGTTGGTAATAATGATGCAGAATGTGGAGTCTTCTTTTCTAGAGGGGTAATAAACATGGAAGCATTTCTTTCAGGAGTGAGTGCTGGCTGGGCTGCCCTGGGTGGAGGCCAGGGTGGGGGGCAGACAAGGCAACCTCTAGTCCTAAAAGTCTGTGATTTTCTATCAAGAAAGACTAAGGTAGAAAGCCCAGCGATGGAGGAGGTTTCAGTGACAAAGAAAAGGAAGGAGAGGATTCTAAAAAAGGAGAGGAACTTCTTGGAAAAGTGAATTAAAAGGAAATTTGGTGAATCTTCCATCTTCTTCAGGTTGGTGTATGAGGGCAAGAGAGAGCCACAGAGAACAGAACCTCAAAGCATCCAAAGCCAGACTGGCTCTAGGCTGTTTATCGGGTCATTTTCTTGGTGGGTGAGCTCAGAGCCAAAGACACCTTCCCAAGGGCATCCTTGTATTCATTGGCACTGCCCAGTTGTGTCTTGGATTCCCCCCTTGGGCTGCAGGCCCCACTGCCAACAACACATCCTCCGCCAAGGGTTCCATAGCCACCACTAACTGAACTGGGCCGGAAACCATAGGAGCTGGCACTGCTGAGCCCAAATCCAGTCCCTGTGCTGGTATTCCCAGCCATAGTGCTGCTGATCACAGCTAGAAAAGAAGGAAGAAAAATGGTTAGACCATGCTCTGGAGAAACCAGTAAGGCAGTGTCTAAAAATGAAGTCAGGGTTATAGAAAACATTAAGTTAACAACACAGGGAAGCACTGTAGAGCCAAGAAGACTTGGAAAGGACTTACCCCCAACCCAACAACTGTTGATGCTTTGAGCAAATGAGAACAGCCAAGTATAAAACCTCCCAAATAATACATGATTACAGTGTAGTGGATAATCTAAAAATTATCAAAATATTAAGCTTTGAATGATATTCTGGCATTTTTAAATTGAAATTTTAATAACTACAAAGAAATGCTTCAATACAGAGAATGAAAGAGAAACTATGAACTTTTATTAGTTTTTATAGAATAGAAATATTCATATCTACTAAATTTAACAAGATAGAAACAAAATCATTATATTCATGTTCCCTCCTCTACTTTTTTGTTTAATTCTGTGGATCTTATAAAATGTTTATTAATAGGGGTTTTTGCCTATCACTTACCCACTAACACCTCTTCCCTAAGTCTTCTCTTTTAACAAACAGGTAGGTAGAGTCAAATAAAACAGGTCAACACATTGAACATGAAACCATGGCCATGTGGCAAGAACCCTTGAAAAGGTATCCAAAGACCCGCCTTTGACTTGTGACTAAGCTACTCTTCATCTGAACTGGGTAAATCACTTCTGCTCTCTAGACTTGTTTTCTCACCTATAAAATGGAAGAATTGGACCAGCCCTAAATCTTGTGATCTAAGATTTTTTTCCTGCAGCTGATTGGCTTAATCAAAATAAATTTGGTAGGAAAGCCACTATAAACCTCACTTGGGGACCAGCTGAACCTCTATGTGAAGAGGAGACAAAAGATAGATCTGCTGATAGTAAAAATTGTTTTGAGGACAATCCATAAAGATTGAATGGCGGACTGGACTTCCCAAGGTTTTTGTTGTTGCTCATTTGCTTGTTGTCTGATTAGGGGGCAGAGAAAGAGGAGGATTCACTTTTCTGGAATCTTGGGATTACTGGAGTGAAGTGTTTGAATGAGAGTCACTTTCTAAGAAGGCAAGCTTTTCTCTGCATGTTACCTCTCTCATTAGAAAGCAGAGGCTCTCAGTGGATGAGTTCTCAAAGAGAATTTTAAACGAAGGCCAGGGCTTATGTACGTATAACCTCATGGTGTTACTCTGCCTGATCTCGGTTCACTGCTTTTCTGAGTCCTTCCAATACACCTGTCAGATTTATTATGTTAATGGAAGTTTGGCTTAGAGAATTTTCTCATGGGAGGAGGGACCAGTCAGCTCCTTCCTTAGAGAACAGGGACAGTCTGTCTTTTTAGCTGCTGTGTTTAGCACAATGACTGAGGCAAAGTAGATACTTACTAAATTTTAGTTGCCTGGCAGTGAAATCCTTGAAAGGAGAGAGGAGAAAAGCTGTCACCCAATCAGAATACAGCAGAGAAGCTTAAGGGACAGCTCACCGTAGAGGTGTGCAATTGTCAGCTACAAGAATAAATTATTTATTTGTGTCTAATGGAAGTCATTTCTATGGTGGGAGTAGAGGAGAAGAGGGAAGAAAAAAGAAAAAAAAGAAATTTACATGATAATTTTGTGTTATTTGAAAGGAATAGTAAGTTGCACATAGTAGATTTGTAGTTTCATGTACAATCATCTTTTAATTTTACTATGTTATGGAAATGCTCATTTTATTCCATAAATTAAAAGTAAAATTTAAAAAAAAAAGAAAGAAGTTTTTGTACAAATAAAACAAATATGACCACAATTAGAAGTAAAGCAGAATGTTGGGGAGGGTGAGATTTTATAGACAGCTTATCAGATAAAGGTCTCATATATAAAATATGTAAAGAACTTTGTCAAATCTATAAGAATATGAGTCATTCCTAACTGATCAATGGTCAAGGGATATAAACAGTTTCAATGAAGAACTCAAAGCAATTTATAATCATATAAAAATCCTCTAAGTCATTATTGATTAGAGAAATGAAAATTAAAACAACCTTGAGAAATCATTTTACATCTGCCAGATTGGCTAAAATGATAGAAGAGGAAAGTGGTAAATGTTGGAGAAGATATGGAAAAATCGGGACAATAATTCATTGTTGGTGGAATTGTAAAATGATCCAATCCTTTGGGAGAGCAATCTGAAATTATGCCCAAGGAGTTGTTAAATTACCTATACCCTTTGATCCAACAATTCCACTACTTGGTCTGTTTTCAAAGATGATTAGGGGAAAAGGAAAAGAGCCTATGTTTCTAAAATGTTTATAGCATCTCATTGTGGTGGAAAAGAACTGGAAATTGCAGGGATGCCCATCGACTGTCATGGCATATGATTGCGATGGAATACTACTGTGCTATAAGAAAGGATGAGCTCAATGATTTTAGAAAAACATAGAAAGATTTGCACAAAATAATGATGAGCAAAATGAGCAGAAACAAAAGAACACTGCGTACAGTAACAGCAATGTTTAAGAATGTCTTTCTTCAAATGTTATTTTGTCTGTTATAAAGACCTAAATTAATTATAAAGGACATGAAGAAAGGTG
The DNA here is from genome assembly GCA_023548195.1 of Bettongia penicillata ogilbyi. Lineage (NCBI taxonomy): Eukaryota > Metazoa > Chordata > Mammalia > Diprotodontia > Potoroidae > Bettongia > Bettongia penicillata. The sequence goes on from JAJHZJ010000092.1 coordinate 6,853,546, forward strand.
CTATTTAAATCCAGAATAAGAACTGATAAATACAAGCAGATAGAGAACGGTTTTACATATGTGTGCATGCATGCATGCGTGCGTGCCTGTGTGTGTGTGTGAGGAGGGGGGTGTAATGGTAGCCATCTCTGGGGCAGGGGAGGGAGGAGGGAAGAAAAAAAGAAATTTACATAATATACATATACATGATTTACATTTATATTTGAAAGGAATAGCAAATTGTGTATAAGAGACTTGCAGGTTCATGTACAACCATTTTTTAAATTGTATTATATGATGGAAATGCTTGTTTTATTCCACAAAAATAAGTTTTCAAAAAAGAATAAATGGTCAATCAATAAACATTTATTAAGCCTCAAAAGGTTGGAGGAGCCACCAAAGGCCATTCAGTCAGTCAGCAAGCATTTATTAAAGACCTACTATGTGCCAGGTACTGTGCCAAGCACTGGGAATAGAAAGGCAAGAGACAGTCCCTGCTCTCAAGGACCTCACAATCTAAAGGAGGAAAAAAATACGCCAACTATGATTAAATAATCCATATGTAAGACAAATAGGAAATAATTTGTAGAGGGCATCTACCACTGTATTTGAAGATTTCTGTCACAGGTACTCAATAAGTATTTATCAAGTGATTTTAATTGATGAAAGGATTCAGGATACTTACAGATGCTCACAGAGTTGGTGTACTCTCCAGACATCCTGTAAGAAAGAAATGAGCAGATCTGAGTCCTCCTGCATTGTACAGTATCCCAGAAGGACAGACATATTGAGCTCACTCAACAAACATCCAGATGGGAAGACTAGAGGCATAAAAAAAAAATAACACCTGGAAGCCAGACTCACTCATTCTTTCCAGCTGTCTGATTTTATGCACTTCCATTCCCATATCTCCAGGCCCCTACCCATCTGCTAACTTCTCTTCATTCATCAAAATAACAGGAAGTTACACCTGAATAGGACCTTGGAGAGCAGCTAGTCCAATACCCCTATTTTACACAGACATTAAAGGGCTAACTGATACATTTCAAGTCATACAGTGAGAACATCAGGAGCTGAAGCCAGGCCCCTAGGGAAGAGGCTAAATGTATTTCCTGTCTCTTAGACCTGCTTCTCAATTTTAGCTAAGCCCACTGCTTTCTTTCCATGAGGTCAACTGACTACCCTTCACATGAGCCACATTTAAATGATCCTCAGTTATGTTTATTCCCCTCTATTACCTGCACTCCTCGCCCTCTAGCAGCTTCCTGTAGGTTGCGATCTCAATATCCAGGGCAAGCTTGGTACTCATCAGCTCTTGGTAGTCCCTCAGCAGGCGGGCCAGCTCTTCCTTGGCACTATGCAAGGCACCCTCCAGTTCATCCAGCTTGGCCCTGGCATCTTTCAGGGCACAGTCACCCCTCTGCTCAGCATCTGCAATGGCTGTCTCCAGGTTGGAGCACTGTAAGGCAAAGGACCCTAAGGCTTATCCTCTAATAATCATTGTAATCAGTTCCAGATTGAGTCTACTGCTCTATTCATTGGGAGCAGTTGGGAAAGAGTAGTCACTATGTGATCAGGGTAAAAACCTTATTTTTGAGGATAAATATTTCCACTGTGGTCCTCAGAGATCTATGAAAAACATTTTCTAACTGTTTCTTCTCTAGAGTTTGAGGATAATTCCCAGGACTGGAGACTAAGTAACATAGAGACATAGGGTCAAATATAAGGAAATAAAACTGAATATGGAGACAGGGGAGGGAAGGTGTGTTATGAGGGCTCCAGGCTGAGTATGGAGGACGGCAGGAATGTGTAAAGTAGGTAGGGATGGGATGAATGTAGAGAATTGAGTGAACATGTCAGTTGAAAAGAATGAGTGGAAAGGAAGGGGATAGGGTTAAGTAGAGAGGATAAGAGAAGTGAAGGCTTTGAGGATATGGAATAGGGATGATGTGAGAGATGGGAGTCTGGATGTAAAGGTAGTCTGAGTGGAGGGAATGAGTTAAATACCAGAAATGAAAAGAAATAATATTGGGAATTCAGGTGTCTGTGGGGACCCCATCTCATCCTCAACTTAGGCTCAGAGTGCCAGGATACCCCAACTCCCACTGTCATCCCCACTGTGGACAAGGCCAGCATCCATTAAGATGCACTCACCTGCTTCTTCACATTCTCAATCTCTGAACGAAGTCTCTGAATGAGCCGGCTCAGCTCTGAGATCTCATTCTTGGTGAGTTTGAGATCATCCCCATGCCGGCTGGCTGCCAACTGCAATTCCTGAAACTGGATTCCAAAACAGTATCACTGACCCAAGCAGTTATTTGGTGCTAACCAGAGCACATGGCAGAGCATACCTGCACTGGGAGTCTGCAATGGTGGGGGAAGAGATCTGTGGGGAATGTCCCATTAGGCTGACTCTGTTGGCAACCATCCATTCAACCATGATGAGCACCTGAGGGCCAGAGTTTTCTTCTTTGTATTTACTCAGAATCTAGCACAAAGCATTTCATCGTAGGCATGGAATGTTTGCTGAGTGAATATTGAATGATTAAATCACTTATTCATTTTATTTTTTTTTATTTTTATCTCAGACAATTCCTGCTCAACTTGCTACCCTATTTCATCTAATGTGACCATAAAGACACCCAAAAGTATCCTTTTATCCCTGTAAAACTCACAGTTACTCATGAGAGGATTCTCTGATTTTTTTTTTTAAAGTATGGGGATCAGGAAGGGAAGCTCTGCTTTGTCACTTCTATAACTGAGGTTATCAACAGTTAACCACAATAGTGGAGAGATAAGTATATGAGAGAGGGAGGAAGAAAGAGAAAAAATGAGAGAAATATAGAGACAGAGAAAAAAGAGTCAGAAACAGAGAATGACAAAGATACAGAGATAACTCCTATTGAAAAGATGCGAATTTTGACTTCATGTAAAGAGAAACTTCCTAACTACTAGCTATTAGAGCTCTCCCAAAGTGGAATGAAGTGCCTTAGAGGGTAAAAAGGAGGCTAGCAGCCTCCCCTTCCTCTGGAGGTCTTCAAGCAAAGACTTGATGCCCACTCATATATGGGTTTTAGAAGAGACTTCTGTTTAGCTCTCATCCAACACTGAAATTTGGTCATCTGGATCTGGAGATTATGCAAGCCTGAGCTCCCTTTCTGATGACACAATTAATTGAAAATAAACGATTCCATGTCAACAGTATGTCTTTATTTGGTCAGACACCACACTCAGACATTCACTAGACAAATACAGTCTACTTTCCATTCTCTATCTGTGAATTATCTGTAGCATGTAATCTCCAAACTATCTCCTCCCTAACCCTTCTGATGCTTCTGGACTCAGACTTCTCAAAATGTACATGTCCTCCCAAGAGCCTGGAGCTCCTTCCCACCATCTTCTGATTTTATCCCATCTCCAGGTGGGGTGGTAACTTTCTTCCTCTTCTACATAAGTCTCCTTAGTATTTTTGTCACCATCATTATTATTATCAACAATGATAAAAGCAATAGCCATAGTAACAGCTTACAGCGATGCTGTTGTTTGTGGCTACATGTTACATGTGTTATCTAATCTATTTGAGGAAGATGAATATTTCAGTCACTCAAAGTGGGGAAGGGTGTCTCCTCCTGGCCATACCTTATCTGCATGGTTACCTCTAGGGTAAGGGTTTGGGAACTTGTTTTTGAAATATTTTGATTAGTGATTTCAACATAATTGATTTCCCTTGACATCCTAGGTATTTTATTTTATACATTCAAAATTTTGATTCTGAAAGGGCTCCATAGTCTTCATTACACTTAACCAAAGGGGTCCAAGGTACACACACACACACACACACACACACACACACACACACACACACACATGTTAAAAACCCAGGCTCTAGAGAGAGAATCAATCCTGATCCCTATCATTTGGATGTGAACAATGGCCATCCTATTGCTCCTTAACAACTATGTATCCCAGCACCTGAGTGAATCTAGTTAACTCTCTTTCTTAGGGTTAACAAAGGAAACAGTGGCAGAGATAACTGAAAATTTATTTTTAGGTGACTCTAAAACACATTCAGCAACTTTCTGCCAGAAAACTAACCCAAGATGAGTCTTCCCTCTCCAGCACACACCAAGAAACTTTAATTTTAATCTGTGTATCTGAGCTCAAATTTCAGCTTTTCTGTTTACTGCCTGTGTGATATTGGACAAGACACTTTTTGTGGGCCTCAGTTTCCTCATATGTAAAGCATGTTGGACTTGATAACATTTAAGGTTCATTCCATCTCTAAATTCTAATATTTTCTGAAAAGATAACAAAAGACCAATCCTGGAGCAAAAATCTGCCTTAAAGTAATACTGACCCCATTAAATGAATAATTCACTCAAGGACTCAAGGGTATTGCATCATATACTCCCTTGGTGGATCTCAAGGCAATGAGGTGATACAGTAGATAAGAGAAATGGCCTTAGAGTCAGAAATATCTGCATTCAAATCCTGCCTTTGACATTTGCTGACTGTGTGACCTTGGGCAAATCACTTAATCTTTCTCAGGATTAGTTTCTTCATCTGTAACATAAGGAAGCCAGACCTAAGATTCCTTCCAGATTTAAAGTTTTGACTCCTCTAAAGGGAATGGGAGTGATGGTCTTGTATTTAAATACTGATTGTGCCTTTCTCCCAGATTTGGAGGAATCCATATCTTCTAGTCTCTCACCCCCCATCCTATCTCCTAAGGATTGTAATAAAGTCTCTCCATAGCTTGTAGTTGCATTGAGAAAAAGTCTGATAAATCCCAAGGCATGTTTAGGAAGTAGTCTTCCTGTGAGAAACTAAGTTATCTGAAGAATCACCTTCCCACTCACCAACCATTAGGGAGGTTAAGATCAAAGTGAGTCATTTTCTCTCTCTTTCTTGAGCCCTAGAATTGGGTTTGATTGGAGACTAGGGGAGATTCAGATAACAGCTAAAATAGCACCCCCACTTCAGCAATTAATTTTAATTAACAAGAGAGACTAAAATCCATGTCTGTTGCATCCTTCTGAACCTGCTTCAGAATTCACCTTCTGTAGGAAGCTTCCCCTGTCTAATCCTACCCAATGTCAATAAAGTCTGTACTCAGCCTTTATGTACCTATTTAACCCTAAACTCATTTACACTTGACACTCAAAGTCTCTTTGCCTAGAGATGTATCCTAGGTGTGTGTCCAGTTCTCCCCAATCAGTTTGGCATTTCTCCCATGGCAGTGACCATGTGTTCCCCAGTCTGGCTCTCACTCCCCAATCACTCACGACAGAACTATACACACCGTGGGTCTTGAACATGAAGCACAGGCTTCATGAAAAGAACAGATTGGCCTGGTAGTCCTGAGATGTATGGTAGGTGGGGCTGCTCCAGCCTCACTCACCTTGGATTGGTACAAGTTCTCAGCCTCAGTCTTACTCTTCATGGCAATATCTTCATACTGGCTCCTGACCTCATCAATGATGCTGCCCAGGTCCAGGTTTCGGTTATTGTCCATGGAGAGGATGACAGATGTGTCACTGATGTGTGACTGGATCTGGGCAATCTCCTGCAAAGATGAAAGAAGTAGCAAAAAACTCGAATTCAATTGACTTCATGGAGGAAACTTTGAAAAAAAACAAAGACAGGATTCAGATACATTGATCTAAGGAAATTTGATGGAGTGGTTAACTGGGAGTGTTAGGATAGATTTCATTGAGGAGGTAGACTTAGACAGAGAAAGATTTCAAAAGGTAGAGTTAGGAATAGAACATTCCTGGTGGGTAGGACAGTTTTTTCCCATACAGAGGCTGGGGGGAGGGGGATAGCAGGACAAGGACAAGATTTGGGAGCACGGACCAGGCTAGTCCAGCTAACAAAGAGAGTGTAAGAGGAGAATAGCATGAAATCAGGTCATACAGATAAGTTGGAGTCAGATGTGGACATGTTAAATTTCAGACCAAACAGTTAATAGTTTATCCAAGAGGTGAGAAAACTGAAAATTTTTAAATGAAAGAATGACAAGATAAAACCTGTACATTCTAATTGTTAATAGGACAGCATAGCACAGAACTGGAAAAAGCTCCTACAGGGAGAGAGCTACTCACATGTGTCACCATGTGTGGTAGAGGACATTTCTGGGTAAACAATGCAATCATATGAAAGTCTGGGGGATCTCCATTGCCCTAGAGGCTTGGGACTTTAGCCTGTTTGCCAAAGAGTGCCCAGGTAACTGTGGACCTAAACCCTGAAGGCACAGAGAACAACCTAGGTCTTGGAATCTTGTAGGAACAGAGACAAGGGAGAGGAGCTCCACCATCCCTTGACATTCATGAACATAGAGCATCTACTACTGAGGCTTTATTGATTAGAATTCAGTATCAATGGGAAGAGAAACTTCAGGGCCCCAGAAAGAAAGACAAGAATGGGAAGGTGCTTAGATTGCCCAAGAGAATGTCCTAGATACTCAGTATCACTGAGAACCTTCCTCCCCACTGTCCCAGCTTGTGTGTGTATGTGTGTGTGCGTGCATGTGTGTGTGTGTGTGTGTGTGTGTGTGTGTGTGTAAAAAGAGATTGATCTCAGAGTGGACTGGGGGCCAAGAAGGGCTACCAGATCTCCCTGGGGAGAGAATAGAGCAGAGTTGGTGTGACCAGATATAAAGCAAAGGAAGTCTGCAGCCGTGTCGTACAGAATGTCAGGATTGAGCAAAACCACATATATGACATCAACATTGCTCTCCTCCTCGACCCCCAAATGTATACACTAGGGAATGCCTGGATTCTTAGACTTTCCAAGGTCACTGGAGCCTGGCATTCTTACTCTACAATGGGCTGTCCCCTCTGCCTTTGTCTCTGCTGCTGACTGCTGCAAGAATTCTAATGAGGATGGTCTGGGGCAAGTCATTCAATGCCATGATCTCATAGGCAGCTGAGAAAGAATGAATGCCAACTTGAAAGTAAAAGGAGGACACTGAATGTATTCAGGAACTGTCTTTTCCAGTTATTGCAGGGGTTGTTTTCAAGAGAGCGATGGGAGCCAGGGGAGAGGTGAAGCATGACCGTGATTGCTTGAAACTCAGATCAGTGTTTTAGTAAGGAGTCAGAGGGAGTCCTTGGATGAAGGCTTGCTCAGATTCACTCCTTCCACGGAGTGGGTAGGAGGAAGAAAAGGGAGAGAGAGACAGAGAGGAAGAAAGAGGGGAAAAAAGAGCAAGGCGAAGTAAGAAGAAAGGAAGGAAAAGAGAGAAGCTCAGTGGGAAACAGTGAAAGGGTACTCACTCCTTCATACAGGCACTTAAGGAATTTTACTTCTCCATCTAGGGATTCCACTTTGGCCTGCAGCTCCACTTTATTTGTGTAAGCAGCATCCACATCCTAGAAAGAGGACAGATACTCCCTGATGTGGCTTTTTTCACGCCTTGTAAAGTACAGACATTTTCCCTTCTCCTCTCCACCATGGGAACCTCGAAACCAGTTCAGATTGTGTCCATTTAGTCCACAGGAAAGAGCCCCAACTGGGTACGTGCGTTCTAATCTCTCCTCTGCCCAGGCATGACTCGCTATTAGACCATGGGCAAATCACTCTCTCTCAGGAAAGGGGTGGGAATGAAATAAGATACAATCATTTTTCCATTATCTGCATGTGGATTATCCACTTGAGCTTCTTACCACCACCACCACCACCCACATCTCCACCCAACCCCCCCACCCTATCACACACATACACACACACACATACACACATACACATACACACACACATACACATACACACACACACACACATGCTTGCAATCATTCCACTGCTGTGTATGCTCATGGAATGCACACTCATTTAAGTCCTTGCCTCCAATAAGCAGGATTCAAAAGGTAAACCTGCTGTTTCAGAAAATCAAGTAACACATCCCCAAACCAAACATTTTTTTAAAAAATTTGCCACATTCACAGTCCCCTAGATTGTCCTAGATAATCAAAAGTTTACCATGGTAATTTAATAAAAATAGATCCTGTTTGTATAATGCTTTGTTTTATTTACATCTTACCACTGAGGCAAACTTTTGAAAGTGCTAAATAAACACACAGATAATAAACACCACCACCACCTACCCCTTGCGGTGTCCTTTCCTTCCTGAGCCCGTCTACCATTTAGTGGAGCAGAGAAAAAGTAACGCCCCCCAGAAAGCCTTAGTACCTTCCTCTGAGAGCTGGTCTTCCTTCTGTCATCCCTCCATCCCCCACTTTTCCTATTTTAGATGCTGGTGGATCTTCACCTCCTCACCTTTTTTAGCACCACAAACTCATTCTCTGCTGTTGTCCGTTTATTGATTTCTTCTTCGTATCTTTGGTTGGAAGGATGGGGAGGGACATGGAGGAGAATGAGGATGAGAATTACGGTAAGCATATATGATCTGCCTCCCTCTTGATAGGGGACCTACCCTCATCTCACAAGCAATAACATATTTAGAAGGATTATTCTGGGACCTTGCAAATAAATCTTAAGTTACCAGCCACAGAATCTTAGCATCAAATCTTTAAGTGTGGTTAGCAATGCTGAAACCTGCATGAATGGAGGGCATCTTTGGGACAGAATGTCTCACACTCACCTCCCTGTCTCCCCAGTGCCCACAGGCCTATTCTCTACTCTGTTGGACTGATCTCAATCCAGCACCCATTCCTACAAGAATCACCTCCCTTCTCACCTCTTCTTGAAGTCCTCCACGAGGTCCCTCATGTTCCTCAGCTCAGAGTCCAGTCTCACCCTATCCCCTGACAGGGTCTCCAGCTGCCTCTGCAGATTGTTGATGTAACCCTCATAAATAGGCTCTAAGTTCTTCTTACAGTTGCTCAGGTCCAGCTGCTGCAACAAGTTCCACTTGGTCTCTAGCACCTGGTTCTGCTGCTCTAGGAACCGTACCTAAAATCCAAACCAAATTGGGTTTTACTTTCCTAGAGCCTAAGATATACTGGCACCAACTCCAGTAAGCTGGCAAGAGCCAATTGCCACATTTTCAGGATGAGCATTTATATCTCAGAAACCAGCAACTGCTACAAATTAGGACTTGACATATTGCTTTGTTGGTTTCTATATTTATTAGAGCAATGGAGAAAGTATTAATAATTCGGACTAAAATTTTAAGATGTGTCAGGTGTACACACTTTTTGGAGAGCTGGTTGTTAAACACCAACACTTATCCCTGCCTAGAGCCCAATGTGACGTACCCAAAACTAAATTTGATGGCCAAAACTTTGTCTCTTCACTCACTCTCCCATTTGATTATTCGTTCGTTCATTCATTCATTCATTCTTTCATTCATCAAAATCTTTATTAAGTATTTCCATGTGTACTACATTGTGCTAGGTGCTAATGGTCTTGGTGGTGGTAAGTTTGTGGGGGGGTGAGGGAGGAAGGATATTGCATAAGACTCCATCCCTGCCCTCAAATTGCTTACAATCTAGCTGAGAAATGAGATATACACATATGAAAATTAGTAAGTTATCAGGACTACCGCTCAGTCAGAGGGATTGATCAGATGCAGGAAGAGCTGGTCTTTTTCAGTTCATTGAATGGCCTGCTCAGTGGTTCCTCAGAGCTCCATAAAAGTCTTTATGCTTTCTACTGTTATTTCTTTGAATATAGTCTCACTAATTCACCCTCTCCTGTCTTAACAGTTCAATTCAACAAACATAGTATGCTTATTGTGCTAACCCCAAGGAAGATATAAAGTTTACCCAAGACAGGATCTCCATCCTTATGGAATTTACCATCTAGTACATTCTAAACATGAGCACTTCATAAAATAAGAAGACTAAATCTCAAAAGTTCCTTCCAGCTCTAAAACCAATGATGCATCTGATCACCTACCTGAGACATTTTCTCCCTCTTTCCCATGTCCCTGTCCTTTCCCTTCTTCAAAATTATATTCCCTACTGCCCTCATTTGTTTTTAGCTAAGGACAGCATGACTTTGCTTTCCCTAGCCCATTATTTAGCACTAACCCCAGAGTCCTAGATCTTATTAGCAAGAGATGAGGGAGTTCCTATCAAAGGAAACAAGTCTTAGGATCAACTCTCAGCTTTAGTATATGATGCACCCTCAGCCTTTGGGTAGAGAGGTTCAATATCTTTGATAACTCTTCTTAATAATGATACTCACCTATAACACTGATCTACATGCCAATCTTTTGCTAGAGCTCTATTGCCCCTGGATAATGAGTTGCTTTAATCCCTGGGCAGAGGATAGATGCTTAGTAAGCAAAGAATGATGACCTAGAACCAACTGTCTGTCAATGGAAGAAAAACCTAGGTCTGATTTGACCATACTTAATGAATGATCAAATTCTAGAGATGGAAGGCACTTCAGAGGCCATTTAGTGCAACCCATAACCTAAGCATGAATTCCCTTCATGATGTACTTATTGCCTATGTGACTTTGAATGAACAATTCACTTCTGTCAGCCTCAGTTTCCTCATCTGAAAAATGAGGGAGTTGAACTTATTGATTTATAAAGTCTCTTCCAGCTCTAAATCCTAGGAGTTTTAGAATCCCTGACAAGTAGTCACACAGAATCCCCAATGACAAGTAACTCTCCTCACAAGTAAATACAAAGAAAGGTAAACCATATTGCCTGTGCCCCTAAAAACCTCATATGCCATGAAAGTCCCCCCAAAAAAGATACTGAATACAGTAAGAAGCATTTGGGCTAAATTACAATTGCCTCATGAGCATCTTCTAATTGATGTGAAGTTATTAGATAGATATGTTTGAAGGAAGAAAAGGGGAAGAAAAGTTTAAAAAAATTGTAGTCTTCTTCCTGGAGAAAAGCAATTTAAATCCTAATAATACTATCTGTTAGTTGGTGAACAGTTATCAGAAAACATGAAATGCCTCCCTAGATCAGCCTCAGTCAATCCTTTGCCAAACTGGAGGCACCACAGGGCAATTGGAGTCAGGGAAAATGGGCTGTCTTCCTTTACATTAACTTCAATTATCAAACAAGTGCTCAAATATTCTTGTTTTTCTCAATGAACCATTCAGAATTGGCCAACCAGAAATTGACCTAAACATTATATACTCTGTTTATAATTTTCTCTTATAGCATTTTTTCCTTAGGATAGTCCTCTCTCATTAGGGGCGCAGTGACCACTCACGAACCAATCAAATTAGTCACTCACTGGTAAGGAAGCTTTAATCAGTTTCTTTTTTGTGTTCAGGGCCAGTCTTCTGCTTTCAGGGGACTCTCCAAAAACTAGTGCCAAACAATGAAGACAATCAATTTCAGCCCTCTGGCAGCTCAGAACTCCTGAACTCAAGAGAGTTACCAGCCTTCTCCTATAGTTGAGATTACAGACATGTGCTACCACTATCTTAAACATGCCTCTCTCAAGCTCAGTGGGTACCCCACCACAACCACCAGGTTTTCTAGAGTAGGTTCATTCTTCACAATTTTATAGGTTTTCAGCAGATATCAGTCATGGCTTTAGGCAGGGTGTGCTAATACTCTGAGTTTCTTCCAAATACAGATATCTGAGGACACTAATCGGAGCACTTCCCCAGAGAATATAACAGTTGGTTCAGTGGCTAGAGTGCTGGACCTCACATCAGGAAGACCTAAGTTCAAATCTAACCTTCCAAACTTCCTAACTATGAGACACCCCTAAGAAGATCACTTTACCTTTATCTGACTCAGTTTCCTCATCTTTAAAACGAGGATAAAAATCCTATCTACCTTCCGGGATTGTGATGAGGATGTTTGTGCAGTGCTTAAAGCACTATGAAAACACTAGTTTACAGAGTTTATTATAGAGATTTAGCTGTTTCCTAAACCTGGAGATCATTCAGTAAGGCCATGAGACTACGGGCCTGTGAACACTTCTCTCCATAGCTTTACTTCCCCTATTACCTCCTTCTTCAGAAGAGGGAAGAATCCCTCTCCTGTTTCCATCTCCTTGATACTCAGGGGCAAAAATTAGTCGTTTTTCTTTTGTTGCTCTCACTACCAACACACACACACACACACACACACACACACAAGCAAAATGGGAAACAAGGGTAGGTCACGCATTAACTGGCTTTTATATAGGAAGAGGGATTTTCAAGGCATCACAAAGAAGTTTGGCCAACTCACCTTATCAATGAAAGAGGCAAACTTGTTGTTGAGAGCTTTGATCTGCTCCCGCTCCTGGGTCCTTACTTTCTGGATCTCAGGGTCCAACTCCACATTGAGTGGAGCCAAGAGGCTCTTGTTGATGGTAACTTGGTGAATACCTCCTGGTGGGCATACCGGGGGGCACGCAGGGCCCAGGGCCACACTCCCAAAGATGCTCCCAGCAAAACCACTGGCCCGACCCCTAGCTAAACCATAGCCCCCACTCCGCCCACTCCCACCAGCCACACTGAGAGAGATACTCCTAGTCCCTCTCAGGCTATAGAGACTCCGACTGCCAAAGCCACCCTGGAGTCCTTTGCCCCCTGCTCGGTAGGAAGATGAGCTGCTTGGACCCCCAGAGAGCACAGCTGAGCAGCCACTGAAGCCTCCCTTGGTAGGTGCTCCTGACTTGTATGTGAATTGACGGTTCATGTTGTTGGTGGAGAAGGCAGTAGTTAGACCTGAGCAGAGATGAGTGAAGTCCTTTGGGCAGTGGTTTAGCATTCCCCCTTTATAGAGCTCAGAAGAGAATTCACTTCCCTAATTTGAGGGTTTGGTTTGCCTTCAAGCAAGAAGTCATTTTCTCCCAAAAAAATCAGAGACACCAAGTAAATAACATGAACCACCCCCCCCCTTTCCAAACTGCTTGGCTTGCAAGCTTTGCTCATGTAATTTGGATTTTATCTAATTAAGTGACTGCCATGGGTCAATTAGCCCGGGCTGAGTTATCTCTAAAGGGATCTGGGCTGTGGAATTTGTCTTGGCATCAACTGTTCTTCAATACAGACTTCTGAGAAGGGATGGGGGTCACTCTGGAGGGGGTGTGAAAAGAGACTCTTAATCTACAATGTCACTGATAAGACATCTCTGGACTGGCTGGCTGTATCAGATGGGCTAGTGCAGGATCCTTGGGTATATCTCTTTAATGTGGTTAGGAAATGTATCTCCAGGCTTGCCTTCCCAAGAGCTCCAGAATCTTTTCTCATGGGCTTATAGAATGCTGCAGTCTCCAAGTTGGAAAAGACTTGGGAAGAGATCTAGTGCTCCTGTCATCAAAAGAATGAAACCCATGCCAGGCAAGCATTTTCCCCACCTCTGCATGAATACTGCTGGTTAACAAAGACCATATGGACATTCCCCCAAATCATATGAAATTAAGGAAAAATCTTTTACATTGGGCAGTTGAGAAGAACTGGGTAAAAGCACTAAACTTGAAGTCGGGCAGACCCATGTGTAGGTTAGTCACTTAGTCTTTCCAAGCTTTAGTCTCCTCATTCATAAAATAGGAATAATAATTGCGCCTATCTCACAGAGTTGTTACTATCAAATATAAAAAAAGTCCATGTAGAGCTCCTGTGTAAACTACACTTAATTCCACAGCATGTTTGAAAGCTTTACAGCAGGTTTTCCAGGAAGTTTTGGCAGATTTCAGTTACAATGTGTTGATTAATTGATTGCCAATGTTTTAAGATGCTTACTGCAAAACATCGAGCAGAGAGCATTTAAAGTCAAACTCTTACATCCTGGCTGGCAAGGTTCCTCTACTCACTGTCCACTTCCCTACCAAACACACACACACACACACACACACACACACACACACACACACACACACACTTCTCAGGGCACTTTTCACCAGCCAGCTAACCCACTTAATAGTTGACTTACTAACTTATGCCCTGCAAACTCCAGGCTGTGGGCAAAGCAATCCCTTCACCTAAAATGACATTCCTTTCCTTTTTCCTCTTTGCAAACTCTATGCCAAGTGACTCTCCATAGACAATCTTTCCTGATGAGCTCCCCCCCTCACTTCCAGGAGAGGCACTGACTCCATTCTGGCCATCAAGTGTTCCCATTCCATTCCCCTTCATACTTAAGGCTTTGCTCATCAACAGTAACAGTTTATACTGGCTTGGGGAAACTCCGTCCCCAGATGTGATCTAGGACTTGGACTTCTAAGTGGGGGGAGAATTAATAAGTAGAGAGTAGGTCATTCAGTATGACAGGGGGCAAAATGGGAGTAAAGAAGAAGAAAGAAATTGACTCTGGTTAAAACACATAATCTCAGAAGACCAGAGCTAGTAGGCACCTTAGAAATAATCTAATCTGATTTTAAAGATGATATGTTAAAGTATTTCTATAGTAAGTACAGGAGTCAGGACTTTAACCCAGGTCTCCTAATGCTCAGTGTAGCAGATGAAAAGACCCAGAAGCAAGAGTATGCTTATAAGTATTTAACAACTGGATCTTACAGGGAAGAATAGGAGAGAGGGGTCAAGAGCATATCCATGACATACTTTCAAATTTTGTCTGCATTTTTAATATTTCTCCATCATTTTATTAAGTTTAGAGAATAAAAACAAAAAAATCAAACCTCCATTTATAGCACTTGCCTATTTCTTAAATGCTCACACTGAAAATCTAACAATCAGCTTTCACTAGCTGGTTGCAGTAGGCTCCAGCACATCCCTGCCCAGAGGTGCTTAGGGTACAGTTCCAATATCAAGGCAGATGGCAATGCATCTTTATTAGTGTTGCTTCCATTGGAATCAATCATTTTGAGCCATCTGACTGTGTCAATGACTGCAGTAACAAGTGTTTTCTGTCTCTTCAGTAGTATTTTTGGGTGCAGTGTCCAAGACTGCCCCCAGGAGAGTCTGAGGAGCAGTGGTGATAGAGGCAGACAAACTCAATACACATCTCCAATGTGTGGTCACTTCACCTTTGTGGACCTTAGATTTCTTGTCTATAAAATGAAGGATTTGGGGGGCTTACTGACTGGAAGCATTTTGTTTGGCCAGATGACACTCTGAGAAGTCGCTAAGGAGCCACCCTGGCTTTGAAAACTCAGATGTTGGTGCTTCTCTCTCTGGTAACTATGTATGTATGGTCAGGCAGTTGCATCTGTCTGTTGATTTGTGATGTACGTGTTGCTTACTGTCAGACAGTTTGAAAGAGCTGTCTGTTAACTTTGATTTCTCTATATTTTTTCTGAAGTTCAAGGTGCTGACTTTTTCCCCTGAATGATACATGTGCTTGAGTAAAGTGATTGTTGACCCCTCAAAAATAAATTAAGATTTTATCTAGAACAGGCCTACACAAAATAGGGCCAAAATTAAATAGACTAACCTTCCTCAGGACACAGACAGGTTTTTAACAACTCACTTTCCAAGTAAAGATGTAATTAATGATTAAACTATTTTGCAAACAAACTCCTTGTTAAAAGGGAAATTTAAATTAATATTAATTAATTATATTTATTACTTAAGATTTTTATTAACCATGAAATCTTATTAATGTTAAAAATTACTTTGCTAAGCAGCACAAGTTTTAATACATTTTTAAGACATTTAACATATTTTTTCAGGGTTTCTTCCTATTTACATTTAGTTAATGGAACATATTACACTTGTTGCCAGCAATCAGTTTATCGTACTCCATAACTGGGTCAGCTAGGTGGTGCAGTGGATAGAGTACCAATGAAGGAGTCAGGAGGACCTGAGTTCAAATCTCACCTCAGACACTTGACACTCACTAGCTGTGTGACCTTGGGCAAGTCACTTAACCCCAATTGCCTCATCTTAGGTCATCTCCAGACATCCTGATGAATACCTGGTCACTGGATTCAGATGCTCTGGAGGAGAAGGGAGGCTGGTGACCTGCACAGCCCTCTCTCACTCAAAACAAAGTTAAGAGCAAGTCATGTCATTATTTCTCTGATGGCATGATCTTCTTCAGCAATGAAGGATGAACACACTCCATAATCATGTTTGAAATCAAGTTTTTTAGATACCTGAAAACTAACCTTAGTAACCACCTCATTTTCTGAGTTTACTTTCTTGAAAAAGTATTGCCCCACTGAGATTTTTCAACAATTGGTACACTATAATTTGTTTTCCATTGGCATCCAATTTGCTTAAGTCAAGATGTTTTGATTTGAAATGGCAACAAAGTTTACATTCTTTCAGAATGGCTGTTATTTCTCGGCAAACAAGACGCAATATTTTGTCTCTCATGCAAATAAACAAGTATCTATTTGTCCACTCTGGTTTAAACACTCTATGTTCTGATTTGATCTTCCATTTCTTTTTATCACCCATTTTACAAAATCACCCCCAAAAATTCTCCACAGCAACTGCTCACATACAAAGAAACGCTGAATTGAGTGTCTGACCTTGAAGAGAGCCCAGACACTCATGTACCTTGGGAGTCAGCTGCACAGCAAGGGAGAGAAGAAGTCCTCTAATTGTTCCTTCTCATCAAATAGCTGGCATTAACTACGTTGGTGTGTGACTGCACTCACTTCGTCCATGTTCAACACTAGTAATGATGGAAAACACAGCGATATGACTCTCACTCCTCACAAACTAGAGACAAACTGATGATGGTTGCCACAAGTCATATGACAAGCAGGAGAGCGTGACCAATGGCAACCCACCTGCCAAGTTACAGGACAGGTGCAATAGTGACTACTTTCTTTTACAGTATCTACATTTTTCTCAGGCCACCTGAAATCCTTTGGCAGGTCATATACTGTGTAGGCCTGATCTAGAAGGCCCTATCTAACTCTAAAAGTCGATAAGAATATAAAAGACCCTTTCTAATCATTCCTTTTTCTGTGTCCCAAGACTTTTGACGCTGGGCTGAAAAACTTTCCCAAATGAACCAAGTTAAAACACATTTTTAAGAGGTTGGTCATAAAATTGTGCAATGACCAACTTTGACAGACTTAACTCTTCTCAGCAATGTAATGATCTAAGACAATTCTAAAGGATTCATGGTGGAAAATGCTATCCATATCCAGAGAAAGAACTATGATGTCTGAAAGCGGATTGAAGAACACTATTTTCTCTTATTTGGTTTGTTTGGATTTTTTCCTTGTGTTTTTTTTCCTTTTGTTCTGATTCTTCCTTCACAACATGACTAATGTGGGAATATGTTTAACATGATTGTACATGTATAGCCTATATCAGAATGCTTGCCTTCATGGGAAGGGGGGGAAGGAAGGAGGAGGGGAAATTTGGAACTCAAAATCTTATAAAAGTGAATGTTGAAAGCTAAGAATAAATAAATAAATTTTAAAATAAAATAAAACGTTGTTTACACTGAGACCGGGGACAACAGATTGTTAGTCCGACATAGTCATTCTATCAGCCTGCCTTAGTATAGAGAACAAAGAGTTGGCAATTCTGAGAAGTTTGCCCAGCTTTCAGGGTCCTTTCAAGAAGTCTGTCGCAAATGAAATATGAACATAAATAACATGAGGAGATAACACAAGGCTGGGAGATATAGGGAATGATGGAATCAGTCTGCTGGCTGCCAAAAGATCTTTATAACTAGAATCACGGGCAAAACCTAATCAAGACGTCACTTATACCTTGTAAATGAACTTTAATCAGCATAAGTCCAACATAAAAAGGTAACTTCTACAAGGGAGTTTAAAGAAAAACAGATTGAGTGCAGGACAGAGGAAACATAACTACCCAAGAATTTCCTTAAGTAGCCAGCCAACAAGTATTATTTAAGATATTTAAGCTTATATTAGAATCAATGCACTGTGCTATGATATGGTGTGTGTGGGGGTGGGTGTATCTGTCTTTGTGACCTGCAGGGTCAGTATGAGTCAACAGGGCACTATTCATTTCTGGACTTTCTTTTAGGGAAGCCTTTGACAAGCTAGAACATGTACAATGGAGAGCAAATGGGATGGGGAGAATAGTAGACTCTATGCTGCAGGGGAATTGTTTGAAATAACTTGAGATAATTAGCCTGAAAAAGAGGTCATTGGGGAGGAAATGACCTGGTAAAGAGCTTCTAGAATCTGAAGACCTGTCATGTAAAAGAGAGATCACACTTATCCTTGTTGGCTCCTAAGCACAGGACTAAGAACAGTGAATAAAATGTGTAAAAAAAGAAGCTTTCTTCTTTAAATGAGGTAAAACTTCTTTATAGTGTCCAAAAAATGGAACAGGCTGCTTCAGTAACTGGTGAGTTCCCTATCACTAATAGTCTTCCAAAGGAGCATGGGTAACCACTGACTTGTCAGGAAATGTTGCAACAGCGATCCTACTCAAGTTGAGTTTACATTAGATGAGCAGAAGAGGCAGCTAGAAATCATTACACTGCCAGCTCCTTGAGAACCAGGGCTATCTTTTGACTTTGTTTATACAATTAGAACATTGAGGGAAGTGTTCGCCACATAGTAGGTGCTGAATAACTCTTTGTTAAAATCCCATCTCAGACATGTATAAGCTGTGTTACCCTGGACAAATCATAACCTCTGTCCCCCTCAATTTGCTCATCTGAAAAATGTGAATAATAATAGCTCCTACATACCCCCACCAGGGTTGTTGTAAGATTCAAATGAGATAATATTTACAAAGTGCTTTGTGAACTTTAAAGTACCTAAATAAATGCTAACCATTAGGATAATGGCCTCAGATATCCTTTCTAACTCAGAGATTCTGTCATTTTGTCATTGTGAAACAGAATGTCAACATGTTTCCCTCACCCAAGATTAGACAACATAGACTTGGGATTTAAACATTTTGTACATTTTAAACATTTGGAAACTTTCTCTAGCTTGATTCAGTAACAGGTCAAGTGGATGATAGAGGTGATTCAGGTTCAGGGTTTGGCAAGGTATGGGCAGCATTAGGACAAGGGACTAAGGGATTTGAGAGTGGAAGAGAGTGAAGAGTTGACTTGGTTCAGTCAATCACTAAATATTTGTTTAGCACCTACTATGTGCTAAGCAGCTAGTTGACACAGTGGGTAGAGTGCTTGACCTGGAGTCAGAAAGATCTGAGTTAAAATTCACAGACACTAGTTGTGTGACCCTGGGAAAGTCATTTAACCCTGTTTGCCTCAGTTTCCTCGTTTGTAAAACAAGCTGAAGGAAATGGCAAACCACTCCAGTATCTGCCAAGAAAACCCCTAAAAGTAGTCACAAAGATTCAAACATGACTGAAAAAATGACTAAACAACATGTCGAGTACAGTACTAAATCCTGGTGCTAAGTCCTGAGAATATAAAGGAAAGTAAAAGATAGCCCCTGCTCTTGAAAAGCTCCCAATCTAATCAGAGAGACAATACAGGTAAACAAATTGGAAATAATTAAAAGAGCAAAGGTCCTAGAATTAAAAGGGAGTGGGAAAGGTTTCCCGTAGAAGGTGATATTTTAACTTGGTGTTGAAGAATTCCAAGGTAGCCAAGAGGCAGTGATAAGATAGGAGAGAATTCTGTACCTAGAGGTTCGCCAGTGAAAACACCTGAAGTCAGAAGAGGTAGTGTCTTATTTCAGGAACAGCAAGGATATCACTGTCACTGGATCACAGAATACTTGCAGGGGTATGAGGTTAAGAAAAATGGAAGGCTGAAGAGGGACAGGTAACTGAGGAGGGAATGTGACATGGCCAGGCCTGTGTTTTAGTAATCCCTCTGACTGCTGAGTGGTTGGTTGCTGTCCATTTTCAAAGAGGACATCACCATGATAAAGTGAAGTTTCAGTGTGTCCAACTGTGGCTAATCAGATCAATATGTGCTCAGAATGCTCTATCACAGGTTGGGCACAGATAGTTTCATGTGAATATTTGGGGTGGATACTCCAAATTTGTGCACCCTACATTTACCTTGTGCTGTCTCAATTCTGCTTTGCTCATAGAGGAAAGCACCCTTTCTGATGATGCTGAGTGGTCCTGTGCCAGTGTCTTCCATGTTGCACAGCCAAATCCGAAGTTCCTGAGAGAGACCTTGAGAGTGTCCTTGTATCTCTTCTTCTGGCCACCATGTGATCACCTGCCCCATGTGAGTTCTCCATAAAATAGTCTTTTTGACAAGTATGCATATGCATTTGAACAACATGGCCAGCCCATCAGATTTGCACTCTCTGACCCATACTTTGAATTTTTGGCAGTTCAACTTGAGCAAGGACTTCAGTGTCTGGTTCCTTATCCTGTCAGGTGATCCTCAGAATCTTCCTAAGACAGTTAAATGGAAGTGATTCAGTTTCCTGGCATGGCACTTGTAGACTGTCCATGTTTCACAGGCATACAGCAATGAGGTCAGCAAAAAGGCTCTGTGGACCTTCAGTTTGGTAATCAGTCTAATACCTCTTCTCTCCTAAACTTTTCTTTGGAACCTCCCAAACACTGAGCTAGCTCTGACAACTCAGCATTCATCAACCTCATTGTCAATATGTACTTCCCTGGAAAGTATACCACCAAGGTAAGTGAACTTATCCACAGCATTCAAAACCTCTCCATTGGTTGTAACCACATATGGATGGTGCAGAGGTGGCTGATGGAGCACCTGTGTTTTCTTGGTGTTAATTATTAAGCCAAAATTAGCACAGGCAGCAGAGAATTGATCCATACTTTTTGCATCTCAGCTTCAGAGGCTTCATTGAGTGCACAATCATCTGCAAACAGAAAATCATACACCAATACTCCCTCCACCTTGGTCTTGGCTTGTAGCCTTTTCAAATTAAAGAACCTATCATCAGTATAGTAGTTGACCTTGATGTCGTGTTCATTCTCATTGAAACCAATTGACAACATGGCTGAAAACATCAGGCTAAAACACATGGGAGCAAGCACACAGCCCTGTTTCACTCCACTGGTGATTGGGAAGGCACAAGAGCCTTGTTCACTATTCAGAACCTGGGCAAACATGCCATCATGAAATTGACATACAATACTGATGAACTTCTCTGGGTAACCAAATTTTGACATAATTTTCCATAAGATGTCATGACTACTAGTGTCAAAGGCCTTGGTCAGATCTACAAACATTGTGTACAGACCTCTCTTCTGTTCCTGGCATTTCTCCTGGAGTTGTCTGGCAGCAAACACCATATCGACTGTTCCTCAGCCCTTTCTGAAATCACACTCTCTCTCAGGTATATGACATCTTCCAGGTGAAGGATCAGTCTATTAAGGAGGACTCTAGCAAGAACTTTGCCAGTAATGACTAAGAGAGAGACCCCCTGCGTTTATCACAGAATAATCTCTTCCCTTTACCTTTATAGAGATGGACAATGGAGGCATCTTTGAACTCCTGGGGGATAACCTCCTCTTGCCATATACCCTGGAAAATTTCAGTCAGCTTTTGTATGAGCAATGGTCCCCCTACCTTGTAAATCTCAGTTGGAATATAATTAGTACCAGGTGCTTTTCCACATGAAAGGAGCCTATTAACCCTCAAAACCTTCATTTGGAAGTTCAGCTAAGGACAGATTGACTTCAACTTGAGGTAAGCAGTCAATGGCCTCAGCATTGATTGATGATGGTCTGTTGAGAACACTATGAAAGTATTCAGCCCATCTCTCTAGGATCATGTCCTTATCACTAATCAATGTGGCTCCATCAGCACTGAGTAGTTGTGATGCACCACGGGTTTTTGGTCTATAAATAGCTTTCAAAGAAAGGATGGACTTGATTAGGGAAAGACTTGTGTTTAGGAGAGCAATCAGTCCATGGGGGTCTGTCTCAGGGGTATTGGGGCTGTCAGTGGAAAAAAGGGAAAATATCTGAAAGATATTACAAAAATAATGTCAACAGGCCCTGAGTCCTGTTGCACAGATTGAACATGGGGAATAGGAGTGAGGAGTCAAGCATGACACTTAGGTAGTGAGCTTGGGGAACTGGGAGAATGGTGGTATCCTGAAAAGTAATAGAGAAGTTTGGAAGAAGGAAAAGTCATTATTTGGACATGTTAAGTTTAAGATGTCTACAGGATATCCAGCTCACTATATCTAATAGGAAGTTGAAGATGTGAAGTTGCAGGTCAGTGGAGAGGCTAGGACTGGATAAGGAGGTATCAGAATCATTAGCATAGAGATCATAATTAAATCCTTAGAAGCTAATGAGATTACCAAGTGATACAGAATGAAGAAGAGAGGAGGGACTGGGACAGAGCCATGTGGGATACCCACAGAAAGTTCCTAACCCAGATGAAGACCCAGCAAAGGAGACTGAGAAGGAGCAGTCAGATAGGGAGGGAGAAGAAAAACTAAAAGAGTAGTTTCACCAAAAAACTAGAGACTAGAGATCAAGAAAAAGGAGAGATCAATAGTGTCAAAGTCTTGTCTTCGTTCTTGAAGAGAATCAAAATGGCATGATGGTCAAGGTACAGTGCATCTGACTATGGCTAATCAGACCAATGAAAGTTTGAAACATTCTACAATAGGTCAGATGCAAATAGTCCACATGAACATTTGGAGTGGAGATGTCTCTAAGTTTGCACATCTCACATTTCTTTTGAGCTACTGAAATTTTGCTCCATTCAGAAAAAGTACAGAGCCTTCTTTGATGCATGCAGTAGGCATGCTATGCTTATTAACTACCTTCTGTGTATATGGAATAGCTCTGACTCACTCCACAAGAGCCAAGCTACATTATCTAGGTTCTAGGGTACTCTGAAGTGTTAGGATGTCTCTTTCTCTATAACTCTTGGCTAGAACCCACACCAGCTGTGCTCCTTCCATTTATTAGAGGCCTGTGACTAAAACTGAATAGCTTACTTTAAAGCTATAGAAAGATCAAAATATTATGTTTTCACAAATACTTCAGGGGCATACTTTCCCCATACCCTCATTAAATTGTAAGGCTCCTGAGGGCAAGGACAGCCTTCTGCCTCTTTCTATATTACCCATACTGCCTGGCACATAGTAGGTGCTTAATAAATATTTATTGATTACTTAGCCAATAAGAACCAATTACAGAATGTCCATACATGTTCCACAGTCTCCCCTGAATATTCTCATTCCCCATCATCACGACTCTCCTGAAAGCAGACACTTCAGCCTCTCTACATGGCGAAACTCTTCAAGTGTGCTAGACCTCCATTACCCAGCACCAAGCCTTTAATTTTTCTCTTTGTATCTCTTCTAAGCTGGAGATACTTACTAGTATTACTATAGAACTATATATACTATACTACAGCATAGTATCATTATGGGGCAGCTAGGTTGTTAGAGTGGATGGAGTAACTGGCCTGGAGTCAGGAACATTTACTAGCTGTGTGACCCCGGGCACTGTTTGCCTCAGTTTCCTCATCTGTAAAATGAGCTGGAGAAGGAAATGAAAAACTACTCCGATGTGTTTGCCAAAAAAACACACAAAAGAAGAGTCAGACATGACTGAAAATGACTTAAAACAACAACATAGCTTCATCATAGATATTCTAACTTACTAGAGATACAGGGATAAAAATTAAAGTCCGTGCCCTCAAGGAGTTTATGTTATATAGTGTGTTCAATTTGTATGTGTGTACTATGTTCTAGCCTTTCCTGAGTTACGTCTACTTCATCCTGAGTCTCAAGGCTTATAAATTCTCAGGACATGCGATAAATCCATGTGCATCTCTTTTTAAAAAGCATTTAGGGAAGGCTCCGCAGCCGCCGCTGCCTCCTCAGTCTCCGGGAGAGGAGCAGGCCCGGCCAGCGATGCACCGGCGGCGCCGCCCTCGGCCTCCCGCCACTCAGCCTCCCAAAGACGGAGGCGACGGCAGCAGAGGCGTGGTGGGAAGAAGGGAGAGCGAGCACGTGGATGTGCTGTTCTGGGCCGGGGGCCGGGGGCGGCAGCCAGGACAGCGGCGGTGGAGCATAGCGCTGAAGAGGAGGAGGAGCGGCTGGAGCGGGAGCATTTCTGGAAGATGATGAACACCTTCCGCTACTAGGGAACGACCATGCATGAAAGAGTGAATAGAAAAGAAAGGCAATTAAGATCACTTGCAGCTAACCAGCAAAGCCTGCTTCTTCAATTTCTTCTGACCTTGGATAAAATTCGGAAATGCATTGATCATAATCAAGATATACCACAAACTATTGTGAATGACTGCAAACATATGTTTGAAAATAAAGAGTATGGAGAAGATGGGCCAGGGAAAATTATGCCAGCATCCACATTTGACATGGATAAATTAGAATCTACATTGAAACAATTTGTGAGAGATTGGAGAGAAACTGGGAAAGCTGGGAGAGATCCTTGCTACCAGCCAATCGTTAAAGAAATTTTAAAAATGTTTCCGAAGGATAGATGGGATCCTTCCAAAGTATATATTCTGGTACCTGGTGCTGAACTAGGAAGACTGGCCTGGGAAATATCAGTGCTAGGTTATACTTGCCAAGGAAATGAATGGAGTTTTTTTTCATGCTCTTTTCTTCCAATTATGTACTCAACAGATGCTCCGAAATGAACACACATGAACTTTATCCTTGGAGTCATCGATTTAGCAATAACAGAATATCGGCTGATCAGATTCGACCAATCTATCTCCTGATGTTGATGCCCCATAGTCTTCCTCCTGGTTCTAACTTTTCTATGACAGCAGGAGATTTTCAGGAAATATTCTCAAAAGGCATGTATTGCTACTTGTTTCTTCATAGACACAGCCCATAATGTCATTGATTACGTTGATACAATATAGAAAATACTGAAACGAGGAGAAATTTGGATAAACCTAGGCCCTTTACTATACCACTTTGAAAATCTGGCAAATGAATTTTGCATTGAATTGAGCTATGAGGATATTAAAAATGTTGTTCTCCAGTACGGATTCCATGTAAAGGTAGAACAAGAATCTGTATTGTTCACATACGCTGTGAACGACCTCTCTATGATGAAATACTATGAATGTGTGCTGTTTGTGGTTCGTCAGTCACAGTCATTTTCTCTTATGAGTTCTTCAGGAAAAAAAGGATTAATGGAGCAGATGTTGAAACAAAGTGAAAAATCAATTATCGGTGGTGACAGGACACAACCTCAAATCAGTGGTGCCTTCTTTACTCCTAACAGGATTTAGATATAGTGTCTATTTTCTTAATATATGTCTGTTGTTATATAGACATGTACTATGCCATGCATATTTGTACTCTACGAATGAGTGAAAGTGAGGGGAAGATCTTCAAATGTACTTTCCTTGAAGTGCAGAACTGTTTGTCTCAAGTAGAAAAACTATCCTTCTGTGTCTTTATGAGGCTGCCCTATTGTAAGGCTGCTGCACTGATAACTCAATAATATTGAAATCCTTATACACTCTTGACCTTGTTATAAACGTGTGCACATTCAGCTCAAGAAATGTCTAAACCATCTTCATCTCAAAATGAAAAGTTTTCTCAATTTAGATGTGAGGTAGAATATCTCATAAGCTTCTTTTATCACTAAAATTAGTTGAGCATTTCATTTCTACAGTTCAACTTGATTTAAAGGAGTATTTAAAACTTTTTTCATGTAATATTGAATTGGGTCATCGACAGATAATGCATCTAAGTATCAATGAATTTTATTGAATCTTTTCATCATACTGAAGAAATTTTTAAAAAATACTAGTCATTAGGTTGTTTCGAAACATTTGACAAGACCTCAGAGACTGAAATGAGGCATAAAGCCCTGTCTTTAAAATGTAATAAATTTGAAAAATGGGAGCAAGACTTTGCCCACTTATTACTTAAGACTTTAAGCTTTATTCCATAGTTACATATGGAATTCATCGGTGTAAATGTTTACGTGTTGTTTTTCCCTTAGCTACGTTATCTGAATTACTAATAACCAGGCATTCTGTTTAGAATAACTACACACTAAAATAAAAATAATTACATGGCAAAATCTGTACCATGGTAATAACATAGATGTGGTGTGATGTGGGAAAATTGTGAATGTGAAAATCAGGGTTGCATTTCTGCCTATAGTATACACCTTAAATATTGTTAGCAACAGCTACTAATGTAATTTTGGATGAAGTAAGTCAATTCTAATTATTGTTGGCAGCTTTAAATTTCTACTTCTAGTAGTTTTTTTTTTTTGAGGACATTTGCTTTGTGGAAATTGTAATTTGCAGGACTATCGCTTCCACATTTTGAAATTTATAAAGGGGAGGAATTGCTCTTGCTGAAGAATTTCACAGATTACAGTATATCATATCAAAAAAATTGTGGTGTATTAGAGAAATCTATTGATTATAATAATGTGCTGATAAAATGATACTTTTATTGGTAAGAAAAATTCTAAGAAATCTTTAGTTAGATATTTGTTTTCAATGAAGTTAGGAAGTCATAACTCCATTAAAGTGTCTTATGACCCCAATCACTACTTTCTTCTACTTGCCTATTTTTAATAGGGTTTCTTTAACCTTGGCTACAAAGAAAGTAAGAAAAATCCCCTAAATTGCCTTATTCATTGGAGTATGAGACTTGTGAGGACTTTACCTTATTGAATCATTTTTTCTCTTTTTTGATCCCTGAGTACTTGCAATATTCATGTAGAATACCATAAATCATTACCTCCACAAACCAATTTGAACTTTTTTCAAGAAACTTTAGGAAAGAAGAAGGAAGTTTGAAAGGAACATGACAGTAAAACCCTTTGAAAAGTTAGAGCATGCCAAATGGAGATAATTTTGAAATACTTCACTTATATAAGCAATTTACTAGTATTTACTTCATTTTCATACACTTGAGTCAAAACAGTCTATGATCTTTTGACATAGAATTAAAACAAGAGTATATTAGTATCTGTGAGTCAGCTTTATTACTGAACTACTTTTTTCTATTTTCTGCATCTATTATATAATAATGTAACATACTTCCAAATTATATGTAGTGTTTCAATTGGTTGGATTCAGAACGAGTTGTTTCTTTTTCTTTTTCCCTTCAATCTCTTTTTTTCCACTCTTTTTTTCCACTCTGTTTTTCCATTCATTTCCAAATGCATTTCATTTGTCTTGCATCTAAAATATTCTAAACTTGAAGAGGTGACTTAGATCAATAAAAGGCTCCAATGGAGGTTATGATTTAGTATTTCTTATATGTAATTACCCCTTATCACTAAATTGCATGTTCTTCATTGTTACTTTCTGAAGTATTCTATATGCATAAGCATTATCATTCATGTTTTTAATAAAAGGGAAATAAGCATGTAACTTTGTTTAATTTTTCTTGCCATAATCTAAAACAACACAGGTTGATCAAGTGTGCAAGATGGAAAGTTTAAAATACAAAAAAAAAAAAAGATATATAAATCACAGTATAAAACTTCAAATGAAGTTGTTTGGCAACTATAAAATGTATTGTATTGATATGTAATCTTCATTCTAAAGCAGCTAAAATTGCTGAATTGGAAGCTTCATGTCTGCATGAACTTTCCTATATTTTTAATTGTGTATGATGGACTTAATTTTTCTTGAAGACTAAAATATGCATTTGCTATGAAAAAATAAAACAAAATGAAAAGAATTTAACAAAACAAACCAGAATATCATCCATGAAAAATAGACTAGGAGTTGGGAGGCCTAGTTCTGAGATTTGTTCAATTATGTAACTTTGGGCAAGTCACATGACCTATTAAAGTCTCAGTTTTCTAATTTGTAAAGTGGGGATAATGATTCATGCACCAGCTATTTTGCAGAAATTTTGTGAGGAAGGTGTCTTGTAAACCAGAAGGCACTATATAAATGTGTTACTTTTCATCTAATTAATATAATGTCCTCTCTTAATAAATAAAGAAGAGATAACTAACTGTTCCCATTTTGGTTGAAAGAGAGAATAGAGTGGGGTATATGATTCGGGGAAGCTGCAGTCCATTTTCCCGGTACTCATGACCAATATTTAGATACAACATGATTTTTTTAAATGAATTTTATTGATAAGATGGGGAGAAGGGGGAGGAAGAGCATCCAAGACTTTAAGACAAGGCACAAAAACATAGATGGTAAGGTATTATCCACAAATAGGTGTCAGCCTCAGCTTAATTCTTACATCTCATCTAACCCAATTACTCAGCTGGAATATTCATTGTTGTGCCTTCTGTTGTGCTGAATACTCCATTTGGTGGAAATTATACCTTCAGTCCTTTTCATACAATTCTAATTATACCCTCCAAAAGTAATACTGTGCCCCCCCGCAAAAAAAAAAACAAGAAAGAGCCAACCCTATCGGATCCTTGTGGATGGCAGACATGAGTGATCAGGTAGTCTCAATGATTCAAATACAGATTATACTTTTTATAGAAAAAGTTTGAGTTCTGGATAGAGTACATCCGGTCTTTTGGCATACCCATGAATTTATCTGTTCTCCATTGTCTGAGATGTACCCAGAGATGGAAAACCTGCCTGAGCAGAAAACAAGCCTTGTTGTCAATAATATTAATAATATAGATGTCATACAAAGCACACCCTAATAGGCATAATTATTGGAGCTTCCATTACTGTGAATTATCTCCCCTCCATTGGGGTAGATAATCAAGAGATGATACTAATTGACTTACAGTTGTGTCCCTTGTTTAGAAACAAGAATGGGTAGAAAAGGAGAAAAGGGAGAACACACTTCTTTCAGCAATCTGGTAGGGAATGGGGAATGGGGGGGAATCCAAAGGAATGGAAAAGTGGGAAGGAAGACAAAAGATGAACAACAAAAAACCGCTAAAAATGGATCCTCCTCCTGCCTTCCCTATTTCACTGAGAAGGGTGAATTGAGAAAAGAGGTCTGCTTTTGATTCAAGAGACCTCCATCCTTAGATGGCATAAGATAATGAAGGATGGATCAGAGGCCAGAACAGAGGAAATTCTATCTAAGCAAACATGAGGTTTCCAAAAATCTAAACTAGTTTAGAACTTCACTTGGGTATGGGAGCCCTCCTGACTTCCCTGCCCTGAGCTATAACCCTGGGTCTTCCTAGAACTAGATTCTTGGGTTCCAGATCCAGAGCTGGCCCCTACTGATCCAAAAGAAGCACATGTAGAGCCAGAGCTAGTGCCAGAGCTATATTCAATTCCAGTGCTGTCTCTGTTGCCTCCTTCTCCAGAGCTCTTGCTCCCATGCCCAAGGCTTGTTGATACTGCCCCAGTAGATGAGACACTGCTGGTAACCACAGCTATAAGGAAACAGAAAAGAAGCTCAAGACCCTGAAGAGCACCATGGCAGGTCCCTATCTATCCATCCCACACACAAGATCAAGGATCATCTTCCTCAAGAGCAAGCAGGTTTTGCTTTTGACTCTCTCTCTCTCTCTCTCTCTCTCTCTCTCTCTCTCTCTCTCTCTCTCTCTCTCTCTCTCTCTCTCCCCCTCCAAGGCCTCCTGGCCAAATCCCAGTTTCTCATCCTAAGTTTTAAGACACCTCTCACACTTCCCCCACTACCACCTTGCCTGTGTTCTGGATGCCCTCCTCCTCCTATATCTTTCCAGTGCCATATCTTTGTATACAAAGATACAGGGAGCTCCTATCCCAAACAGAAAAGAGAGTGAGGAGATCAATAAAATTCTGCCCCATCCTTAATACATATTACTTACAGTAGGTCACAGCACTGGACACATCTCCAGAAAGCCTGTAAGAAGAGAAAGAAAAAGCATAACTTTTAATCATCCTTCTAAGTGAGACTTGGCAAAGAATTCCAAATTTGGGTCATTCCATCTCTTGGAGAATTCCAACATGGTTCTAAGCTAGGGTGATGAGACAGCCATTCTCAACCATACTTTTCCTGTTGTTGCTTCCCAATACTTTCTGCTCATCCCCACAATCACCCTGTCCTCCAGGACTACTTTGTCCTTTTTTAAGTCATTAGACCATTTACAGTGAATGACTAGCTCCAGGGCACCAAAATTTAGAAGTCATAAACATTAACACATTAACTCCTTCAGCAGCGTGGAAGTCTTTACTGACTAGGAGCTAAGCACTTCATTAGTGGGAATAATTAGTTAAAATAGGAAGCTATCAGATTGTTAATTACACCCACCTATTAGCCATTAAATGATTCCCCCTCCTGCTCAATTGAATTTGTCTTAATTACTTCTTGTATCATTCTCACGTATTGAATTATAAAGTTGACTTGAATGTACCACTTCAAGCAACTTGTCCCATTGACGGGCCAAAATTACTAATTACAGCTCAGTATTAGCCAGACCTCCACTCCATCTCAGTCTTTGAGTTCTCCCCCTGTCCCTTTTCTTTATCCTTTCTGAGTGTCAACCCAAGATAACAAAAATCCAGCTCTAAGGACAACCTGATTATGTCTTAAATGAACAAGGTCAAATGGATAAAGACATGACTCCCTCTGTCTTCTTCTCAACAAAAGGGAAATCCTACCACAAAATTGAGAGAGGTTTATTTGATAAGGGAGAAAAAGTATGAGATCTATACATTCAGAAAACCCAAAACAAAAGTTGCTAGAAAGTATGATTATATTGGATATAACCCCTAAACTAAATTCAGCATTTTAGGATCCATTATCAGTGGGTCACAGAGTGTTGGGTATGTCTAAGGTGACAGTAACCAGATATACTCAGAAGAGACTAACATTGGCTCCATATAAGAGAGAAAAAGAAACAAAAACTTCCTAATAATGTGAGCTGTCCAAAATTGAAAGGAGATACATAGGTAGTGAATTCCTGATCCTTGAATATTTTCAACCAGAGACTGGATAACTCTGGGTCAGGGAGGTTGTAGCAAGACACCTGACCAGGTTGGGATTGAACTAGATTCAACTCTGGGGTCCATTTTAGCTCTAAGAGTCTGAAGTTCCATGACTCCACGGAGCAGTCAGGACAATGCATATCTTGCTGCACTCACCTGCTCTCTTCTCCCTCTAGCAGCTTCCTGTAGGTAGCTATCTCCACATCTTGACATTCAGCAGATCCTGGTAGTCCCGAAGCAACCGAGTGAGTTCTTCCTTGTTCTGTTGCAGGGCATCCTCCAGCTGGACCAGCTTGTCATGGGCATCTTTGACAGTCTTCTCACCTTCTGCTCGGCCTCCAGGATGGCCTGTTCCACTGCGGCATTCTGTAGAAGGTAGGATAAGATGAGTCAATAGATCCTTTGCCATGTTAGCAACTCGACTATAAAGAAGCGCTCCAATGAATAGGATCATAGGATTGAGAACTGGTAAGAGTCTTGGCTGTCTATTCCAGCTCTCTCCTTTGACAGATGACGAACATGAGGTCCCAATACATTAAGTGACTGACGTAGTGTCAAAAAAGTAGTCAGCAGCAGAGTTGAGGTTTGAACATAGATCTTTTGAGGTAGCTAGGGGACATGATGCTAGGTGGCACAGTGGATAGAGCACTGCACTTGGAATAAGGAAAACTCATCTTCGTGAGTTCAAATCCAGTCTCAGACACATATCAATTATGTGACCCTCGGCAAGTCACTTAACCCCATTTGCCTCAGGTTCCTCATCTGTAAAATGAACTGGAGAAGGAAATGACAAACCACTCCAGTATCTTTGTAAAGAAATCCCAAAACTCAATGAAGAGTCTGACACAACTGAAATAACTGAACAACAGCAAAAGGTAGCACAGTGGATAGAGCTCTGGATTTGTCATCAAGAAGACCTGAATTCGTCTCCTACCTCTGATGTTCTCTGTGTCACCCTGAGCAAGTTATTTAATCTCCCTGAGCCTCAGTTCCCTCATCTGTCAAATGAGGATAACAACACCTGCCTCCCAGAGTTATAGTGAAGATCCAGTGACATGAAATTATTTGCATATATTTGCAAATAATTTTGCATAATATCATAAGTATCATAAATATTAGCTGTTCTTGTTCTTATTCTCTCCATATTTAGATCTTCATCTATTACCCTATACTGTCTCTGCATTACATGATCTTCCAGTAGGGATCACCATCCACCCAGTCAATGGGATGTAGGCAATGAATTTGAATCAAATAGGAGTTCAGGCATGTTAATACTGATTTTAACAGCAATATTCATTAACAGTAACACCCACTGACATTTAAACAGGCGCTTTCCTCACAACCCAGTGAGATGGCTTGTGTAAGGCATTCTTCTCCACATTCTGCAGATGAAGAAGCTGATACAAGGAGAGGTTAAATGACTTGCCCACAGTCATCTAGTTTGTCAATATCACAGCAGGAATTTGAAACCACTGGACCTGGAGAAGACCTTGATTCTCAAGTTAACTAGTTATATAACCAAGGACAAGTCACTGAACTTTTCTGAACCTCAGTTCTCTCATCTAGAAAATAAGGAAATTGGGCCAGTTGAACTTTAAGGTCACTTAACGGCTGCCTACCTCAATTTCTTCAACTGTAAAATAGGGATAATATTAGCACCCTCTTCCTAGGGTTGTTGGGAGGATCAAATGAGAAGATATTTATAAAGCCCTCAGAATAATTTCTGGCACAAATAAGTACTTAATAACTACTTGATTCCTTCTTTTCTCTTTCTTCCCTCCCTCCTTCCTTTTTTCTTTCTTTTTTTCTTTCCTTCCTTTCCTCATTTTTCCAACTTGATCATTCGTTCTATTAGTCTCTGACTCCTATTCTAGCTTTTTTTTTTCCTTCACACTACACAACCTTCTCATTGTGATTAATTCTCATGACTCATTCACATCTTCTTTACTGGGCCCATATCAAAAATTTCCCAAGGGCAGAGACTAAGGTACCTCCTTATTCTGGAGCTCTTTCAGAACCCTGTCTCCTCCCCTGCCCCCAGCCCTTTTCTCTCCCTTCACTCCCAGAACCTAGTATGGAGTTTTGTACATGGATACAGAACGTGTTCTTTCATTGACCTGGAAATCATAGGCATGGGAGAATTTGAGCACAGAGTCAAACTACAGCCCCTACCTATTTCTTGACACGGTCGATTTCTGCACGTAGTCTCTGAATGGTTCGGCTCAGCTCACTGATTTCAGTCTTGAGTACCTTAACATCGTCAGCATGTTTCCCTACAGTGACCTGAAGCTCTTGGTACTAGAATTAAAGGAAAAGACCAGAGTCAAAAACAAGTAGAGGGAGATTGTACAGATGATGTCAACCCTTCTCGGCTGGCCATTCTGCCTCTTTGTGCATTTATACAACAAAGTCTTCTTGAGCAGTGTCCACGTCTACTAGATGTCTGTCCTGAAGCTGGTCAGGTCAAAATCACTGAACACAGAGATAATTTAGCCAATATAGAACAGAAAGCAAGTTCGTTATATTTGATTTAAGGTTGGTAGAGCCACCCATGTGCCCTTGAGGGTTCCCTTGGTGATCTAGCTTTGTAAATGAAACAATCTCCCCAAAGTTGACCAGGCAAAGTCTAGGGGTGCTGGGATCTATTGGACAAAGTTTATAGGAATTCTGATAAGAGATCCTTCTACCACTCTCTCCTTCCCAGAAAAGGATTAAAAAAGATGCTGGCCCCTCTACAGACCAGAATGTGCCCTAGATATCTATCAGTTTCCCTCACTTACCTTGGTCGGATACAAGGTATCAGCTTCTGACTTACTCTTCTAGGCAATCTCTTCATACTGAGCTTGAATCTCCTCCAGAATGCTGTCTAGGTTCAGGGTACGATTATTATCCATGGAAAGGACAACGTTGGTGTCACTGACAGTTTTCTGTACTTTGGCCAAGTCCTGTAAGACATAGTTTGGAGTGGTCTTTGGCAGTTATTGAGGTCATCTTCTTTGACTCTCCTTTCTCCTGAGGTTCACAGAACTATGTCTCCCTCACCCCCCAACTCCACTCATAAATTTAGAGACCAACCCAGAGCTTCCCTCCTGGAGCTTTTCTCCTTTGTCTCTCTATGGCCCAAAGGCCCCTAGGCCTCCTATGATGGTTAAATTGGAGAAGGTAGACCCTAAACTTACAGTCTCATACAGGACTGTGAGGAATTCAATTTCTTGCTGTCCACTTTAGTGGTGAGATCAACTTTAACTGCGTAGCCAGCATCCACATCCTAAAATAAAGCAAAGGGGAAAGTATATTAAGATGAAGTTAGGGAAGACTCCTTATGCCTGAATGTCTCTTAAATATGTTTTGAGTACAGGTTAGTCTGGGAAAAGCATAAAAGCAAAAGTCATATGGGGAAGAACTCAGAACACCTGAGTTCAAATTCCAGTTCTCCAATCTGTAAGTTATGTGATTTTGGACAAGTC